>OY759268.1:42062683-42065183 GCA_963662155.1 Lamellibrachia columna
CCTCATACAACTTGGGAATGTGGATTGTCAGGTGTTTGCAGTCGTCTCCGTCACAGCGACAAGCTGCGACACACGTGGTAAGCCCTCCAATCTCGACGGCGCCACTCCATCTACAGTTTCTGTACAGCCCAGCGAGGTGACAGGACGACCACTTGGTTTGTCGCACCGCCACCTTGAAGTGGGTCATGGAGCACGCGAGGTGATGTCCGGTGATTGTGACAGTGAATGACATCTTCATCCCGACCGGCACACACCTCTTGATGACTAGTCCGGGCAATAAACATTTGTTCTGTGGACGTGGGAACCAGCGCTCTTTTCTTGCATCAAACGTGTAGAAGTCGATGTCTGTCATAGCCAGACATGTCTCGTTGTCGGCGTCATTCAGGCGAACTGACATTGCGGTCTTCACTGGTGGGTCGAGAGCATACCCTCCAATCACTGCAGAACAATACGACAAACATGTCAATGCTGTGCTATTAATAATACTTGCGAAGTTCATTCATAAACACGGTAACTACAATTACCTCACAAGTCAGTTCTCCTAAACAATTGTGTAGTGAAATGTTTAATGTTAAGGTACAGGATATTTCTTTATAAATAAATATGTGATATAAACGATGGTATCCGGATACTCTCTGAATGTAAGAAAAATAGTGGATTTTATGATTAATCTTTATGTTATCAAAATATTTGTTGCTGAACAAAATAGGTGCTGATTTAATGTATTGTATATTGGCCGTTATATTCAACAAGACCGTGGTTTAAATACATGTTTGAATATTCCAGATACTTACGTGGGCATTCACACCTCAAAGCTATGCCCGCCGTGGGTTTTACCTCAATCATGGGAATGGCGTTACCATTTAGGTGGGCTGAAAACAACCTGGAACAAAAGTAATATGTTGGTCAGCGTCAATTAATTAGAGAGAAAGGAGGGAAGGAGGGAGTGACGGAGAAGGGTGGGCAGAGGGGTAGAAACATATCCGTACAGAGTGAGGGGAGGGAAAGAGAGGGGGAGGGAGTGAAAAAGAAAGCGAGTGTGTGAGATATGGAGGAAGATAGAGAAAGATTGAGAGAAAGAGAGAGCTAGAACGAAAGGAGAGAGAGAGAGAGACATGGAGAGAGAGAGAGAGAGAGTGTGTGTGTGTGTGTGTGTGTGTGTGTGTGTGTGTGTGTGTGTGTGTGTGTGTGTGTGTGTGTGTGTGTGTGTGTGTGTGTGTGTGTGTGTGTGTGAGATATATATATATATATATATATATATATATATATATATATATATATATATATATATATATATATATAGAGAGAGAGAGAGAGAGAGAGAGAGAGAGAGAGAGAACAATTGAGAGAGCGATATCAATGTATTACCTTGGTGGTGAGAGTTGTGTCCACAAAAGCAGGTCATTTTCAATATATATGCTGTATGGTTTAGATGGAGGGCGGCGTAAGCTTCGACGTTTCTGGCCGTCGTAATCGGAACATTCGAGAATAATTGCTCCTGCAACACATCAGCATAGCTGGTAGATTGCTCATTCTTTCTACGCTTATGCAAAGGAACATTGTTTTGGATTCGTGAAACTGTTCGTCAAGTTGGTAGACAATAATGGTGTAACAATGTTCTTATAATGGCAAATATAGATATTTAATTACTCAATGTTTCGTCTACCTTCAGTAGCCTTTATAGTGAATTCTGGGAAAATTAGTTCTTCTTTCGCTCGACAGTTAACATGGCAAGCTGGCCTTGCCATACGTGCACTCTCGAAAATCAATAAACCAAGCAACCCTCTCAAAACCAATGTGTGGACTATACATTGTCAAGATGGTATAGTGTATCAAGATCACTGGCAGACCTATCACATTTTCCAATCACATGATGTAGTGTCTCACTTCAAATACAAATTACAAACTACAAACAAGACACGGAAAACATCAAAAACAAAACATTACATTAAATTACATTACATTAAATTACATTGAACTACAAACTACAAACCAGACACGGAAAACATCAAGCATCAAGGCCACATAATTGAAACTATGTACTAACCTAAATGTAGATGACATAATAGAGCTGTTGAAGTTTATTATCACAGCAACCTAATTTAGCGTCAGAGGTACGACGTGTCACATGAATTTGATACAACAATGGTGTCACACGTAATATCAAATCTCTTTATGAATTGGCTAGAACAACAAGCCATTCTCACAGCGCCAACAACATATAAAACTAAACTGTGAAGATATATATATATATATATATATATATATATATATATATATATATATATATATATATATATATATATATATATATATATATATGGATGATGTGATGGAAATAGTGAGGAAGGTATGTGAGCAAGAACTGCCTGAACATATCAATAGCATTGAGACTACAGGCAACATAAAATTCATATACGAAGAAAAGAGCAATAAGTTCCTACCTTTCATGGGTATATTTATGGCATAAAAGGAGTATATAACTTTGAAACTCTTAGTG
>OY759268.1:42070183-42112683 GCA_963662155.1 Lamellibrachia columna
CTCCAGTCAGAACATTACACACAAGAGTGGCATCTGGAAAGAAAACATATATACACACCAATTTATGCTGCGTTATGTATTTGTATAATACGCTTTTTGGTAACGCTCCAGCCAGCTGAATTGTTTGCTCTTTGACGTTGTCACTGTAGCATTGTTTAAATGCTACACATGTATCTTCACAGCTGCATTATATATGAGATACCGTCATGCCTGAGACGGAGACGTATTTATTGGACATGCCATCTCAAATATGAAAATAGAATCAATATAATATTCATGATGAGGTCAGCGAGATCGTCAGGAAGACATGGTTATCGTCGGTTACCGCACTACGCTTTGGGCATTTAACCGGGCACGTATTATAAAAAGACTTCGTAACTCACGAATACTAACCACAGTAATACTTTTAACTTCAAATACAGTCGTGGTGAGAACTACTGTTTAGATTTCATGTCATAGATATATGTAAAATCTTTAAGTTTTTATTATTATTATTATTATTATTTAGAATATCAGTGTCAGTTAGTTAATGAAGTATAACAAGAAGTAACAAGATTTAACAAAAGTGCCATCCGAGGCAAAGGCCAAAGTGGACAAGGAAGCCATTGGCTTATCGAGAGTCCAACATCTGTAACCCGCCCTCCTGAGATATGTGTCAACTTTGTTTTTAAACATATCCACGCTGCTAGCAGTTATACAATTTGTAGATAATTTGTTCCATTAATTTATTTTCCTCTGAAAGAGTACGTCCTGATATCCAATATACGCTGATCCTTTATTTCTCCTAATTAACCCAAGAATTTGATTACCCTTTGAAGCTGCAATATCACACTGCTCTGAAACTTTCATATCAACACTTATTGTTACTCATAAATCCTTTTCTTTTACATTCGTACCTATAACAGTATTTCCCGTATGGTTTTCATCCAAGTTCCCGTGTCCTGTGTGCAGGCATTTACATTTCCCAAAATTGAATAACATCTGACATTTTGCAGATCATTTATCTATTTTGTTTACATTGTTTTGTAAATATTGTCATTGATATATATATATATATATATAAATCAATTAATCAAACAATTATATATAATTATATATATAATTATATATATATATATATATATATATAATTATATATATATATATATATATATATATATATATATATATATATATATATATATATATATATATATATAAATATATATAAATATATATATATATATATATATATATATATATATATATATATATATATATATATATATATATATCTACAACGTGCTGTCTTGTCAGTCAGCCATTTTCTATCCAGTCGATTATGTCATCTCCGATAAAATGGGCTTTTAATTTAAGTAGTAATCTTTGATGTGGCACTTTGTCAAAAGCTTTCTGAAAATCTAAGTATATCATATCTACTGGTGATCCCTCGTCTATCCACTGTGTGATTTCTTCCATAAAACATAACATAATTGTTAAGCATGGCCTCGCTTTTATGAATCCATGTTGAGATAAATTTAATAATTTATGCCTAACAAGTCCACCGTATGGTCTGTTATTAACTTTTCTAATAAGTTACAAATTACTGATGTTAAACTAAGTGGTCCAAAAAATATTTGGCTTATTTACTGAACCCTTTTTTTAAATAATGGTATGATGTTTGATTCTTTCCATTCAAAAGGAACCACTCCCTCTTTAAAAGATAAGTTGAACTCTTGCAAGTGGTATACTAATTTGTTTTACTGTTTCCATTAGTAGACTTGGAGGAATTCCATCCATTCCAGGTGATGTATTATCCATCAATGCTTTTATCTTCTTAGCTTCCATTTCTGGAGTTACAGTTAACTAGCCTAAATAGTCGGATTTAGCCTCCAGAAATGTAGCATCTAGTACTAGTAATGAACTAATATCCTCTCTGGTAAACACTGAACTGAAGTGTCCATTAGGTCTTCCGCCATTAAACGTGCCTTGTGATATTATATTTCCAGCACTGTCTTCTAGAGGTCCAACCTTGTCTTGTACGTTTTGTTTACTCCTGACGTATACATAAAGGAGGATATGCGACGTGGGCGCAGCCACGGTTGCATATGGGTTTTATGCAGGCAACACCACATACAATTAATGATTGGTCCATTGCTAATTTATTCTATTATGCCAATTCCCGCATAGCTGAGTGACGCGCTCTGTGACCCAGTTTGCCTACCTCCATGTAATGAACCAATCAGCGCAGATTTCAAACTAGCCATTTCGTTTTGTGGAAGCATACGGAGTGGACGCGCTTTACAAATTTGTCTTTTCTCTTTGTAGAGTTTAGTGACATTTTGCGCTTCCATTATTATTGATCTTCGTCGAGCAAGTTGAGGTAGAACACACAGAAGAGAGAGTAATAGTAGATGGTGAGATTTCAAACTGGATATCGGTTTTGAGTGGGGTACCACAGGGATCAGTATTAAGCTGATATATATATATATATATATATATATATATATATATATATATATATATATATAACTAATTTAACTAATTAGTTATATATATATATATATATATATATATATATATATATATATATATATATATATATATATATATATATATATCAGCTTAATACTGATCCCTGTGGTACCCCACTCAAAACCGATATCCAGTTTGAAATCTCACCATCTACTATTACTCTCTCTTCTGTGTGTTCTACCTCAACTTATCTAGATCATCCTGTAATTTTTTTATCTGTATCATTAGTAACCTTTCTGAATACATCTGAGTCATCTGCAAATTTTAGTACTTTGCTAGATATGTCTTCTTCCAAATCATTTATATATATATATATATATGACTCAGATGTATTCAGAAAGGTTACTAATGATACAGATTTAAAAAATTACAGGATGATCTAGATAAATTAGTTAAATGGTCGTGAAAATGGCAAATGTTATTCAAAGTGTAAACGTATATACATAGGACATGGAAACATGGACGAAGAATATAAAATGGGGGATGCTGTACTAGGTAGAACCACACAAGAAAATGACTTAGGGGTAACATTTAATGCTGACATGAAAGTTTCAGAGCAATGTGGGATTGCTGCTTCGAAAGGAAATCAAATTATAGGGCTAATTAGGAGAACTATCATGTATAAAGAGAAACAGTTAATTGTATCCCTGTACAAAACAATAGTTAGACCACATTTGGAATATTGTATTCAGGCCGTATCGTAAAAAGGACACAGACAAGCTAGAAAGAATACAACGAAGAGCAACTAAACTAATTCCAGAATTGAGAGACCTTAGTTACGAAAGTCGCTTATTACAATGTGGTTTAACAACACTAGAGACCACGAGACTAAGAAGAAACCAAATAGAAATGTTTAAAATAGTGAACGGTTATGAGAATGTTGATATGAATATGTTCTTCAAACTTAAAGAAGGCAGTAGAACCAGAGGACACAAAGCAGCATTAGTTAAGGAGCATTGTAGGTTGGACATGAGAAAGTACTCTTTCTCACAGAGGGTGATAAATGAATGGAACAAACTCCCAAATGGTTGTGTTAATGCTCGTAGTGTGAATATTTTAAAACATAGAATCGACAGATATTTGATGAGGGCGGGCTACACATACATGAGAAAATTGTTGGACTCTCGATAAGCCAATGGCTTCCTTGTCCACTTGTTTATCGATTTTTGGGTACGGGACCGGAGTTGTAGTGTAAACTACTTGGGCAATCGGGTGGCCACGCTACCCTCTCTTTCCTAACCAGCGGCCATAACGCATATATCTACGTTTTGTTGTTGTTGCTGTTGTATAATGTCTCCTGATATAGCTACACATGGTCGTGGACGGCCTGCACTGCTGAACACGTCACCAAGGCGGACTCGTGCTCGATCGACACGCGCACGAGCAGCTACAGTGTCGGCAGCTACTACGTCTGCTCCTGCCTCGGCAGCTTCGGCAGTTGTATCGATGGAGACTCCGCCACCTGAATGTGCGATTCAGAAGCATTTCGAGGTCTTCAGGCGGTGGTGGGAGATCCACGGGAGCCAGCCGTGCACAGAGCCAGTGGGAACGCGAGATGGAACGCCACGTGGCATCTTCTGAGAAGATGAGATTCACACCATGGTCCTGGCTTTACATCCAACGCCAGCTGCGTGCGTGTGAGTTCATCGACCTGTCCCTCTTCATTAAGGCCTACCAACTCCAGCAGCATGATTATGCCCTGTCGATACAGGGCGCTGCCGCTGGCCTCAATTTCTATGTGTCCCCGGCGAAGGCCAGGCCAAGTGAGACACTGTCTTTTCAGTTGTGGAAGCAAGCATTCCAGATGTATATATCGGTTTATTTGATGCAGTCCACTAACTTTCCTTGTGCAACTAAAATGTAAAATACATCGAGGTCGTTCGAGGGAGGCGATTGGCGGTCATACGCTCAGGTCTTCAGGTCCCTGCGATACCGGGCGGGTGGGCATGGGACTCAATCAACTGGGAGCTATGGCTGAAGGCATCACAGACTAAGGCAGGTCAGATGCAGTCCCTATGGTCCCCCTTTCCAGGCAAGGGCAGGGCCAGGCCCCCAACTGCCAGTCCGTGCTTTGCATTTAACCGGGGAGAAATGTGTAACAAGAACACCTGTCGCTGGGTACAAAAATGTAGAGTTTGTGGGGGGTCCCACCCATCGATTAGATATTTCAGCAGCAGCAGCGCCCAGGTAACCCACCTCCGCCCGGTCCCCCAGTTGGACCGTCGACCGCCACTGACTCTCCCGCTTGGGCTAGGAAGTAAGTTGCCCTCACGTGTATTCCCAGTAGCACTCTGCAAAATTTTAGATGGTTACGACAATAGTAGCATATCGTATGCATGAATTTACTCATGGTTTTCAGATTGGTTGTGTTGTTGTTCCACAGCGCGGGGAAGTGGTAAGTAATCTCAAATCTGCTGACGAATTTGCAGGAGTCATAGATCGTAAGATAGTAAAAGAGGTGGCATTGGGTCAAATGCTTGGCCTTACGATGTTCCTCCAACCTGTCAGCAGTATAGGATTTAACCCTTAGGTGTTGTGCCGAAGACGTTTCCCGGATAATTTAGTATGATACACCATCTATCATACCCTGAAGGTTCTTCCGTTAATGATTTTATTACCAAGGAGATCGCATCTGTTCAGTAAGCAACAATTCAGGATGCTATTGAATTCACCGGAGCCTGTTCACATGGCTAAAATTGATGTAGAATCAGCATTCCGTATTATTCCGGTCTTTCCAGCGGACAGGCCTTTGTTGGGATTTCAGTGGAAAGGAATGTTTTTTTACGGATGTTGTCCTTCCAGTGGGATGTTCGGGCAGTTGTGCAATCTTTGATGGTTCAGCGCTGCGTTAGATTGAGCTGCGAAGGTGAAATTAAGTGTGACGGGAAACGTGCATGTCATTGACGATTTTCTGTTGTTGGCACACTCAATTGAGAAATTAAACCACGACCTAATGGCTTCTGTTGCTCTTTGCAAACAAATTGGGGTCCCACTGGCACCTAGTAAAAAATCCTCTTACATCCCATTTTTGGGCATTATCTTGGATGCTGTCCATATGGAGGCTAGACTTCCTGACGATAAGCTAGAGAAGGCCAAGTCATTGCTTTTAGTTTTTCGGGGTAAACAGAAAGTTACTCTTAAGGAACCTCAAACACTAATTGGAGTCCTGAATTTTGCTTTACCGTTGTCATTCCAGGCCTTTCTGTGGCGGCTGATATATTTGACGATGGGCGTGCCCAAGCCACATCATCATATCCGCTTGACCCGGGAGACTAAACCTGATCTCGGTGTATGGTGGGAATTTTTTTTGTATTTCAAAGGCAGGTCCTTCTTCATGGACGACAGTTTTTTTACAGGTGACTATCTCCAGCTGTACACGGATGCAGTAGGTGGTATAGGGTATGGCGCACTTTGTGGGGCAGAGTGGTTTTGTGGTAAGTGGCCAGTGGCATGGCGATTATTCAATATCGCGGTGTTGGAGCTGTATCCTATCATGGCAGCAGTGCGTGTTTGGGGCGCATCTTGGGCAAACAAGAGTGTCTGTTTCTTCACAGAAAATGAAGCCCTTGTACCTATGATTGACAACCAGACATCGCTTGAACTACACATAATGGCATTACTACGTCCACTTGTATTGGCATGCTTGCGTTTTAATATTAACTTTGCAGCACGTCACATACCTGGACGAATTAACACTCTGGCTGATAAATTGTCACGTTAACAGGTGGGTGAATTTCGACAACTGGCACCCGGGGCGAAGTTCAGCCGGGTGGAAGTACCTTACACTGTGTCCCCGGCAGGCTTAGGGAATCTCTAAACAAGCTGCTGCAGGCCTCCATAGCTTCATCTTTGGTGGTGATTTTTCATGTATATTTAGGCGTACCTACTCGTCTGCCGGTTTCTGTGCCGATGGTGTTGCTTTTTTATTGCACATTCACATGCCAATGGCTTTGCCCCAGCATCCATTGTTTCAACTGTATCAGCGGTGGCGTATTTCCACAAAATCAATGGTTTCCATGACCCATCTAATTGATTCATGGTATCTAAGTTGTTGGCAGGAGCTCGTAATCTGGGAAGATTCCCTGATGTCCGCCTGCCTGTCACACTTCCTATACTCAGCCGCTTAGTGCATGCTTTACCCACATTGTTGGCATCTCGGTATAAGTGTCTTATGCTCCGGGCCATGATAGCACTTGCATGCAAAGCGTATTTGCCGATAGGGGAAATAGTGCCTCGACCACGTGGCACGATACGTGGCTGTTTGCACGTGAGCGATGTTTTGTTGCCGTGGAGTTGATAACAATTCCTGAAACTATGTAGGTAACATCTGAGGACACTAGATATGGGGCACTCCTAACTGACCTTTGATTGCAATTGTTAACATTGACTCAAGTGCTTCATAACAATGAACTCAGTGTGGGATCAGTGAAGCCATGAGACATGAGCATGTCTCATGAAGCCAAGAGACCTGCTAGTCTGGGTCTGAGAGAGCAGGGACTAACGGAGCAGACATAAGAAAAATGCTTAACAAAGAAATGTAGCCAGTGTGTTGTCACGTAACAAATCCTCATGTTGATTGCTTTGTTTTAATTGAAGTGAATGTTATTGTTGATGAAATAAAGGTGTTTTAACAGTTTTCCTCATAAAAAATCTGATCAACTAACATTGCATATTCACTTGTTGCTGAGTTATACAAATTAGATTAATTAATAATTTTAGTTTAAAATTCCTACTTGTACTCGTGAGAATGTACTTGTACTCAGCTTTTAGCAATGTACTCGTATTTCTACTCATTCATCATTAGTGTATTCGTAATCGCACTCATAAAAATGTACTCGGCCCCAGGTCTGAACAAAACCCCAGAAATCCACAAATCCAACTTCCTCTTCCCTACATTGCTGCTGGACTAGCATGTTAATTGACATCCTCCGGCAATGTCGATATCCCTGACCCCTGTGTCCCATTACTGGTAAAATCCCTGACAGTATTGTCTGATCAACTCGCGTCTGCTCTAACTGCCTGTATTTCCTATGGCAGTTGTTGCCTCTCTTCGTTATTCGTTCCTACGTATACTAAAACAGATCCTTCCTTGCCCAGACCCATGATTTATCCACCCTCTCTGTTATAGCCTCTATCTTCTATTTCACTGGAAAACGAACCACCACATCGTCCCCTTGTTTAATGCTCTCTCGGTCTTCCTAACTATTGAGTCCTCCACAAACACCCTCGCTCTCCACCTAACCACCTCTATCACTATCTCAGAGTAGCTCTTGAGCCGGATCCCGTCTGTCGCAGTGTGTGTCACCTGGCAGTCTGTTGTCCATCTCCCTCTCCCCCATCGACATGTCACCTTTTACTCCTGTCTCCTGGCTATCTTGCACTCCTGTCGTCTTCCCTCCGTCTTCTTCGCTCCCGTAGCCGTCGCTCCTGTAGCCTTCCCTCCCGTCTCCCTCGCTCCCGTCACCTTCCCTCCCTTATTCTTCCTTCCCGTCTCCTTCGCTCGCTTCTCCTTCGCTACCATAATCTTCCCACCCTTTTCATTTCGTCCCGTTCCCTTCAGTCCCGTCTCCTTATATCCCATCTCCGTTCGTCCCTTCACCTTACCTCCTTTCAGCCTCCTTCCAAGCTGAGGAGAGCTCTCCCTAGCATCTTTCTCATCGTCTTCCGCCACTTTATCATCCATTGTCTACCCACCGGAACCACTGGCACAACCCACCTCTACCCTTCGCACCTTTTTGACAACGAGCTGCCTCAGGTGTTCCATCTCCACCTCTGGTTCCTTCATCTTCACACATCCCCTACACTCAAAACTAAAACTATCCGCCTGAAGCCCAGGAAATCTCACACCCGGACTTGACGAAGTCAACCCAGTTGCTACAACTCCCGCATATTAAATGCCTGGTAGTATTTACCTGCTGTTTTCACGACGCCATCACATAATTAAGTTTTAGTTAGATTGCTATGTTAGCCTTGAATAAGCCAGTTATCTGTGTTCAAAAGAACATTTTAGGCTAGATTATTTATAGTTTGATTTAATTTTGACAATACTATTCTTGCTAACTATATTGTAACTACTGAGCTCGCATGAGCCTAAAAACTCTGCCACCTAGTGAATACGTAGAACTCTGTGTAAGCAAAACGGTGACTCAACTTACGTAAAATCCTGCTGTTAGTTCCTTTTTACAAAAGAACGTTTACTACAACTCTGTCATATATTACCTTAAATATGCAAATTATGTAAATGTATCACTTTATCTCATATATTTTCAACAATGTAAACGATAGCTTGATACTCAAATTTAATTAACGAACTGTAAACAAACCCTTTATCACTCGCTGTCTCCGGGGCAAACTTATGTTAACATTCTGCCTCTCACTAAATGTTAGCAAAGACTGATTCGTAATATATGTATATAATACATTTATGTATATATATATATGTGTGTGTGTGTGTGTGTGTGTGCGTGCGTGCGTGCGTGCGTGCGTGCGTGCGTGCGTGCGTGCTTGCGTGCGTGCGTGTGTAACAGTAATGCTTATTCGAATCAATATTCAACGCTTTTTCCGATAATTCCCTGATGCACTAAGATTCTCCCGCCAACTTGGGGATGTAACTGACACCGATCTTTCATATCTTAATGCAGGTCTCCATGGATCAAGCAATATTTTAGTGACAATTGTTATGTACTATAACTGTATTCTTCTGTTTATGGTTTGATCTTAATAAATAGATCTCTTTAATTCGAGATTTCCATAAATATGACAGTAAAACTGGCTCCGGGGCGGTAGTGAACCCCTGTGACAGCTTTGACGCCATATTTATAGAAAACTTGAGTTAATATTTCATATGGTTTTCAATAATACGGGCCCTTGTCGGATAACACTGTGATATGATTCACTTAAGTTGTTAAGTTGTTTTAGATCGAACAAAACGTCAAAACGTTTTATGCACCAAATCAGACAATTAACGGTATTTGTAATTGGTACTACGTCACAGCTAAATTGTTTGTTCTTTTTTGTTCAAGAGTCTGTAAATTACTGGAGATCAACAGAATAATAAAACTCTAGACATGTCATTATACGTTACACATTATTACCAATAGTTATAGTTAAGGCGAAAATAGGGTGTTTCACTAATCTGCACGATTCGTTTGTCCAGACAAAGCCTTTGGGTATCAAGGTGTGCAGATAAACGAGACATGACGGTAGTTTCGAATACACAAAACAGCTCACCGGTGGCACTGGTTAAGACTGTCCAGGAGCAGACGCAAATCACGAATATCCGGAGCAACGAATGGGACGGTTGTGTGTACATCTTCCTATTTATTCTCTCTAGACGTGTATAGGACATCGGCTTTGATGAACAATCTTTAGTAAGGGTAAGGCCGTCTTTATGTCGTGCCGTAGCCAAAAGGTTTTATGACTTTCACCGAGATCTGCAGATGAAACATCGATAAGACAAATAATTAAATGTTACATACTCAGGATACCCGGACATTTTAATGTCACTATCATCAGGTTGGTTGGTTGGATGCATACTAATTTTTAATAATAATAAAACTTCTACAGCGTCAAATTCCATAGGGACCATGTCTGAGAGGCGATGCGTACAACAATCGTTTAGCACGTGAATACGGAGGCACAAAAGTAATCGGAACGAGCGAAATGCAACACGTATTCAGAATGTTTTGGGCCGGTAGCCATAGTTTCATAAGTGCCATATATAATATAGTTGTGTTCTAAGTGTTCTATTTGAATGTGCTCATGGCGAACATGGAATAGAACAAGATGAAAAATCAAACGAGATCAAATTGAGTGGGATGGCTTTCGTAATCCCGATTGTTAACAGCTTCATGTAAACGCAACTTCGGTCTTGATCGCGTCTTGCTATCGTGAAGCGAACGACTTATTCATCGATCTGTAAATAACATTATTTGGAATTCGTTAAGATAACATATACTACACTCTAAATCTGGACAGATCAAGATCATGCCTGAACTGGTTTTCTTGATACGAGGCAACTATCTACATGAAATAATAAAACATTTAGTTATAATGTTGCTGTTTCACTGTGTCGTTTAAATACTAACATAGCCGATTTACGCGACCAGCGTAAGCTGAACGCATTGCCGTCTCCTGCAGGGGGTGGAAGCTCTGGTCGACAAGTTGTCAACATGGCAGCCATTATAGCGTCACAAGAAACAAGAAGAGCATCTATATTTATGTCAGTGCTACTGGAGTGTCCGATATTAATGCATATTAGTACATTTAGAGATGTTAGGAGATGTACGCCGATAGGTGTATTGTATGTCATGATTGGGGTCACTGTGAAGCAACCGCGTTGACTAATTCTCGTTCGGCTTAGATTAGTGGGATGGGCACGTATGGATCACAGACCAAACGTTGGTTTTGTTACCGTTGGTCAGTATGTCAAACTTGGCCCAGATGTATTCTAATGGCTTTCGACCATTAACTACTATCCCCCATTATGCCTGTCACATCAGCGTTGTCACAAGCGCCAGCTACCATGCACTGGGACTGATACGTGTAATAGTGACCTTAGCGCCATGTTCCAGTCATTGATTTACACCAGACTAGCCGAGTTGGCCAGCGTTGCACGGGACAAAAGGCAGTCACTGCAAGATCTTATATGAATAATTGCACTACCCAGAGAAGCTTCGGTACTGCACTGCCAATGGAAATAACAACTCCATGCTCAACTGCCGGTTTCACGAATCGGTCGTACCGTACGAAGGAACTTATTGTGACGTTTGACGTTGATCACGTGACTCGAAATAATCGTAGAAAACGTGTATAGCGTTGCTAACAATCATCTACGAGCTCCTATTGGTTACGTAATCTACGTCAAACGTCAAAATAGGTTCGTTCGTAAAATCATCAAACACGGGCATTTTGATTATAATTTTGTTTAATGGTAGATCAACCCAATGTGTCAATAGGCACGCTTACAAAATGTCTCTCAGCTATAAATAACAGTGCGATATCAATACGTTCGCCGATCAGTGAAATCAAACGATGACCGCCGCATCTTGCGAAAATGACCGATTTATTGCATTAAAATGTGTTGAAATGTTGTTGAAATACCTTAATGAACGACAATGGGTTTTATGCACTCGATGCTTTGGATTGGTGTAATGGGCTCGCAGCTTAGTTCAGTACAATATTTTGAAGCAACTCGTGCATAAAACCCAGTATCGTTCAAAACGTTTATATTGTATATGCGGGAAGATATCCAGGGTGTTGTATGCTGCCCTAGGTATATACCCCTAGGGGGGTGATGCCCCACGAAAAATATACTGCCACACCTGTATGACAACCATAGCGACAACCGTTTATTGTCATTGGATATGTCAGACCAAGCGTTACCTAACGCAGTGTGGTATACATAATTCATTAAGAGTACACGGCCGAGAGTAGCCTGTCACAAGCTTCGAAACACACGTCTGAAACAATGTTACCACGCACACTTTCCACTAACAAATCAATTGGGATTCCGATATCATGTCCAGCTGTGTATGTGAGTGAGCTGTATTGCTCGATATAACTTAGCATGTACTTCATATACTTCCTATACTTTACATACATCGTCAAATGGACCACACAGTGATTGACCAAGTGAGCATTACATATGATGGACGCATTCCCGGCGGAAAGAAAGACATAGGTAGAGAAACATAGCACTGAATGGCAGCGGGAGATGCATCACTGCATATATCAAGCCAGCCTGTGTTAACATCGATGTTACGTAGCCTTTCATTATGCTACATCTAGTCTTACTGCGCCACTGAAAATCATTGTATGTAGACATGCACATTCTATGAGCTTCATAACTAGTTTTCGTAAAGATACGATTTTATACAGAGCGGTAACCAGTCCATAATATCGCTCATAACACTTTACACTACACCCCTGGTAGGCATGTTCATTGTAACACCAACTCCACTTCTCCAAGAAGAAGCATTCAGTCAAGCTGCAATTACTGCGCGAAGATTATTCTCAAATCACTACGCTGTCGCAACCCATATCATTCTGACAAATCCAGCGCAATATATGCCCATATATCTTCACCAAACGTTTTCAATCACATCGAGTGATATTACCTTAACGAAGGTCTCCACAAAATCAAAGGAAGCATATTGTTTTAACGTAGCTTAGTTTGATATTGATTATCAAGGTTGTGTTAATTTAACACTTAATTCCGTGGCACACATGTTCTATCACGTATATAGGTACCATTTGGTCACACTGCCGTTGCTCGCGAAGACTATTCGTTCACATAAATACGCCACATTCTAGTGTAGCCAGGAACTCATTTATACAACTGACGGAACTTGATCAACGAAGTAACTCAGGCTTCGAACGACAGCAAGAGGATTCGAACCTCGATACGTCGCCCTGACCACTAAGTGACCCCAACGACTAAACGTTTTACATAAATAACCATCTCACCTTCTACACCGGTAGATCTTCTTGGGCCAACAGTTGGGCTACTACAGGAAGATACTTCGTCGAAACAATGGTATCTGTGCGCTACCTTCACTGTACGGTCGTTCTCTGGTCCGCTCCGTGCTGGATACACTCTGAAGGGCAGACAGTAGCGAGTCGCTGTCACAGAGCTTAGCAACACTGCATGAAAACATCAATTACAGGGATCATCCAGTACAGACTACACGAAACTTATGTTTAGTGTGTTTATTAATTAGATCATTAAAAAGGATCTGCCTGTACAGGACTACACGACATTTATGCTTTGCTTGTTTGTTAATTATATAAATAAGATGGATCGACCAGTACAGACTGCACGATACTTATGCTTAGTGTGTTGATTAATTACACAATTAATAGCGATCGGCCAGTGCAGACTACACGTCGCTGATGCTCAGTGTATTTATTTGATCAATAATATGGATCGGCCAGTTGAAACTACACGACACTCAGGCTTAGTTTGTTCATTAATTAGATCAATAACAGGGATCGGCCAGTGCAGACTAAACGTCACTTATATTCCAACTTATTCAAGCAATACTTGTTTACACTTTACATCACTTTCGCGATTGATTTTTTATCCAGATTACGATGGATCACTAACATCAGGAGGAAAAGAGCACCAGCCTAAAACATTTTACAGGTACCGTACACAATAGAGGAAGTGGATTTCTTGCCACACTCACAGGAGTTCTAGTGTCACTTTTATTCATAGTTGGAGTATGGTGAGCAGGTGAACTATATTCTGCATGGGTTAATGTGTGCTTGTTAAGTCAGTTCTCACCTTCAACACATGTAGAACATCACTATCAGTTAATCAGCTCAATCAGCAACGTTTGTTCACCTACCAGTTAGTTTCCATCCACATTCCCATCAAGCACCACACACATTCCATTATTACAAAATACAACACCATTTGCAACATCTAAAAAACAAAATTAACAATAGAGTGTTAATGGAAAGGGATTGGACAGAAGTGTGATACGTATGTACGGTTCACCCCAACCAGTATTGTTATGTATGTTATGTATGTTATGTATGATACAAATATATTTTCTTACAATAAATACAAATTACAAATCTATAAATAATAACTAATGTATACAGAACCTATAACATATAATGTTTTATTATAATTATTTTGATTTTTTAGACCTACTACATGGAAAGAAGATGTAATGATTAAGTTTTTTTTAATGCTTGCATGCTTCTGCAGCCAATGATTTTTTCACGCAACGAATGCCATAGTTTCACTCCACACACAAAAATGCACATTGAGTTAACATTGGTGTGCACACGATGACTTCTGAAGGTACCTCTCTGTCCAGCACAATGTGTTTAAACATACAGTTAAAACATGTTTTGCAAAAACAATCGGTAGCACATTGTGATATGCCTTATACATAATAATCGCTGTCGTAAATTGTTCTAGGTCTACAAATCTCAAAATGCGCAGTTGGCTTGAACATTAATACATCAAAAGTAATTAAACGGTTCCGCATTGACGAAATCATCTCACACGAAACATAAACTCGTTTTGACAGAAAGCATAGTTGTAATACTAGTGTCTGCAATGTCAAACTTGGCCCAGATGTATGCTAATGGCTTTCGACCATTAACTACTATCCCCCAAGTAACTGTGCCTGTCACATCAGCGTTGTCACAAGCGCTAGCTACCATGCACTGGGACTGATTTTCCAGTCATTGATTTACACCAGAATAACCCAGTTGGCCGGCGTTGCACGGGACAAAAGGCAGCCACTGCAAGAGCATATGAATAATTGTACTACCGAGAGAAGTTTCGGTACTGCACTGCCAATGGAAATAACAACTCCATGCCCAACTGCCGGTTTCACGAATCGATCGTACCGTACGAAGGAACTTATTGTGACGTTTGACGTTGATCACGTGACTCGGAATAAGCGTAGAAAACGTGTATAGCGTTGCTAACAATCATCTACGAGCTCCTATTGTTACGTAATCTACGTCAAATGTCAACATAGGTTCGTTCGTAAAATCATCAAACATGGGCATTTTGATTATAATTTTTTTTAAATGGTAGACCAACCCAATGTGTCAATAGGCACGCTTACAAAATGTCTTACAGTTATAAATAACAGTGCGATATCAATACGTTCGCCGATCAGTGAATGGGGATGATACCCCACGAAAGATATACTGCCACACCTGTATGACACCCGTAGCGACAGCCGTTTATTGTCGTTGGATATGTGAGACCAAGCGTTACGTAACGCAGTGTGGTATCCATAATTCATTAAGAGTACACGGCCGAGAGTAGCCTGTCACAAGCTTCGAAACACACGTCTGAAACAGTGGAACCAGCCACACTTTCCACTAACAAATCAGTTGTCCATCCGATATCATGTCCAGCTGTGTATGTGAGTGAACTGTATTGCTCGATATAACTTAGCATGTACTTCATATACTTCCTATACTTTTCATACATCGTCAAATGGACCACATAGTGATTGACCAAGTGAGCATTACATATGATGGACGCATTCCCGGCGGAAAGAAAGACATAGGTAGAGAAACATAGCACTGAATGGCAGCGGGAGATGCATCACTGCATATATCAAGCCAGCCTGTGTTAACATCGATGTTACGTAGCCTTTCATTATGCTACATCTAGTCTTACTGCGCCACTGAACATCATTGTATGTAGACATGCCCATTCTATGTAGCCGTTAATTTATGAGTTTCATAACTAGTTTTCGTAAAGACACGATTTTATACAGAGCGGTAACCAGTCCATAAGATCGCTCATAACACTTTACACTAAACCTCTGGTAGGCATGTTCATTGTAACACCACCTCCACTTCTCCAAGAAGAAGCATTCAGTCAAGCTGCAATTACTGCGCGAAGATTATTCTCAAATCAGAGTGCAATGTTCTAACCATTACGCTGTCGCAACCCACATCAATCTGACAAATCCAGCGCAAAATATGCCCAGAGTGTTTACATCTACATATTTCTTCACCAAACGTTTCCCATCACATCGAGTGATATTATCTTAACGAAGGTTTCCACAAAATCAAAGGAAGCATATTGTTTTAACGTAGCTTAGTTTGATATTGATTATCAAGGTTGTGTTAATTTAACACTTAATTCCGTGGCACACATGTTCTACCGCATATTAGGGTACCAGTCAGTCACACTGCCATTGGTCCCGAAGACTATTCGTTCACATAAATACGCCACATTCTAATGTAGCCAGGAACTCATTTATACAACTGACGGAACTTGACCAACGAAGTAACTCAGGCTTCGAACGACAGCAAGAGGATTCGAACCTCGATACGTCGCCCTGACCACTAAGTGACCCCAACGACTAAATGTGTTTTACATAAGTAACATCTCACCTTCTACACCGGTTGATCTTGGTCCAACAGTTGGGCTACTACAGCAAGATACTTAGTCGAAATAGTGGTACCTGTGCACTACCTTCACTGTACGGTCGTTCTCTGGTCCGCTCCTAGCTGGATACACTCTGAAGTGCAGACAGTAGCGAGTCGCTGTCACGGAGCTTAGCAACGCTGCATGAAAACACCAATTACATGGATCATCCAGTACAGGACTTCTGCTTATTTTGTTTATTAATTAGATCAATCACAGGCATCGGCCAGTACAGACTACACGACGCTTTTGCTTAGTGTGTTTATTAATTAGATCAATCACAGGCATCGGCCAGTACAGACTACACGACACTTTTGCTTAGTGTGTTTATTAATTAGATCAATAAGAGGGATCGGCCAGTACAGAACTACACGACACTTGTGCTTAGTTTTTTATTAATTACATCAATAATAGGGATCGACCTGTGCAGACTACACTTCACTGATGCATAGTGTGTTTATTAATTATATCAATAACATGGATCGGCCAAAGCAGACTACACGACACTCATTTTTCATTTGGTTTTTAATTAGATTAATAACAGGGATCCGCCAGTGCAGACTAAACTTCACTTATATTCGGACTTATTCAAACATTACTTGCTTACATCACTTTCGCCGTTGATTTTTATCCAGATTACGATGGATCACTAACATCGTCAGCCACGTGGAGGGAAATAACATCAGCCTCAAACAATTAACAAGAACGGAACGATAAAAGAATCGTACAGAATGGAGGAAGTTGATTTCTTGCCAAATTCACAGGAGTTCTAGTGTCAGTTTTATTCATAGTTGGAGTATGGTGAGCATGTGAACTATATTCTGCATGGGTTAAAGGGTGCTTGTTAAGTCAGTTCTCACCTTCAACACATGTAGAACATCATTATCAGTTAATCAGCTCAATCAGCAACGTTTGTTCACCTACCAGTTAGTTTCCATCCACATTCCCATCAAGCACCACACAAATTCCATTATTACAAAATACAACACCATTTGCAACATCTAAAAAATAAAATAAACAATAGAGTATGAGTGGAAAGGGATTGAACAGAAGTGTGATACTTATGTACGGTTCACCCCCAAACAGTATTTTTATGTATGATACAAATATATTTTCTTACAATAAATACAAATTACAAATCTATAACTAATAACTAATGTGTACAGAACCTATAACATACAATGTTTGATTATAATTATTTTGATTTTTTAGACCTACTACATTGAAAGAACATGTAATGATTAAGTTTTTTTTAATGCTTTCATGCTTCTGCAGCTAATGATTTTTTCACGCAACGAATGCCATAGTTTCACTGCACACACAGAAATGCACATTGCGTTTACGTTGGTATGCACACGATGACTTCTGAAGGTACCTCTCTGTCCAGCACAATGTGTTTAAACATACAGCTTAAACATGTTGTGCAAAAACAATAGGTAGCACATTGTGATATGCCTTATACATAATAATCGCTGTCGTAAATTGTTCTAGGTCTACAAATCTCAAAATGCGCAGTTGACTTGAAAATTAATACTTCAAAAGTCATTAAACGGTTCCGCATTGACGAAATCATCTCACACGAAACATAAACTCGTTTTGACAGAAAGCATAGTTGTAATACTAGTGTCTACAATGTCAAACTTAAATACTATCCCCCAAGTAACTGTGCCTGTAACATCAGCGTTGTCACAAGCGCTAGCTACCATGCACTGGGACTGATTTTCCAGTCATTGATTTACACCAGAATAACCCAGTTGGCCGGCGTTGCACGGGACAAAAGGCAGTCACTGCAAGAGCTTATGAATAATTGCACTACCGAGAGAAGTTTCGGTACTGCACTGCCAATGGAAATAACAACTCCATGCCCAACTGCCGGTTTCACGAATCGATCGTACCGTACGAAGGAACTTATTGTGACGTTTGACGTTGATCACGTGACTCGGAATAATCGTAGAAAACGTGTATAACGTTGCTAGCAATCATCTACGAGCTCCTATTGTTACGTAATCTACATCAAACGTCAAAATAGGTTCGTTCGTAAAATCATCAAACAGGGCAATTTTTTTTTAATGGTAGACCAACCCAATGTGTCAACAGGCACGCTTACAAAATGTCTTACAGTTAAAAATAACAGTGCGATATCAATACGTTCGCCGATTAGTGAATGGGGATGATACCCCACGAAAGATATACTGCCACACCTGTATGACACCCGTAGCGACAGCCGTTTATTGTCATTGGATATGTGAGACCAAGCGTTACGTTACGCAGTATGGTATCCGTAATTCATTAAGAGTACACGGCCGAGAGTAGCCTGTCACAAGCTTGGAACAGTGGAACCACGCACACTTTCCACTAATAAATCAATTGGGATTCCGATATCATGTTCAGCTGTGTCTGTGAGTGAGCTGTATTGCTCGATATAACGTAGCATGTACTTCATATACTTCCTATACGTTACATACATCGTCAAATGGACAAGGCAGTGATTGACTGAACAAGTGAGCATTACATATGATGGATACGCATTCCCGGCGGAAAGAAAGACATAGATAGAGAAACATAGCACTGGATGGCAGCGGGAGATGCATCACTGCATATATCAAGCCAGCCTGTGTTAACATCGATGTTACGTAGCCTTTCATTATGCTACATCTAGTCTAACTGCGCCACTGAAAATCATTGTATGTAGACATGCACATTCTATGAGCTTCATAACTAGTTTTCGTAAAGATACGATTTTATACAGAGCGGTAACCAGTCCATAAGATCGCTCATAACACTTTACACTAAACCTCTGGAACGCATGTTCATTGTAACACCACCTCCACTTCTCCAAGAAGAAGCATTCAGTCAAGCTGCAATTACTGCGCGAAGATTATTCTCAAATCAGAGTGAAATGTTCTAACCATTACGCTGTCGCAACCCACATCAATCTGACAAATCCAGCGCAAAATATGCCCAGATTGTTTACATCTACATATTTCTTCACCAAACGTTTCCCATCACATCGAGTGATATTATCTTAACGAAGGTTTCCACAAAATCAAAGGAAGCATATTGTTTTAACGTAGCTTAGTTTGATATTGATTATCAAGGTTGTGTTAATTTAACACTTAATTCCGTGGCACACATGTTCTACCGCATATTAGGGTACCAGTCAGTCACACTGCCATTGGTCGCGAAGACTATTCGTTCACATAAATACGCCACATTCTAATGTAGCCAGGAACTCATTTATACAACTGACGGAACTTGACCAACGAAGTAACTCAGGCTTCGAACGACAGCAAGAGGATTCGAACCTCGATACGTCGCCCTGACCACTAAGTGACCCCAACGACTAAATGTGTTTTACATAAGTAACATCTCACCTTCTACACCGGTTGATCTTGGTCCAACAGTTGGGCTACTACAGCAAGATACTTAGTCGAAATAGTGGTACCTGTGCACTACCTTCACTATACGGTCGTTCTCTGGTCCGCTCCTAGCTGGATACACTCTGAAGTGCAGACAGTAGCGAGTCGCTGTCACGGAGCTTAGCAACGCTGCATGAAAACATCAATTACATGGATCATCCAGTACAGGACTTCTGCTTATTTTGTTTATTAATTAGATCAACCACAGGCATCGGAACCACAGGCATCGGCATCGGCCAGTACAGACTACACGACACTTTTGCTTAGTGTGTTTATTAATTACATCAATAAGAGGGATCGGCCAGTACAGAACTACACGACACTTGTGCTTAGTTTTTTTATTAATTACATCAATAATAGGGATCGACCTGAGCAGACTACACTTCACTGATGCATAGTGTGTTTATTAATTAGATTAATAACATGGATCGGCCAAAGCAGACTACACGACACTCATTTTTCATTTGGTTTTTAATTAGATTAATAACAGGGATCCGCCAGTGCAGACTAAACTTCACTTATATTCGGACTTATTCAAACATTACTTGCTTACATCACTTTCGCCATTGATTTTTTATCCAGATTACGATGGATCACTAACATCGTCAGCCACGTGGAGGGAAAGAACATCAGCCTCAAACAATTAACAAGAACGGAACGATAAAAGAATCGTACAGAATGGAGGAAGTTGATTTCTTGCCAAATTAATAGGAGTTCTAGTGTCAGTTTTATTCATAGTTGGAGTATGGTGAGCATGTGAACTATATTATGCATGGGTTAAAGTGTGCTTGTTAAGTCAGTTCTCACCTTCAACACATGTAGAACATCACTATCAGTTAATCAGCTCAATCAGCAACGTTTGTTCACCTACCAGTTAGTTTCCATCCACATTCCCATCAATCAGCAGTACAAATTCCATTATTACAAAATACAACACCATTTGCAACATCTAAAAAATAAAATAAACAATAGAGTATGAGTGGAAAGGGATTGAACAGAAGTGTGATACTTATGTACGGTTCACCCCCAACCAGTATTGTTATGTATGATACAAATATATTTTCTTACAATAAATACAAATTACAAATCTATAACTAATAACTAATGTATACAGAACCTATAACATATAATGTTTGATTATAATTATTTTGATTTTTTAGACCTACTACATTGAAAGAAGATGTAAGGATTAAGTTTTTTTTAATACTTGCATGCTTCTGCAGCTAATGATTTTTTCACGCAACGAATGCCATAGTTTCACTGCACACACAGAAATGCACATTGCGTTTACGTTGGTGTGCACACGATGACTTCTGAAGGTAACTCTCTGTCCAGCACAATGTGTTTAAACATACAGCTAAAACATGTTGTGCAAAAACAATCGGTAGCACATTGTGATATGCCTTATACATAATAATCGCTGTCGTAAATTGTTCTAGGTCTACAAATCTCAAAATGCGCAGTTGACTTGAAAATTAATACTTCAAAAGTCATTAAACGGTTCCGCATTGACGAAATCATCTCACACGAAACATAAACTCGTTTTGACAGAAAGCATAGTTGTAATACTAGTGTCTACAATGTCACAGATGGATGAAAATTTAATAATACCAATTTCTCTGATATTAATGAACATTTAAATATTTGTGTATGTGTCTCTGATTACAAGTTACAACTTGTTTTACTTTTTAGATGCATATTAGTAAGATTATTAAATAACTGAAATGCTGAATAATGAGTATAATATAAGTTAAAGATTATATTGTACAACTATGTTGTACAATATTAAGTAGAACAATACACAAGTGAGCAAAAAAAATTCATAAATATAATGGTTTCACACAGCCTTATTCAGCTAATGCATTGAAATGAAAATATGAATGCTATTTGAAAGTGAGTAAAACGTGTGCTCGTACATGATCAGCCCCAACTGCAGATTTTTTACATCGTCAAGTTTCAAGAAACTTGAAGTTTGTTCTGAATATTTCGACTGCATCTCGCAGTCTTCTTCAGCAGACTGAAGTTACGGATGTGTCACATGACCAATGTCATGTGACACAAGCTGGAGTAGGACTGGTGGTAGCTCCTGGCCGACGTCTCGGTTCAGCGTAGGTTTCTTTTTGTGGATGTTAATCGCCTCCTTTATTTTCCTCCTGTGCCAGTTCTCCTCGTGGTCTAGAATATTAACGTCCTTCATAGAGCACTGATGGCCTGTGTTCAGTTTATGTTCACTTATAGCTGATAGGGGTTGGCGACAAGATATATGTTCTTTGATTATTGTGCCGAGTGTTCTGGCTGTTTCTCCTATATAGTGTTGGTCACATTCTGGGCATTGTATGTCATATACCACCAGACACTTTACTGCCTTTGCTGTTCTGTCTTTTGGGTGTACCAACAGTGACCTCAGGGTGTTGATAGGTTTGTGGTAAAACGGGATGTTATAGGACTTGAAAATCCTTGCTACTTGTTCTGATAGTTTACTAATGTAGGGCAGACCTATGGCATGTTGTCTTCTGCTGGTTTCTGTGGTGGTGTTCTCCTTCCTTCTCATTGGTTGCGTGGTGTTAAACATCCAAGTTTTGTAACCGTTTGCTTTCAGCACTTTCTTGATGTGGTCCACCTCTGTGTTCTTGTCTTCTTCTTCTGTTATCAGGTTTTCTGCCCTTTGGAGGAGTGTGCTGACTACTGATCGTTTGTGTTCTAGGTGGTGATTAGAATTCCAGTTCAAATATTGGACCGTGTGGGTTGCTTTCCGATATATCTTGACCTTGGTTGATCCATCATCATTCAGGCATACACACGTGTCTAGAAAGGCTAACGTATTGTCCTGTTCTGGTTCTACCGTGAACTTAATGTTCTCGTCCATTGAATTCAGATGGTTTGTGAAATGTTTTACTTCGCTCTCTTGTAATACTGTGAATGTGTCATCTACATACCTCAACCAGATGTCTGGAGGGTGAGGTGTTTCTCTGATGGCTCTTTCTTCAAAATGTTCCATGTATAGGTTTGCCACTATCGGAGAGACCGGTGAACCCATGGCTGCTCCCTTCTTCTGTTTGTAGAATATTCCATCATAAATTAAATATGTGGTGTTCAGACAGATTTCTAACAGTGTGATGATCTGATTTACTGATAGTTCACATCTGTCTTTCAGTGTTGTATCCTTGTTTAGTCGTTCCTTTATCACTGATACCGCCTCTGTCACCGGGATACTCGTGAACAGGGCTGTCACATCCAAAGACACCGTTTTCCTCCCTGGTGGAACTTCCAACTCTTTGATCTTCTTTACAAACTGTGTGCTGTTTTTCACAAAATGTTCTGTTTTTCCAACTAGTGGGCTCAAAATGCTGGCTAGGAACTTTGCCGTCTTGTATGTAATGCTACCTATACTTCATACTATAGGTCTTAATGGTACATTGTTCTTGTGGACCTTAGGCAATCCATAGAATTTTGGGACTGCTTCTGATGTAGGGTAGATCCTGTAGTATAGGGCATCTGAGATCGTCTTGGTTCTTTTCCACTCTTTCATGGTGTTGACTAGTTTACTTTTGTATACTTTGGTGGGTTCCCTTTCCAATTTCTTGTAGGTGGTGTCGTCTACTCCAGCTTATGTCACATGACATTGGTCATGTGACACATCCGTAACTTCAGTCTGCTGAAGAAGACTGCGAGATGCAGTCGAAATATTCAGAACAAATTTCAAGTTTCTTGAGAGGTAATTATGCTTAATATTAATAACCAAGAAACCGGATCATCTATCCATTCAAGGAAGTTTCAAGAGTTTATTAATTTTGAATAGTGGATCAGTATGGGCAATTTAATCAGAATTACTAATTATTCGTATTGCTTTTTCTTGCAAGACCATAATCTTATTCAGTGTTGATGAGTATGTTTTTGTCCATATTAAAGTACAATATTGCAAGTGTGGTAATATTAAAGAGCAATAGAGAGTTCGTAGGATATATGACGAGAGAAAGTGTCTTAGTTTACCGAATATACCAAGTTTGGCTGCTAGCATATTCAAATGCGTAGGACAATTTAGATGTATATATACACGCCTACGAGTTTGATAAAGCTAACTTGAGTGATGGTAGTTCCATTGATTTGTATTGCATTTATTGGGACGTTGGGTTTTTTATTTGCTGGTGTGAATAAAATGTAGATATTTTTTAATATTTAAAGAAAGCTTGTTAGTTCTGAATCACGTTGGTATTTTATTAATTTCGATTTTGCTTTAACTGTAGTTAATTTTTTTATTTGAGAGAAACAAATTGGTGTCATCTGCAAACAGCCAGAAGTTCTAATTTGTTGATGTGTTGCATAAGTCGTTAATATAAAATACGAAAAATAGTGGCCCTAATATGGAGCCTTATGGAACACCACACTTCACTGTCATAAGTTTAGAAACTACGCTTTTATATGATATATATGGTGTTATGTTATCTAAGTAGCTCTTAAACAAAGAACGTATATGCCCTTTGATATCATAGCAATTATGCTTTTGCAATAATATAGTGTGGTCTATAGTGTCAAAGGCATTAGATAGGTCAACAAATACACTTATGTTAAATACGTTATTGTTATCGTCAAATAATTTATTTACAATGTCTATTAAAGTGTTATTAAATTTATCTAGGTCGCTTTCAATGTAGACATCGTCACAATTTGTGCGATTTAATTGTGTCTTGATTTTAACAATATTGTTAGCACTTCTGCATCGCCTATGCAATATTTTGTACGTCGCTTTTATGGGGATGTTACACATAATATATATATATATATATATATATATATATATATATATATATATATATATATATATATATATATATATATATATATATATATATATATATATATATATATATATATATATATATATATATATAAAATACAGGAATAAGTTATGTCTGACTATAAGATATAAGAAAGTGTTTTATGTTGAGTAATATAGATGAGTTATTGGTAATTCTGGTTGGTTTACTAAGTGTTGGATAAAACCCATTCACATACACGTTAATAGTAATTTCGGTAATTTGAGGTGAGTTTGTGTTGAGTAGATTTAAATTAAAATCCTCCATCATTATACCGCATTTCTTTTCCCGAAATATTATGTTTAGTACTTTGAGAAGTTCGTTATTGAAAGAACCTAATATAAACGTCTTAATATTTACATTGATTGGAAGACTGGATTTCAGTAGAAACAATGAGGAAAATACAGACCAGAAGAGACAAGAAAGATGCAATCAACAGCATCCGCACAAGGGCGGCAAAGGTAACAGCTCAGAAAGAGCACACAGCAGCAAATAGAGAGGTGAAGAAAAGTGTCAAAACAGACAAAAGGAACTTCGTGGAGGGACTTGCACAAGAGGCCGAAAATGCAGCAGCTAGCAGGAACATGAAGCAACTTTACGATAAAACAAGGAAGTTAGCTGGACAGTTTAAGAAATCAGAGCGGCCAATCAGAGACAAAAATGGGAGCGTCCTGGTGGGGGCAGACAAACAGCTTAACAGATGGGCGGAGCATTTTGAAGAGCTGCTCAACAGACCAGTACCGCAGAATCAACCAGACATCCAACCAGCTGAGACAGATCTCCCAATAGACTGTAATAAACCCACTAGAGAAGAGATAAAAAAGGCAATCGCACATATGAAAAATGGGAAAGTAGCAGGCCCTGATGGTATCCCTGCAGAAGCACTAAAGGCAGATGTAAATACTTCAGTAGAAATGCTGTACAGTCTTTTTGAGGAGATCTGGGAAAAAGAAGAAATTCCAGCAGAATGGAAAGAAGGTTACCTTATCAAGATTCCAAAGAAAGGAGACCTGAGCCGCTGTGATAACTACAGAGGAATCACGTTGTTGTCAGTACCTGGGAAGATTCTAAATAGAATAATCCTAGAGAGAATAAAAGGCAAAGTGGACCAAACTTTGCGTGAACAGCAAGCAGGCTTCAGGCAGGACAGATCGTGTACTGACTAGATTGCAACACTGCGAATCATAGTGGAACAATCCATCGAATGGAACTCATCCCTATACATCAACTTTGATGATTACGAGAAAGCCTTTGACAGTGTGGACAGGGAGACACTCTGGAAAGTGCTAAGACACTATGGGGTGCCCAAGAAACTAGTCAACATGATCAAAAACTCCTATGAGGGAATGTCATGCAGAGAGATTCATAAAGGTCAACTTACAAAGAACTTTGAGGTTAGAAAGGGGGTGAGACAGGGATGCTTACTGTCACCATTCCTCTTCATTCTAGTCATAGACTGGGTCATGAAAACAGCAACCAAGGAGAAACGAAATAGAATCCAGTCGACGATGCTGACCCAACTTGATGACCTGGACTTTGCGGATGACCTTGCACTCCTGTTTCACAGCCATAGGCAGATGCAGTACAAAACAACAGAACTGGCATTGATTTCAGAGCGGGTTGGGTTGAAAATCAACAAAAAGAAAACAAAGATCCTGAGAACAAATGCTACTTGCGAAACACTAATCATGCTTGAGGGAGAGACACTGGACGAGGTGAAAGACTTCAGATATCTAGGCAGCATAGTGGATACGCATGGAGGGACAGAGGCTGACGTAAAGAAAAGGATCAGCAAAGCAAGGGTAGCTTTCCACCTGTTGAGAAATGTGTGGAAGTCAAAGGTAATTGGAGAAACCACAAAAATACGCTTTTTTAACACAAATGTAAAGTCCGTGTTGCTGTACGGAGCGGAAACGTGGCGAATAAACAAGACCACGCTGATAAGGATCCAGACATTTGTCAACCATTGCCTGAGAAGAATTCTCCGAATACACTGGATGGACAGGGTGAGCAACAAAGACCTCTGGGATAGAACACACCAAGCCCAAATAGAGATAGAGATCCTTAAGAGGAGATGGGGATGGCTTGGCCACACCTTGAGAAAGCCAAGCACAAACATAACCAGACAGGTCCTGACATGGAACCCCCAAGGCAAGAGAAAGAGGGGGAGACCAAAAAACACCTGGCGGTGTGACCTCGAGGCAGACATCAAGCAAACAGGGAATGGCTGGCAACAACTGGAGAGGATTGCCCAAGACAGGAGGCGCTGGAGAAATGTTGTGGATGGCCTATGCTCCAGGAGAAGTTAAGGGCCTAAGTAAGTAAGTAAGTAAGTAATTTGCATTTATTTAAATGAAAACCGATTCAAAATGGTCGGAGTATTTCATCAAGTGGTGCCTAATTTTATACTGATACTTATTGGATATGTACATCCCAACACCTCCTCCTTTTCCTTTTATTATGGAATATGCGATAAGACTACATCCATTCAAATTAAATAAATTAGTGTTGTCAAGGTCTGTATGCCGAGTTTCAGTAATTGCTATAAAAAATAAAAATGTAAACTTCTGCTTACGATTATATGATGAATTGATTACTTCATTATCACTAAAACATTTTTTTCAAGCATACTGATACATTGTTGAAGGCAATAGAATCGGTATCATTGAAATCGTTTTCAATGCCAGGAAGTTCAAACCTTATATTGTCAGCCATTGTAACATCTGTATAGCGCACATGTATGTCACCAGTCACTGTTCGAGAGTCCGACACTATTGACAACTCAGTTGTTGCAGTCGTTGTTCGTCGTAATGTTCACTTTCTTGCCATTAATAAGCAAGCAAATGATTCGACCGTCAGAAGTCCAGGTTGCGATGACGTTTCTCGTTGTTTTTGCTTTGTTGGGGAGCTCAATTCGGCGTTTTGTAAGATGTTCGGTAATCACCATCTTTGTCCCTTTGAGACGACGTTTTACCATACAGACTTTTTGCGGCACTTTATGGTTTCAAAATGCGATAATGATTGCGCGTGACTTGATGTCGTTCACTTATGCGCCCAAACGGTGGCAGCGATCAATGTCGTCTCTCGCGAAGGGAACTCGCAGTGTTCGGCCAAACAAGTCAATCAATGCGTGTTCTGGGACATCACAGCACCTTTTGTAAATACGTAGAATACGTAACCACATAATCACGTGCATAGATACCATTGTACGCATACCATAGATACCATTGTACGCATGCATCCAGAATGTGGTGTTATTATAACAGGAGATTTCAATCAGTTAAATGATAATTTTATGAAAACACATTTTTGATTTGTTCAAGCGACAAGCGATAATGGATGCACATGGACGAACATCGAGGAGGTATATACCCCGCATGTTACTATTTCTGAACATGGGAAATCATACCACAATATGACATTGCTGAAATAAAGTTTTTATTGGTTAACTAATACCGGGTGTATGACATGTCTAAATGTACCTTGTATGGGTCCCAATGAAAAGACACATTTGCTATGGCTTTGTCAGCTATTCGATGGGAACCCTTATTTAGGTTACAGTCATGTGAAGATTAGTATTTATATTATCAAACTGTTGTTAATAAGCTCATGGAAACGTGTTTTCCTATTAAAGCCGTAACGCGTCACACGTCTAATAAACTATGTGTAACGGACTGGTCTTGAACGTTAGCGGTGATTTGAATCAAGCCATAATATTGCGCAATAGTGTTAACCGTACTGCTTCGAGACATAAGTACGACTGTTCTCAAATTTCAGCAATGAGTCAGGATCCCATGATTGGTGGAAACATGAACAAATCAATGGGTTTTGACACGAATGTCAACTCTGGCCTGCAAGTACTAGCTACCAAAACAGCTAATTGGTGATTGTGGATAACTAATCAATAGAATTAAATGGGTTTAATAAAATATTCACAGTAAACGAGGAACTACCAGTTCAATATGTCGTCATTGTGATGACAACATTCAGAGCACTACAAAAAGTTAAGGCGAAAATGGCCACTGAGCTTAATAACATTCCTGTTTGGGTATTAAGGAATCATACACATATCCTCGCTCCTCCATTAACTGCTATTTTCAACAGTTCACTGCGAGATGGCGCACTTCCTAAGGAATGGAAGATGGCGAACGTAATACCGTTGCCAAAAATAAACCCACGCATGTTGATTGATAAATACGTTAGACCAATATCGCTAACGTCAATAGCTGCAAAGGTGTTTGAGTCAATACTAATGAAATGGATGGATGATATAATTGATGGAGAATTGTACTTAAAGTAATTTGGTTGAATTGGCAGAAGGTCGACAAATGGTATGAAGCAACTAATACATTGGATGTTTACGTTCGAGTTGTAATGCTGGGTTTTAGCAAGGCGTGTTATCTCATTAATAATCAATTAGTACTTGAAAAACAACTGTATGATATGGCCTATCATATTATTAGATGGATGGCAACATTTTTATTAGACAGAATTCAACAGGTAAAAATAGGAAATGAATACTCACATTCTGGCCGCCCAAATGGGGGAGTACCGTGTGTGTCTTTTGTCAGGTAAGAGATATTGCTCACACATACAGTCCCAACTTACTATCGAAGGATGTATATCCAAAACATTGAATATATCTGCCAGGAAAAATGCATTTAATGGCTCTTTTCTGTATCATTTCGATATTGTCAGATACGTAATTTTGCAAATCTGTATGCCGCACAGGGCATGCATATTTCAGTTCAGGTCGCACAAGACAAACATATATTGTGACCAGATCACTCTGTCGAATACCTTCTCGTTTTAACTGGTGCAACATATCTTTTCCCAGCTTTTGTTTTTATAATATTGTCCACATGTTTATTCCATGTTAGAACATGAGAAATTGTAACGCGAAGAAGCTTAGCTTAGAAAATAAGCTTAGCAGATAAATGGTTATCATAACATTATTTAATATTTCCCGACTATCGCATACTACAAGTTACCACTAGATATGCCGTTCAGTAAACGATTTTGTAAAAATAATGTAACATACCGATCTTTTCCGACTAATGGGGTGTAGTGACGACGGATGTCGCGGGCTACAAGACACGTGACTTTGTTAACGATATTACAGGAAGCACATTGAATGACCAGTTATGTTCGCTTCCATTCGTAATATCCAATTCGGAAATTAAGTGACATATTGCATGCTATCAGGCTCTTTCCAATGCGTCCATCATATGGGTGATGTCATTATTCTATTTGGCAGGTGGTGCCACTTTTTGGTGGCTTTTTCCTCTGCCTGACATGATTGCGAGATTGTTTCCCAGCAAAGATAAATTGTGTGTTTTTATTGTTTGTGTACAAAGGCTTTAATAATTCCAGTTCGTAAGTACTAGAACCAACCAGGGGAGAAAATGTATCATATATAGTTTTATCATCACAAAAAGAATTAGTGTACAATGTAAAAATACATGAACCATTGGGTAACAGTGACCACAATCAAATGCATTTTGACATCAATGTAAAATCAGAAAGTAAAAATAAAAAACGTATAGGAGAAACTTCCACAAAGGTAGCTATAACGATATGAGAAAATACTTAGCAAAGCTAGATTGGAATAACATGCTGATGAATAAGACCGCAATTGAATGTTGGAATATTCTAAAATATGAAATTAAGAGTTTCATCGATAAATTTATTCCCTTGAAAAAAAACAAGAAAAACGGTCTAGAAAGAAACACTTGTCAAAAGTAGCTATTAGAAAAATAGTGTTTAAGCAAACTATGTGGAGGGTTTATAGGCGTACCAGAAAGGATGAAGACTACGCAAATTACAAAGAGGCACTTAACCTAGCTACATCTGAAATTAGAAAATCTAAAAGAACCTTTGAAAAAAAATTGGCAGTAATATAAAAAATGACAGAAAGAGTTTCTATGCTTATGTAAGGAGTAAACAGAAAGTTCGAGATAAGGTCGGACCACTGGAAAACAGCAGGGGAAACATAATTTCAGACGGGTTTCAAATGGCAGAGGTCCTAAATGAGTATTTCAGCTCAGTTTTTATCACAGAAGATATCAGCTCACTTCCAGTTCCATTTACTAAATTTGAGGGCAATACATCACAACATTTAGGGCAGTTATTTGTAACTCCCGTAATGATAGCAAAGAAAAGTTAGAAGATGAAAGATAATAAATCACCTGGAGTTGATGGGATACCACCTAAACTGCTTAAGGAAATTGTTGAGCAAATTAGTACACCACTTGCAAATTTTTTTAACTTTTGTTTAACAGTAGAAGAAGGAATAGTTCCTTCAGAATGGAAAGAGGCAAACATTACGCCGCTATTGAAGAAGGGATCGAGGAACAAGCCAGAAAATTACAGACCAGTGAGTTTAACATCAGTTGTATATAAATTACTCGAAACATTAATTCGAGACCACATGGTGGAATTCCTTGTAAAATATAAATTAATAAATACATCTCAACATGGGTTCCTAAAAGCAAGGTCATGTCTAACTAATCTCTTATGTTTTTTTGAAGAAATTACAAAGTGGGTAGATGACGGGTCACCAGTTAGATTTTCAGAAAGCTTTCGATAAAGTGCCACATGAAAGACTGTTACTTAAACTAAAAGCCCATTGCATAGGTAATGATGTAATAAACTGGATAGAAAAGTGGCTTACACAAAGAAAACAGAGAGTAATAGTAGATGGTGAGATTTCAAACTGGAAATCTGTTTTTAATATATATATATATATATATATATATATATATATATATATATATATATATATATATATATATATATATATATATATATATATATATATATATACAATATATAAATTATTTGGAAGATGACATATCTAGCAAAGTACTCAAATTTGCAGATTACACAAAAGTATTCAGAAAGGTTACTAATGATATAGATAAACAAAGTTTACAGGATGATCTAGATACATTAGTTAAATGGTCAGAAAAATGGCAAATGTTATTCAATTTTGGTAAGTGTAAATGTATACACATAGGACATGGAAACATGGACGAAGAATATAAAATGGGGGATGCTGTACTAGGTAGAACCACACAAGAAAAGGACTTAGGAGTAACATTTAGTGTTGACATGAAAGTTTCAGAGCAATGTGGGATTGCTGCTTCGAAAGGAAATCAAATTCTAGGTCTAATTAGGAGAACTATCGTGCATAAGGAGAAACAGCTAATTGTACCCCTGTACAAAGCAATAGTTAGACCACATTTGGAATATTGTATTCAAGCATGGAGGCCGTATCGTAAAAAGGACTTAGACAAGGTAGAAAGAATACAACGAAGAGCAACTAAAGTGATTCCAGAATTGAGAGACCTTAGTTACGAAAGTCGCTTATTACAATGTGGCTTGACAACACTACAGACCAGGAGACTAAGAGGAGTCCAAATAGAAGTGTTTAAAATAGTGAGCAGTTAAGAGGATGTTGATAGGAATATTTCCTTCAAACTTAAAGAAGGCAGTAGAACCAGAGGACACAAAGCATCATTAGTTAAGGAGCAGTGTAGGTTGGACATGAGAAAGTACTCTTTCTCACAGAGGGTGATAAATTAATGGAACAAACTGCCAAATGATTGTGTTAATGCTAGTAGTGTGAATATGTTTAAAAATAGAATTGACATATATTTGATAAGGGCGGGCTATACATAGATGAGAAAATTGTTGGACTCTCGATAAGTCAATGGCTTCCTTGTCCACTTGCTATCTGGAACTTGTTGTTTGGGATGGCAATCTTGTTAAATCTTTTTAAATATTCCAAACACAAAAAGACACAGAAGATGTAATTTTGTCAGCAAAGTTTATTTAGCTCGCAAAAGTCAGGTGTTCGTTAGCTCCAGATTAGTGGTTCGCTCCAGGTCAGGGATTCGCTCCACCACCTATTAGCGATGGCTCATATCAATAATAATTTCGGTCCAAATATTGACCCTTGTGGTAAGCCATATAATACTTCTAAGATGTCCAATTTGACATCTCTAATGCAGACAGATTTGCGTCCTATGAAGTGAAACATGTTGTATGTTTACATCAACCGTCACCGACGTGTCCCGGTAATGTTCCATATTGAGTTACTCATATACCAACATATACCGCCAGATTCGTCGAGTGACCGGCTTGTAATATGCAACTGTTGATTCTATGTGCAGAACAGAGGACATGCAACGCTGGCGAGGACTGCGTGTGATTGACACCCCTACGACCGTCCATGCCAAGGGGTGAAGGAAGGAATGGTATCGAGTGAAGTCAACGACGCGATTTACACAGAATATTTCCTTGCCCCAACATCACCACGTGACCAATTCGTGACTACTATGAAGGATGCATAGTATGCAGTCTCATTCAGCACATTAGGCACACCTCATAACAAATTGCAATTTTTTCGACATTCACTGCTTTTATTAATCCATTTATGATTTTGGATTTTATTAAATAAACGAGCTCTCCATCCGATGGATGACAGAGCCACAACTACAAAGTATAATCTATAAATAATTAAAGGAAAATATGCTAAAACTCACTGCAGAGGAATTCTGCGCACATGTCACAACTCGGCTATGTCTTGTATTGATTAACTCAAACCCTATTTACAGCATTCATACAAAAACACGTTTGACAGACGATTTCCACGTGATCATGTGTTACGTGCACCAGGCCACTGCATTAGCTGCTATTCTACACATAGTTTGACAATTTAGAGAATGTGTCGGGGTGAATTTAAAACTCTGGATGTGTGATGCAACTCTGCATATCAACAATATTAGACACGTAAAGTCGTCCTGCGATTATTGAGCGTGTAAAAACCTACCGTGCATCAATACCAAAGCGTTGTACGGTGCTAAACCAATATCGTGCAGTGTCCTACGTTGACATGTTGAGTCAATCTCACGCATACAGGACTGTTGAAAGCTTATTATCTCATTAACATGTTAATAGTATGTGTAAGTTTGAATAAGTGTAAGAGTGAGTTAATGAATGACTGAGTGAGTTTGAGTTAGTTAGTAAATGGATGAGGGTGAGTTAGTAAATGGATGAGGGAGAATGTGCATGTGTGTATGTATCACGGAAAGTGTAACAAATGTTTATTTTATATGATGAGTTGTCTTTGGTAGAAGTAATGTTTATGTTATCTGATCTACTTTAAATAATACACCAATTGTTTATTTTATCTAAGCTGCTCTCCACAGTACATTAAATGTTTCTTTTATCGAATATGTTCCCAAAAGTACTAAACATTTTTATTTTACCTGCACTGTTCTCTTGAGTGCCTATGTTAGACCTAATATATATGTTATGATCTGGTATCTGAACGTATATAGTAGGCCTAATGTTTATTTTCTGATTCGCTCTTTGAGTTCTCATGGTAGGCCTTATGTTTATTTTGTGATTTGCTCTTTGAGTTTTATAGCAGGCCTAATGTTTATTTCCTGATCTGCTCCCTGAGTGTCTATAGTAGGCTTAATACTTACTTTCTGATCTACTCTCTGAGTGTATATAATAGACAGAATGTTTGTTTATGTGATCACCTTTAAAAGACTCTTGAAAAATCTCTTGTTTTAACACGCATATTAACTATGTTTAGTCTTTAACTATGTTTGTGTCAGCGCCTTTGAACAGGGTCACCTGGATCCATGGAGCTCTAAATGTGCTCTAATTAGTATTATAATTATATTCTCTCTATAGAAGACCAACTGTTTATTTATCTGATCTGCTCTGAGTCACTAGAATAGACATACTGTTTATTTTATCAGATTTGTACATCAAATAATTCTTTGATCAAATATTTTTTTTTTTCGAATATGTTTCCTAAAGTAGACAAAATGTTTATTTTATGATAAGCTCTCTGAGTGTCTGTAGCAGATATAGTATTTATTTATTTATGTGATCTGCTCTCTACAGTAGCAGTATTTCCGTAGATGCGGCATTTCGTCCATCACGCAATGTGGCTGCGTGCCGTATTTGTTAGTTCTACTGATGTCCGTCTCTTCTGCGTGGAACTTATTGTCTTTCCTACTATATGACAACGTTCCTTCGTAGTGGCCATATCCGGGCTTTGTGGCAATGGTCACCTGGTACATGACGTCACTGGCCATATTGTCGGACAATTCGGGGAGGCGACCGTCGGCGTCTTTCGACCTTTTGAACTTCAAGATGCTCTCATTTGGTGTATACCTAAAACCACACAATGTGTTAAGTGTTCATTCTTCATGTAAAACCACACAATGTGTTAAGTGTTCATTCTTCCTGTAAAACCACACAAAGTGTTAAGTGTTCATTCTTCATGTAAAACCACACAATGTGTTAAGTGTTCATTCTTCCTGTAAAACCACACAATGTGTTAAGTGTTCATTCTTCCTGCACACAACTGGTCAACAAAAGGTCATTACATTTCCCTCACCAAAATGGGTTTTGAAAGCTGTTAAAACTCCTCATTTGATTTAGACCGTCGGGAATCAGGTTCGTTGAACATCGAATGTGTAGTGTGTGAATATTTGATGTAAGAGCAACACGAGCAATATCACGTTGCTCGTTAGATCGGGTAGATCGTGAAAGTGTGAATAATTGAAATGTGAGCAACATGAGCAATATCACTTTGATCTTTAGATCGGGTAGCTCTTGAAAGTGTGAATAATTTAAGTATGAGCAACATGAGCAATATGACCTTGCTCTTTAGATCGGGTAGCCCTTGAAAGTGTGAATAATTTAAGTATGAGCAACATGAGCAATATGACCTTGCTCTTTAGATCGGGTAGCTCTTGAAAGTGTGAATAATTTAAGTATGAGCAACATGAGCAATATGACCTTGCTCTTTAGATCGGGTAGCTCTTGAAAGTGTGAATAATTTAAGTATGAGCAACATGAGCAATATGACCTTGCTCTTTAGATCGGGTAGCTCTTGAAAGTGTGAATAATTTAAGTATGAGCAACGTGAGCAATATGACCTTGCTCTTTAGATCGAGTAGATCGTGAAAGTGTGAATAATTGAAGTATGAGCAACACGAACAATATGACTTTGCTCGTTAGATCGGGTAGATCGTGAAAGTGTGAATAATTTAAGTATGAGCAACATGAGCAATATGACCTTGCTCTTTAGATCGGGTAGATCGTGAAAGTGTGAATAATTGAAGTATGAGCAATACGAACAATATGACTTTGCTCGTTAGATCGGGTAGATCGTGAAAGTGTGAATAATTGAAGTATGAGCAACATGAGCAATATGACCTTGCTCTTTAGATCGGGTAGCTCGTGAAAGTGTGAATAATTGAAGTATGAGCAACATGAGCAATATGACCTTGCTCTTTAGATCGGGAAGCTCTTGAAAGTGTGAATAATTTAAGTATGAACAACATGAGCAATACGACCTTGCTCTTTAGATCGGGTAGATCGTGAAAGTGTGAATAATTGAAGTATGAGCAACACGAACAATATGACTTTGCTCGTTAGATCGGGTAGATCGTGAAAGTGTGAATAATTTAAGTATGAGCAACATGAGCAATATGACCTTGCTCTTTAGATCGGGTAGATGGTGAAAGTGTGAATAGTTGAAGTATGAGCAACACGAACAATATGACTTTGCTCGTTAGATCGGGTAGTTCGTGAAAGTGTGAATAATTTAAGTATGAGCAACATGAGCAATATGACCTTGCTCTTTAGATCGGGTAGATCGTGAAAGTGTGAATAATTGAAATGTGAGCAACATGAGCAATATCACTTTGATCTTTAGATCGGGTAGCTCTTGAAAGTGTGAATAATTTAAGTATGAGCAACATGAGCAATATGACCTTGCTCTTTAGATCGGGTAGCCCTTGAAAGTGTGAATAATTTAAGTATGAGCAACATGAGCAATATGACCTTGCTCTTTAGATCGGGTAGCTCTTGAAAGTGTGAATAATTTAAGTATGAGCAACATGAGCAATATGACCTTGCTCTTTAGATCGGGTAGCTCTTGAAAGTGTGAATAATTTAAGTATGAGCAACATGAGCAATATGACCTTGCTCTTTAGATCGGGTAGCTCTTGAAAGTGTGAATAATTTAAGTATGAGCAACGTGAGCAATATGACCTTGCTCTTTAGATCGGGTAGATCGTGAAAGTGTGAATAATTGAAGTATGAGCAACACGAACAAAATGACTTTGCTCGTTAGATCGGGTAGATCGTGAAAGTGTGAATAATTTAAGTATGAGCAACATGAGCAATATGACCTTGCTCTTTAGATCGGGTAGATCGTGAAAGTGTGAATAATTGAAGTATGAGCAACACGAACAATATGACTTTGCTCGTTAGATCGGGTAGATCGTGAAAGTGTGAATAATTTAAGTATGAGCAACATGAGCAATATGACCTTGCTCTTTAGATCGGGTAGATCGTGAAAGTGTGAATAATTGAAGTATGAGCAACACGAACAATATGACTTTGCTCGTTAGATCGGGTAGCTCTTGAAGGTGTGACTAATTGAAGTGTGAGCAACATGAGCAATATGACCTTGCTCTTTAGATCGGGTAGCTCTTGAAAGTGTGAATAATTTAAGTATGAGCAACATGAGCAATATGACCTTGCTCTTTAGATCGGGTAGATCGTGAAAGTGTGAATAATTGAAGTATAAGCAACACGAACAATATGACCTTGCTCTTTAGATCGGGTAGATCGTGAAAGTGTGAATAATTGAAGTATGAGCAACATGAGCAATATGACCTTGCTCTTTAGATCGGGTAGATCGTGAAAGTGTGAATAATTGAAGTATGAGCAACACGAACAATATGACTTTGCTCGTTAGATCGGGTAGCTCTTGAAGGTGTGACTAATTGAAGTGTGAGCAACATGAGCAATATGACCTTGCTCTTTAGATCTGGTAGCTCTTGAAAGTGTGAATAATTTAAGTATGAGCAACATGAGCAATATGACCTTGCTCTTTAGATCGGGTAGATCGTGAAAGTGTGAATAATTGAAGTATAAGCAACACGAACAATATGACTTTGCTCGTTAGATCGGGTAGCTCTTGAAGGTGTGACTAATTGAAGTGTGAGCAACATGAGCAATATGACCTTGCTCTTTAGATCGGGTAGCTCTTGAAAGTGTGAATAATTTAAGTATGAGCAACATGAGCAATATGACCTTGCTCTTTAGATCGGGTAGATCGTGAAAGTGTGAATAATTGAAGTATGAGCAACACGAACAATATGACTTTGCTCTTTAGATCGGGTAGCTCTTGAAAGTGTGAATAATTGAAGTGTGAGCAACATGAGCAATATGACTTTGCTCGTTAGATCGGGTAACTCTTGAAAGTGTGAATAATTTAAGTATGAGCAACATGAGCAATATGACCTTGCTCTTTAGATCGGGTAGATCGTGAAAGTGTGAATAATTGAAGTATGAGCAACACGAACAATATGACTTTGCTCTTTAGATCGGGTAGCTCTTGAAAGTGTGAATAATTTAAGTATGAGCAACATGAGCAATATGACCTTGCTCTTTAGATCGGGTAGCTCTTGAAAGTGTGAATAATTGAAGTGTGAGCAACATGAGCAATATGACTTTGCTCGTTAGATCGGGTAACTCTTGAAAGTGTGAATAATTTAAGTATGAGCAACATGAGCAATATGACCTTGCTCTTTAGATCGGGTAGCTCTTGAAAGTGTGAATAATTGAAGTATGAGCAACACGAACAATATGACTTTGCTCGTTAGATCGGGTAGAGCGTGAAAGTGTGAATAATTGAAGTATGAGCAACACGAACAATATGACCTTGCTCTTTAGATCGGGTAGATCGTGAAAGTGTGAATAATTGAAGTATGAGCAACACGAACAATATGACTTTGCTCGTTAGATCGGGTAGCTCGTGAAAGTGTGAATAATTGAAGTATGAGCAACATGAGCAATATGACCTTGCTCTTTAGATCGGGTAGCTCTTGAAAGTGTGAATAATTTAAGTATGAACAACATGAGCAATACGACCTTGCTCTTTAGATCGGGTAGATCGTGAAAGTGTGAATAATTGAAGTATGAGCAACACGAACAATATGACCTTGCTCGTTAGATCGGGTAGATCGTGAAAGTGTGAATAATTTAAGTATGAGCAACATGAGCAATATGACCTTGCTCTTTAGATCGGGTAGATCGTGAAAGTGTGAATAATTGAAGTATGAGCAACACGAACAATATGACTTTGCTCGTTAGATCGGGTAGCTCTTGAAGGTGTGACTAATTGAAGTGTGAGCAACATGAGCAATATGACCTTGCTCTTTAGATCTGGTAGCTCTTGAAAGTGTGAATAATTTAAGTATGAGCAACATGAGCAATATGACCTTGCTCTTTAGATCGGGTAGATCGTGAAAGTGTGAATAATTGAAGTATAAGCAACACGAACAATATGACTTTGCTCGTTAGATCGGGTAGCTCTTGAAGGTGTGACTAATTGAAGTGTGAGCAACATGAGCAATATGACCTTGCTCTTTAGATCGGGTAGCTCTTGAAAGTGTGAATAATTTAAGTATGAGCAACATGAGCAATATGACCTTGCTCTTTAGATCGGGTAGATCGTGAAAGTGTGAATAATTGAAGTATGAGCAACATGAACAATATGACTTTGCTCTTTAGATCGGGTAGCTCTTGAAAGTGTGAATAATTGAAGTGTGAGCAACATGAGCAATATGACTTTGCTCGTTAGATCGGGTAACTCTTGAAAGTGTGAATAATTTAAGTATGAGCAACATGAGCAATATGACCTTGCTCTTTAGATCGGGTAGATCGTGAAAGTGTGAATAATTGAAGTATGAGCAACACGAACAATATGACTTTGCTCTTTATATCTGGTAGCTCTTGAAAGTGTGAATAATTTAAGTATGAGCAACATGAGCAATATGACCTTGCTCTTTAGATCGGGTAGCTCTTGAAAGTGTGAATAATTGAAGTGTGAGCAACATGAGCAATATGACTTTGCTCGTTAGATCGGGTAACTCTTGAAAGTGTGAATAATTTAAGTATGAGCAACATGAGCAATATGACCTTGCTCTTTAGATCGGGTAGCTCTTGAAAGTGTGAATAATTGAAGTATGAGCAACACGAACAATATGACTTTGCTCGTTAGATCGGGTAGAGCGTGAAAGTGTGAATAATTGAAGTATGAGCAACACGAACAATATGACCTTGCTCTTTAGATCGGGTAGATCGTGAAAGTGTGAATAATTGAAGTATGAGCAACACGAACAATATGACTTTGCTCGTTAGATCGGGTAGCTCGTGAAAGTGTGAATAATTGAAGTATGAGCAACATGAGCGATATGACCTTGCTCTTTAGATCGGGTAGCTCTTGAAAGTGTGAATAATTTAAGTATGAACAACATGAGCAATACGACCTTGCTCTTTAGATCGGGTAGATCGTGAAAGTGTGAATAATTGAAGTATGAGCAACACGAACAATATGACTTTGCTCGTTAGATCGGGTAGATCGTGAAAGTGTGAATAATTTAAGTATGAGCAACATGAGCAATATGACCTTGCTCTTTAGATCGGGTAGATCGTGAAAGTGTGAATAATTGAAGTATGAGCAACACGAACAATATGACTTTGCTCGTTAGATCGGGTAGCTCTTGAAGGTGTGACTAATTGAAATGTGAGCAACATGAGCAATATGACCTTGCTCTTTAGATCGGGTAGCTCTTGAAAGTGTGAATAATTTAAGTATGAGCAACATGAGCAATATGACCTTGCTCTTTAGATCGGGTAGATCGTGAAAGTGTGAATAATTGAAGTATAAGCAACACGAACAATATGACCTTGCTCTTTAGATCGGGTAGATCGTGAAAGTGTGAATAATTGAAGTATGAGCAACATGAGCAATATGACCTTGCTCTTTAGATCGGGTAGATCGTGAAAGTGTGAATAATTGAAGTATGAGCAACACGAACAATATGACTTTGCTCGTTAGATCGGGTAGCTCTTGAAGGTGTGACTAATTGAAGTGTGAGCAACATGAGCAATATGACCTTGCTCTTTAGATCTGGTAGCTCTTGAAAGTGTGAATAATTTAAGTATGAGCAACATGAGCAATATGACCTTGCTCTTTAGATCGGGTAGATCGTGAAAGTGTGAATAATTGAAGTATGAGCAACACGAACAATATGACTTTGCTCGTTAGATCGGGTAGCTCTTGAAGGTGTGACTAATTGAAGTGTGAGCAACATGAGCAATATGACCTTGTTCTTTAGATCGGGTAGCTCTTGAAAGTGTGAATAATTTAAGTATGAGCAACATGAGCAATATGACCTTGCTCTTTAGATCGGGTAGATCGTGAAAGTGTGAATAATTGAAGTATGAGCAACACGAACAATATGACTTTGCTCTTTAGATCGGGTAGCTCTTGAAAGTGTGAATAATTGAAGTGTGAGCAACATGAGCAATATGACTTTGCTCGTTAGATCGGGTAACTCTTGAAAGTGTGAATAATTTAAGTATGAGCAACATGAGCAATATGACCTTGCTCTTTAGATCGGGTAGATCGTGAAAGTGTGAATAATTGAAGTATGAGCAACACGAACAATATGACTTTGCTCTTTAGATCGGGTAGCTCTTGAAAGTGTGAATAATTGAAGTGTGAGCAACATGAGCAATATGACTTTGCTCGTTAGATCGGGTAACTCTTGAAAGTGTGAATAATTTAAGTATGAGCAACATGAGCAATATGACCTTGCTCTTTAGATCGGGTAGATCGTGAAAGTGTGAATAATTGAAGTATGAGCAACACGAACAATATGACTTTGCTCGTTAGATCGGGTAGCTCGTGAAAGTGTGAATAATTGAAGTATGAGCAACATGAGCAATATGACCTTGCTCTTTAGATCGGGTAGCTCTTGAAAGTGTGAATAATTTAAGTATGAACAACATGAGCAATACGACCTTGCTCTTTAGATCGGGTAGATCGTGAAAGTGTGAATAATTGAAGTATGAGCAACACGAACAATATGACTTTGCTCGTTAGATCGGGTAGATCGTGAAAGTGTGAATAATTTAAGTATGAGCAACATGAGCAATATGACCTTGCTCTTTAGATCTGGTAGATCGTGAAAGTGTGAATAATTGAAGTATGAGCAACACGAACAATATGACTTTGCTCGTTAGATCGGGTAGCTCTTGAAGGTGTGACTAATTGAAGTGTGAGCAACACGAACAATATGACTTTGCTCTTTAGATCGGGTAGAGCGTGAAAGTGTGAATAATTGAAGTATGAGCAACACGAACAATATGACTTTGCTCGTTAGACCGGGTAGATCGTGAAAGTGTGAATAGTTTAAGTATGAGCAACATGAGCAATATGACCTTGCTCTTTAGATCGGGTAGATCGTGAAAGTGTGAATAATTGAAGTATGAGCAACACGAACAATATGACTTTACTCGTTAGATCGGGTAGATCGTGAAAGTGTGAATAATTTAAGTATGAGCAACACGAACAATATGACTTTGCTCGTTAGATCGGGTAGATCGTGAAAGCGTGAATAATTTAAGTATGAGCAACATGAGCAATATGACCTTGCTCGTTAGATCGGGTAGATCGTGAAAGTGTGAATAATTGAAGTATGAGCAACATGAGCAATATGACCTTGCTCTTTAGATCGGGTAGATCGTGAAAGTGTGAAAAATTGAAGTATAAGCAACACGAACAATATGACCTTGCTCTTTAGATCGGGTAGATCGTGAAAGTGTGAATAATTGAAGTATGAGCAACATGAGCAATATGACCTTGCTCTTTAGATCGGGTAGATCGTGAAAGTGTGAATAATTGAAGTATGAGCAACACGAACAATATGACTT
>OY759268.1:42117683-42172683 GCA_963662155.1 Lamellibrachia columna
CCGCTTAGGTCGGGAGCTGTGGTGGTCTAAGGCCTTATTTAACCACGGCGCATGAAATTACCAGAAATATTAATTTCAAGTTAACGCCGGAAGCACAAACAAAGGATACGAGGCGATCAGTGCATCACGACATGTGTGTCTATTGTATTCGGAACTACGGCGTCCCTGGATTTGAAGCATGACTGACATATCTATGTCACTGCGCTCCTGTCTCAAGGAGTATAAGTATCTTATACATTTGTCAGTCGAAAGGACGTTGCCGCTTATTTGATATTTGCTTGACAAGAGACAAACAGAGGATCACAGCTAAAGTGGGAGGCAGTAGGGAGTGTAGAGGTCGAGATCATCGACGGGTTTTTTCCATTTCCCTGTGTGGGATCTTTTACTCTCCCTGGCATAGACACCAGGTAGAAGGGACCAACATCGTTTAGTGTCTCTTCCGAAAGATGCAGGCAAAATTGGGTAAACGAAATTGCCCATGTTTCGAAACGGCAGCAGGTAGACTTGAACCCTGAACCTTGAACCCGGGCCCTCTCGACCGAGATTCCGACGCTTTACCACACAGCCACTTCAACCAACAATTTCACCGCAGACAAGAGGATAAACGATTACATATTAGATATTTCGCAGCGTGCCCTGCTTCAACATTTAATAAATCTAGTTATATGGTCTGTCACATATATGGTCGAACGGAAGTTGCCGCTTACTTGATTTGTCCTTGATATGAGACTACACAAAGAGCTGATCACAGGTAAAGTGGGAGGTTGTAGTGAGTTTAGAGGTCGAGATCACCAGCTCTGTCAATAAAGTCATCAACAGCTTTTTTCCATTTCCCTGTGTGGGATATTTTACTCTCCCTGGCATAGACACCAGATAGAAGGGACCAATGGCTTTTAGTGTCTCTTCCGAAAGATACAGGCAAAATTGGGTAAACGAAATTGCCCATGTTTCGAAACGGCAGCAGGTAGACTTGAACCCTGAACACGGGTCCTCTCGATCGAGATTCCGACGCTCTACCACACAGCCACTTCAACCAACAATTTCACCGCAGCCAAGAGGATAAGTTATTATATATTAGATATTTCGCAGCGTTCCTGCTTCAATTTTTAATAAATCTAGTTATATGGTCCCCCATGTTGTAGGAACTACCATCGAATACACATGTTTGTAGCTGGGTCTCAGGCTGTTTCATAGTGTAGTGAAAATACAGCCCCAAAATTAATATTTTTGTTGTAAGAAATTTGAACTATATAGAGATGAAAACATTTTACTGCACGATACATGCTCATCCTCCCAAGAAGAAAAAAACACAAAACCGTCATCATTATATCGTGACTGCGTCGTCAGCTTTAGCCGCACTGGATGCCAGTGTTTACACATGATATATGATTAAATGTAACTGGAAAAAATAATGGCTAATTCCTAGGAAGCCGCATTTGGAAGCCGTGGACCAGACACGCTGACAATTGTCCTTTAGGATTTTAATATTTGAGATCTATGCTCTTAGCAAATATAAAGTCGGTGTTTAGTGTTTTAACAACAAATCCCGCTAGACTTGTTGTAAAGGAAGGAAAGACAACTTGACGACGTCAAGCATTAAACGCTGGTTTATGTGGCTTTTGAACATCAGCAATCGGCTAACAATATAATTTCAGTGGGAATGTGTGTACCTTCTTTCAAGATAATAACAATTAACATGTAATTAAAAGGAGAGCGATATATTGTTTGTGCAATCAGTTACACAACATTCGCGGAGAAGGTGTGGATAGACAGACAGACAGACCGACAGACAGACAGACAGTTCATTATAATTACCTTGGACGGACTGACGGACTGAAGTGAACCTAGCGCCGTGGTCAGACATCAGGATGAGAAGGGTGTCGTCCAAGTGTCCCCTACGGTTCATGTCCTTGAGGAAATCGACGATATCATCGTCAGCCACTTGCAGACTATTGATCGAGTCATGCGACAGTTCTGATTGAAACAGGAAGCTGAACTTACGCGTGCGCGGTGTGTACGTCCGGTAGAGATCGCTCGCATAGTTCAAGAAGATAGAGTGACGCGGTAAAGAGCCAGTGCACAGTCGTCGGCTGTTACCGCCAAGTTTCTCCGCCTCGAGAAAGTAGGTCCGCATGTAGTGATCGACCGGCTGGTCCTTGAAGCCGAGCATGCGGTAGGTAAACGTTCCGATGTTGCATCGGTCTTCCGCATACTGTGTCACGTATCCGAGCTTCTTAAAGTCCTTCCAGATCCATGGGTGACCGTCAACAGGCTTCGCGTCTGCGTGACTGCGACGAGCCTCGGGTAGTTCCCATTCTGTCTTCCCCGTGAGGATCGGGAGCAGGGCTTGCGGCGTTCCGTCCCCGACGATGTTGTATCCCTCCAGGACAACGGTGCCCAGAACGTCAACCAAGTAGTCGTAGGTTCTGGGTAGACTACGCATCCACGTCAGACGCGACACCGAGTCGAATCCTATCACCAAAACGTTCAGACCGAGCGCCTTCTGATCGTCCAACGAGGGCGCAACTGCCTGATCCTGCCCGCGGGCGATCCCTGCGTGGATGTTGTCGTATTCCTTATTATCGCTCGCCGTACACTTCACTTTGAAGAAATCCGTCAATATTCGCGTGCCCGGCTTCATATCAGTGACCGGGTCACCCCAGATGGTAGTGAAATCGTCTTCTCCTCTGGTCAGCGGCGTGTAAACACAACGTATCTCGCCGTGTCGCTTCACAGCCGCCGACGAGATCTGGAACGTTCCATCATCTACGTACACCCAGTTTTCTTCAGTCTGTGAACATTCCAACGGGTCCGGCTTGGTGAACATCTCGCGGAACGTCGGCGGCCAAAGTTCCAACTCGGGGGGAACGCATCGCTCGCCATGACCGGAACTATTTCCGAGCCGCGACAGTCGGATCTTCATCGGATGCTGGACAGCTGTTTTGTTAGCGGATCTGAAGAATGTTGCAATAACGATGATTGCACAGACAATGCAAACCAGCTTGATGCTTCGGTTGCGTCTGAATTGCCGCAGGGAATATGGTATCTTCAACGCCATCTAGTCTTCTCGGATTTCTTATTCTGAAATATATAAAGTGGCGTGTTTTAATACTAGTTTATGTGTGTTCCATAGTTGTGACAAAGGCGGCAACAAACGGAAAAACAAGGGTCCTTTATGATGTATATTAATCAATCACAGAAACGGAGTATTGTCGTTTTTATCATAAAATCGTATTAAATAATATAAATTGTATACTAATTTGTTGACCGCCCAAATATGTTTAATGAACCACAATTTGTAAATATAATTTGACATTTCCATTATGTAACTCGATCTTCGTGGCCAAAAATTATACATTATATGTTAAGAAATGTGAAACTCGTAGCTTTCTGTATGCCAACGACGTGTGTGTAATATACAGGGGCAAAATCGTTCACAACATCGATGGCTTTTGAACATCAGCAATCGGCTAACAATATAATTTCAGTGGGAATGTGTACCTTCTTTCAAGATAATAACAATTAACATGTAATTAAAAGGAGAGCGATATATTGTTTGTGCAATCAGTTACACAACATTCGCGGGGAAGGGGTGGATACATACATACCACAAAGTGGACGAACTACGCGCCAACCCATCCAAGACCCCAGGTGTGTGTGTGTGTGTGTGTGTGTGTGTGTGTGTGTGTGTGTGTGTGTGTGTGTGTGTGTGTGTGTGTGTGTGTGTGTGTGTGTGTGTGTGTGTGTGTGTGTGTGTGTGTGTGTGTGTGTGTGTGTGTGTGTGTGTGTGTGTGTGTGTGTGTGTGTGTGTGTGTGTGTGTGTGTGTGTGTGTGTGTGTGTGTGTGTGTGTGTGTGCGTGCGTGTGTGCGTGTGTGCGTATGTTTTTAGGGGGGCATTGGGTCATGGCTTATATGTTTTGAACTTTTCCGGTATTTTACGTTGAGCCACTACATAGTATGGGTGGCAAGGCTCCCCCCCCCCCCGGACCTCCCCCCGGCCTCCCCCCTTTGTGAGATCCTAGATACGCTGCTCTTTCATGTTTGCATCTGCATATGCACGTGCGTGTTTTTATTACACTCAATGTGATTGCTATGAGTCAGACTTCTCCGAGGCTTAGCGACAATAAAACATCGATCAATGAACAAACTGCATTTAACTCGGCTCGCGTTCTACGACAGGTACACTGTTTGAATGAAAAACACCGATCTTATGCATCCCGTCGGCACATGGCATAATGTTTACCGTCCTATGATTGTGTATATAAACCAGTCCAATCTACCCAGCCCAAGATTAATGCTACAAATCGCAGATAGCAACAGGGCGACTTAATAAGATGTTATAGCTATGTTGAAAAACTGCCTTGCTGCCACTTTGTTTATCGGTCACAATGCCTCCACCGGGTCCGTCCAACACGAGAATACAACGCACTGTGTAATATCGATCCTCCCGAGTAGCTGGGTTGTAACATCGGTGGCGAACATCTGTCTCGGTTTGACGCGTCTATTGCGACGTGCAGGTGTTGTTAGACGAGGTCGTAATTGTGCATATGTGAGTAAAGTGACCTTTACTACTTGTCCGGGTCTGTGTCACCAGAAATGTATGACCAGTTACATTTGTAATATACCGGTACCGCGCATGTACCATAAGTGTGTGTGTTTGTGTGTGTGTGTGTGTGTGTGTGCGTGCGTGCGTGCGTGCGTGCGTGCGTGCGTGCGTGCGTGCGTGCGTGCGTGCGTAATCGTGGGTTTCCTCATTACAGTTGTCATATTTGCAATACATAATTTATTTGACGATACAAAACAAACGAAATTTGATAATAAATTACTGAACATTGATCTTCGCAGTATTGCCCACTATTTCGCCCAGGTGAAGCGGAGTTAAGATGGACTGTCGTTATTGAGACCACCAACCCAGCAATGCGAGACATATGAATGTGGACGTTAGTAGATATGGTAATATTGACGTGCGATCTTGAACGTGTTCCATCAAACCCTAATGCCGTGTCTCGGCCTAATGAAATACCTACCTGTCTACGATACCTGCTTGTGCTGGTTCGACGCCGATATCAAATGAAGCCGCATTTGATATAATCAAACCTATGTGTCATTGTATAACATCACGCAATGGTTAGTCACTGTCCACAATGGTCTCCCCTGAGCGGGCCTTCAATACGCTGTAATTAAGTAGTGCACTCTTTCAACAGGACCAGTCGATTATGCACTTGAGGGAAACAGGTGTGTCCGCGATCTTCCTACGACTAATCTACGTTCTGAAGCGCAACCACTTAGTGCGCCTCTCAACGACTGTATGATATGTCATCGTTTTCAGTGATGACCACGGTCAACCGGGGTGGGGGGGGCAATTTAGGCACCTGTCCCCCCCCGTGATCTGATGTTGTGTAAAATATTTTAATGTAGATTGTTCACTAATTATGTTTAGAGCGAAACAAATGTCATGATATGCATCTAAAAGAGATAATAAAACTAACCATGAGCAACTAAAATCAGGAATATCTCGCTACTGGTTTACTCAGAATGTGTCTAAAAGTGGGAGATTCCGTTCATTTCTCCAGGTGACTGAGCGCTGACCGATAAACGCATGCGCAGTTCTGTGAAAATCGGGTAACCTAGACTAGTGTGACGTATTACGGGATACCGGCACACACAGATCAAACTAACGTATTACGGGATACCGGCACACACAGATCAAACTAACGTATTACGGGATACCGGCACACACAGATCAAACTAACGTATTTCGGGATACCGGCACACACAGATCAAACTAACGTATTACGGGATACCGGCACACACAGATCAAACTAACGTATTACGGGATACCGGCACACACATATCAAACTAACGTATTACGGGATACCGGCACACACAGATCAAACTAACGTATTACGGGATACCGGCACACACAGATCAAACAAACGTATTACAGGATACCGGCACACACAGATCAAACTAACGTATTACGGGATACCGGCACACACAGATCAAACTAACGTATTACGGGATACCGGCACACACAGATCAAACTAACGTATTACGGGATACCGGCACACACAGATCAAACAAACGTATTACGGGATACCGGCACACACATATCAAACTAACGTATTACGGGATACCGGCACACACAGATCAAACAAACGTATTATTTTGCCAGGAAGAGAAATAGTTTAGTAAACAAAAGCCAAAACATGTTACATAAGTTGAGTTTGGACGCAAACAGCATAGCCATATCGTCTAGGCAAATATAGGAATAGGTGTATACAAATCAGGTATAGGTTCACGTATTCGAGTACTTGAGAACTTGTGTACTTACGTCCAGCAAGTACTGTACTTGGACTTGTACTTGTACTTGCCATTTTGCTGAGTGCAGTACTTGTACTTGACCGTCAAAGTACTCGGACTTGGCAAGTACTTTCCCAAGTACTTTTTTATGTTTTAGTTAAATATTTGGCTATATCTCAAGAATTGGGAAAAAATGACCGTGTGTTTACTGTTATGTTTTTCATTTTCACAAAGCGTCATGACATGAAACATGAATGGTACAAAAAAATAACTGCAATGAAAATAACCCTATGTTTATTGTTACTTTGCACACAGCTTCATGACATGAAACATAAATGACGGTGCAATGTTTACAATAACAAGTGGACATAATACATAGTTAATGCACTGTAATGATGACCATATTAATTGATCACACTGTCCATATTATGTTTGTCAATTAATAGCTATTGACAATGCTTGATGTTGATTGGTTTATATGTATAAATTATGGCAAATATGTATTTTATTCATGGACAAAATAATGTTTTATTATATACATCAGACCTGGGACAGAAGTACTTGGTACTCGTGTATTCATATACTCGAGTACATTGTTTACTCGTACTCACGAGTACATTGCGAGTACATCTGAGTACTTTCTCAATATATGCTGTGAAAATTGATTTTTATTTGTAGTTAAAAAAATTAAACTTTCCTGGAGTATTTGAATGTACAACTATTTTTTCTGATTGTTTACCCCCTTGCCATCCCTACACATAATACACCCCATTCTCCAATAACCATGACTATGATACCCAAAAAAAGGCAACAGGCAGCATATTTTCTCAGTCAAAAACACCCTGCATGTTAAGCAAACAGTTGTAGGTTACCAGTTCAGGCCATAATCTTTTTGTTTAATTAAGCCACTAGGATGTCCACAAAGGGCCATTCATCAGTTGACCCACCACTTAGCATTTAAATGCCTTTTATGCAGTCAGGAGACCATGCCACTTGTCACTGGCTGACAATGCTCACTGCTAAAAACTGCCAGCTGAGGCTTCCTCTGCAAAAGTAAGGTAATTCAAGTCAGATTGCATCCTACGCCAATATAATCTGGTGCCAGCAGTCTGGCTAAAAGGGGGACTTTGAGCCTGTTGTATTGGCCTGTTCTAACCCTCTCAACAACCAGTAGTCTATGATCAGTCTGGCTAAAAGGGGGACTTTGAGCCTGTTGTATTGGCCTGTTCTAACCCTCTCAACAACCAGTCGTCTATGATCAGTCTGGCTAAAAGGGGGACTTTGAGCCTGTTGTCTTGGCCTGTTCTAACCCTCTCAACAACCAGTAGTCTATGATCAGTCTGGCTAAAAGGGGGACTTTTAGCCTGTTGTCTTGGCCTGTTCTAACCCTCTCAACAACCAGTCGTCTATGATCAGTCTGGCTAAAAGGGGGACTTTGAGCCTGTTGTCTTGGCCTGTTCTAACCCTCTCAACAACCAGTCGTCTATGATCAGTCTGGCTAAAAGGGGGACTTTGAGCCTGTTGTCTTGGCCTGTTCTAACCCTCTCAACAACCAGTAGTCTATGATCAGTCTGGCTAAAAGGGGGACTTTGAGCCTGTTGTCTTGGCCTGTTCTAACCCTCTCAACAACCAGTAGTCTATGATCAGTCTGGCTAAAAGGGGGACTTTTAGCCTGTTGTCTTGGCCTGTTCTAACCCTCTCAACAACCAGTCGTCTATGATCAGTCTGGCTAAAAGGGGGACTTTGAGCCTGTTGTCTTGGCCTGTTCTAACCCTCTCAACAACCAGTCGTCTATGATCAGTCTGGCTAAAAGGGGGACTTTGAGCCTGTTGTCTTGGCCTGTTCTAACCCTCTCAACAACCAGTAGTCTATGATCAGTCTGGCTAAAAGGGGGACTTTTAGCCTGTTGTCTTGGCCTGTTCTAACCCTCTCAACAACCAGTAGTCTATGATCAGTCTGGCTAAAAGGGGGACTTTGAGCCTGTTGTATTGGCCTGTTCTAACCCTCTCAACAACCAGTCGTCTATGATCAGTCTGGCTAAAAGGGGGACTTTGAGCCTGTTGTCTTGGCCTGTTCTAACCCTCTCAACAACCAGTAGTCTATGATCAGTCTGGCTAAAAGGGGGACTTTGAGCCTGATGTCTTGGCCTGTTCTAACCCTCTCAACAACCAGTAGTCTATGATCAGTCTGGCTAAAAGGGGGACTTTGAGCCTGTTGTATTGGCCTGTTCTAACCCTCTCAACAACCAGTCGTCTATGATCAGTCTGGCTAAAAGGGGGACTTTGAGCCTGTTGTATTGGCCTGTTCTAACCCTCTCAACAACCAGTCGTCTATGATCAGTCTGGCTAAAAGGGGGACTTTGAGCCTGTTGTATTGGCCTGTTCTAACCCTCTCAACAACCAGTAGTCTATGATCAGTCTGGCTAAAAGGGGGACTTTGAGCCTGTTGTATTGGCCTGTTCTAACCCTCTCAACAACCAGTAGTCTATGATCAGTCTGGCTAAAAGGGGGACTTTGAGCCTGTTGTATTGGCCTGTTCTAACCCTCTCAACAACCAGTAGTCTATGATCAGTCTGGCTAAAAGGGGGACTTTGAGCCTGTTGTATTGGCCTGTTCTAACCCTCTCAACAACCAGTAGTCTATGATCAGTCTGGCTAAAAGGGGGACTTTGAGCCTGTTGTATTGGCCTGTTCTAACCCTCTCAACAACCAGTAGTCTATGATCAGTCTGGCTAAAAGGGGGACTTTGAGCCTGTTGTATTGGCCTGTTCTAACCCTCTCAACAACCAGTAGTCTATGATCAGAAAATATAAATTGCAAACTTATAATATAAACAGATTCCCTTAGTTGCAATTTGGACAAATATTCTCACCTCTGCCCCTTCAAATAATGTGCATGTTTGGGGGGGGGGGCGGTAATATGTAGTCACTGATAGACTAACTACAAAGATATTTTATCATTTCTGTATGTTTGTATAATGGAGGGGTTGTGTAAAAGGTAACCGTATGTTTGGGGTTCCCATTTGTTTCTAGGGGTAGGCGTTCATCTGTTTTCAAGCATAAATAACATATCGTATAAATTGCGGTAAACCATAATTATATTGTATGGGTCTACCGAAAACTTCAATACTTTACAAAGTCTGTTACAACTATCGGAAATATTGTCCTAAAAAAATGCAACAAAATATGTGAAAGTGATTAATTTAAGATGATCCTTATTTAATTAATTGAATAGACCATATCTACTGTCCAGATCTGGAGGACTCCTAACTGACCCTTGATCAATTGCTAACAATTACTCAAGTGCTTCATAACAATATACTCAGTGTGGGATCAGTGAAGACATGCAGCATGTCTCCTGAAGCCACGATACATGCTAGTCTGGGTCTGAGAGAGCAGGGACTGACGGAGCAGAGGTAAGACAAATGCTATATAAAGAAATGTAGGCAGTGTATTGGCATGTAACAAATCCTCCTGCTGGTTGTTTTGTTTTGGGGCATTATAGCATACCGGTTAGAAAGCCAGACTATCAATCTCAGAGAACCCGGTTTCAAATCTCACTGCGGTCGCTTTGAACCTTTGGCAAGTTTGATCACCCCACGTTGCCACAGTTCACTCAGCTGTATAAATGAGTACCTGGCAATACAGACAGTGGTGGAAATGTGAACGAACAGTCTTTGCGCAATTGCAGCGTGGCTGAATGCTTCCCAGAGAAGTTGAGATGGCCTTGGAATGAACAGGTCTGCCAGGGGGTGAAGTGTAAAGCGCTTTGAGCGGTCACACGGACTGGATACCGCGCTATATAAGAACGTACCTTTACCTTTAATTGCAGTGCAACCAGAAATAAATTAACATTTCATGATTTGATGCAAAATGCCAGTATTGTATGTCTTGACTTAAGTAATAAATAAATGCATAATACTGCTGCTTTTGTGTTTTCATCGCTTTGACCATCATTATCATTGACCATACCTGATACAAATATATTTTCATTTGGCGAGCGAAATCTTTGACACTCGCGACTTAGGGTTAGCTAACAGTATGGCGCGGCCCATTGAATTAAGATGTTCTGTGCTAAAGAAGGTTTTATCAGTATACCACTGGCGTGATAGTCTTTACTGCAGTTGCAAATGGCTATGTTCCAATAACTCTTATAGGTGCATAGGCCCAAAACCATGACTTTTGTTTCCCTTTAAATTATTATCTAATATATTTGGTAATTAATTATATACAATTGTATTATTACTGCTCATTAAATGAGGATGTTTTGGTAAGGGTAAAGATTTCTGGTCGAAATTAGATGGCGGAAATGTGCTTGCCTCCCTAAAAAAAATTGTGCGGACGACGTTGATAATAAGGTTTCCCTGGCCCATTACAAAAACGGACGTACAATGTGTTTTGGGGCGATAAAATAACGGTGCGATATAAAAACAAAACGACAAACTTCATGTTGTTTTTGACAAACATTCGGACCTGATGCCACCTGATTTTTATTCAGTACGCACGCACGCACGCACGCACGCACGCACGCACGCACGCACGCACACACACACACACACACACACACACACACACACACACACACACACACACACACACACGATCACCTCGCAATTACAGTCACTCTGGGAAATCCCAAAGTTATTTCCTTAATAATCTATTGTACATGAGACAGTTGTCCGGCAAATTCAGTCACCTCGCTATTCAGGAATAACGTCACGGCCGAGCCGGTGCGGTTGTCAGTCCGTCCGGATAAAGTTCTTTCACGAGACCTTGGACATGGAGTTCAGGGAGTTTGCGCGGATCCAAATGTTGCGATCCCCATTCGGAAATGAACCCCCTCCCCAAATTCTTCACAAACTAAATTGTAGGTTATAAACACACCCATGGATCAGCCGTATGGAACGACCAGCGGGTGTTGTTTGCTGAATGGGTGACTCGTGTGACAAGACCACCAAAGTGTGCGACACAGCGACGTCTCCCAACGTGCACGTACTGCTACAAGCAGACTGCACGTACTGCTACAAGCAGACTGCACGTACTGCTACAAGCAGACTGCACGTACTGCTACAAGCAGACTGCACGTACTGCTACAAGCAGACTGCACAATCCGTGGAGCATCGTGCGAGTGGGAGAGAAGCAACGGGATTACAGACGTTTGCATGTATCTACACGTGGGCTAGTAAGGGACAGGCAAGATTGGCATCCGTTGCACTGGTGCACATACACTACATCAACCACGTGAATACCATCCACACGTTGAAAGTGATGCGACTCGCTATGTTCAGTCAGTGCGGTCCGTCTAACACAGGTGTGAGATGCTCACACTTACCGATGCGTGTCACCAGTCTGGCGGCACCGTTCTGCACTCGTTCACTTGTAGGCGAGCTGTCTGAGATAATAGTGAGCAAAAAATAGCGCTTTTGACGTTGGTCCGTAAGAACTCCCACATTCAATTTCCATTGTGTTATGATGAGGGTTAATATGCAACCTACTGACGCGGGCCAACTCGACTCAGGACGCATCGCTTATCTGCATTATAATTACACGTCAGCTGTCAAAGTGTGTTTGTTTAGCTTTGCTACCCAACTATCAGGACAGTTGGCGTTGGCGTATGACGTTGTACATCAATCGTACGCGCTGTTGTCGTACGCGGTGCTCCACTAAACAGGCACATCCGAAAATAGCATATACGGAAAAGGAACATACAAAAATGGCAAACACTATAAAGACACGACTGAACTAAGGCCCACAATGGCACATTTAATATAAAAGGTGACTCGAAAGAAATTCAGGTTGATGGAAATTATACACTCGAGTATCGTAGTAGTCGTTTAAACTTCACTGGTTACACGCACGTTGTGTCCAAAAAATTGCTCTGTTTAATCGTATCAAAATAATGGAAAAGTGAGATCTAAATTGTTTCTACATCAAACTAATACTGAAAAATATAATTTAATGAAAATAGTCAAAATCGAATTTATTGAAAACAGTCAACATTTTATTTAATGAAAATACTTATTGTTCAAGATGGGTGTTCATGAGTATTCATGGGTGTTCATGGTGAAAGCTCATTTCAGGATCAACCAAACCTGACAACTGATTATAAGTGAATAAATAACACTTAAGTAAATATAAAACATACCAATGCTGAAATGTACCATTTCGTCCTTAATTCAGATGTGCCATTACAGTGTGTGCCATTTTTGCATGTGCCTTTTTCGCGTATGCCATTTTAGGGCCTGTAGATAGACCTCGTATGTGTTACATTGACCCTTTATCACGTTGGCTGAAGCACGGGTGGCGCCCCACGCTCTGGCCTTGGGTTTGTCGTTAACACGCTGGCCTTTTCAACGTGGATTTTAGAACATAATGGAACGAAACAGTTGTACATAATGTGTATTTATTAATTAATGTAACAGCACCTTGTTTGCTGTGGTGCCATATTCTTGGAAAACTGTTAATTTGCTTGTACATTTATCTCTGGCTTTTGCCACAGCGGCACCCTCCCATATAATTGGCTTCTTTTCCCTATGTCTTTTTGGCAGGACAACATCGGCGGTTTCGTTAAACGCATCAACTAGAATGTCGTATCCTGTGAGTTGCTTCAAAGAGAAAGCCAAATTTGTTTTAACTTCAACTAATTAATTCAACTAATTGTTGCGGATTTGTATTTTCTAAGAAAAATTTGCCATTAATTGCTGGAGTCTTCCTGACATGCATAGGAAGTGTTGTAAGACTAAGCTGTATTCTACAAGACAGGACGAGATGTATTCTACAAGACATGATGAGATGTATTCTGCAAGACATGATGAAATGTATTCTACAAGAGATGATGAGATGTATTCTACAAGACAGGACGAGATGTATTATACAAGACATGACGAGATGTATTCTACAAGACATGATGAGATGTATTCTACAAGACACGATGAGATGTATTCTACAAGACATGATGATATGTATTCTACAAGACACGATGAGATGCATTCTACAAGACATGACGAGATGTATTCTACAAGACACGATGAGATGTATTCTACAAGACATGATGAGATGTATTCTACAAGACATGACGAGATGTATTCTACAAGACACGATGAGATGTATTCTACAAGACATGATGATATGTATTCTACAAGACATGATGAGATGTATTCTATAAGACACGATGAGATGTATTCTACAAGACATGATGATATGTATTCTACAAGACATGATGAGATGTATTCTACAAGACACGATGAGATGTATTCTACAAGACATGATGAGATGTATTCTACAAGACATGATGAGATGTATTCTATAAGACACGATGAGATGTATTCTACAAGACATGATGAGATGACATGACCCAATGATGAAAGACCACTGAGAAACCGCTGTATGCTTGACAATCTTGGTCTATGCTGTTCCATTGTTTTATTAGAACCTAATCGTTGTTGGACAGGCATACATGATGTGCACTGTGGTTCCAACTGTTTCGGCGGAAGATACGTTTTGTATACTTTATGTGAGGCGTACGTAGATGTGTTGTCCTTGTCGCCAGTGTTGATTTTGACAATACGTACATCCATACATACAAACATACGTACATATGCTCACACGGTTGCACTCATGCAGGCACGCACGCACGCACGCACGCACGCACGCACACACAGGACCTACTGGCATGTGCCATTACTTTGAGCCTTACCAGATCTAACGACTATAATAAATTATATCGATGATATAAACAAAAGCTAAAACCACGCGTACTATGACAATGTGCTGTCTTGTGAAATTTGCTGTCATGGCAACACATTTCAGAGTTCAGTGTCCATAGACATCGTTGAGTAATAGACATAATTTCGCGGGCCGGGCCGGGCCTGGGCCTACATACTGCGGGCCCGGGCCGGGCCTGGGCTGAAAACAATTTAAACACATCGGGCTTGGGCCGGGCCTGGGCCTAGTGTGAGCGGGCCGGGCCGGGCCTGGGCTGGGCCTGGACATAATAAAAATATTCATACAAAACACCGATTATTACTTTATTTTTTTTAATAAAAACTGATTATAAATTGTAATTCCGTTTAATGAATGCTTAAAATTATTTCTTTAGTATTATATAGTTGCAAATTGAGACCTTGCATGGAATCTAGTGGCCCCATAAGTTCACTTGGCTGGAAGTAGCCAGCCCCAAATGTTTACTTTAGAAATATTTGCAGAGGCAATCAAGCCATGATTAACAATCAACTTATCACCCTTTGACCCTACCAGTGGACATTCTATTGTCTAGGTCTTCCCTCCAAACATTGCCCACATGAATGACCTGCCCACTGCCAAGTGCACACTAGGCAACTAGCCCACTACCCAGTACCCAACCTAGTTGGTAATTGGTATTTCTCCCCAGTCCTAATTCATTCACACTTGTACTAATTCACACATGTCTGAACCTGTCTGTCTCAGGCTAGTGACTGCAGGCCTGCTGGAAATGCCACTGGGTGTCAGTGCCAGTGGGTGACATTTAATTGAAATGTCATATTAAATTAAGTTAACTTAGTTGAGCTAATTCAATTAACAATATAAATTGGGATTATGGCTTGCATATGGGTTAAGTCAGGGTTAGATAAACAAATATCCTACCCTAACAATAAACCAATACATTAAAGCCAAATATAACAAATGTTACCATATTTAATAGTAATGACACTAAGAAGTTTTTCTTTATTTTTCTTCAGGATATTTGTAAGTTTGAAGAAGTTGGTGGTGCTGAATTTTTAGAACTCATCCAGCACACTATGGACCTTTTTTATTTAATAAAACAATAAGTCTGTTTTACAGTTTATTTGTTTTTCGTCTTTGTTATAAGATTATAGGTTTATCTTCTCTAAACTTAGCGGCCTGGGCCTGAAACTTGCGGGCCGGGCCTGGGCCAAATATTTACGGTCTGGGTCGGGCCTGGGCCGGGCCTGGGCCTAAATTCTAGTTTGCGGGCCTGGGCCGGGCCGCGCTTGAAAAATTATTGCGGGCCTGGGCCGGGCCTGGACTCTAACTGCTAATTGCGGGCCGGGCTTGTGATCAAATTCTAGGCCCGCGCAGGGCACTAATATATATACCATTGCATCCCTAGGAATGTGAATAACATGATATATCGATAATACTGAATGTGATTGCCGTGAGAGTAGTGCGGTAAAAGTGGAATCATTCACGCGTGACCGCTGACCTACTTCCCGCGTGGCCGCACAGCACAGTCACATATTTACAAGTCTGAGTGGTGGCAAGTGACGCCTGACTTGTCTACAGCCGGAATTATTTTTTGCTTTTGACGCAACCTATCGAGCTATCTAGGTGCCGCGCTGGCCTACGTATATTATCTACACCTGAAATGAAACATGCGCCGCGTGTGAATAGGGACAACAACGGGTTGACGTCAATGCGAACAATACCCATCGTTGCTTGCTAGCCAGCGAACTAACTTGGTCGCATGTACAGCTGCTCACCGCACGCGCGCACGCACGCACGCACGCACGCACGCACGCACGCACGCACGCACGCACGCACGCACACACACACACACACACACACACACACACACACACACACACACACACACACACACACACACACACTTGTCTTATGGTGTTGTGTTCGTAAGTTTCACTTCATTGCACACTTTATAGGCATAATACGGAATTAAATTATATGCCTGAGTATATTGTGTGTGGTTTAAAAGTGGCTCCCCTTGTCTATGTAGACTACCTCGATCATGCTTAAACAGAACGAATTACGCACATATATAAGTTAAATGAAGATTCCATTCAATAACATGTGTTGTCGTTCTATCCCAAAAGTAACGCCTCCAGTGTGGAAATCAGAAAGGTGGTGGCCCTGATTTGACAATGACCAACACGTGTGGTAGTTTCTGCTATAGACGCATAGCTTAGAACAAAGACCCTCCAACAAGCCCTTGATACTCCATTATCAGCATGTTATAGAGCAGTTAACATTGCTGAGTGTGTAATTATCACTGATATTGATATTGTGTTTATGAATGAAACCATCTGGTGACGCAGTCAAACATGTTGAACAGAAGCCCGATGGTTGAGGTCTTCTTCTTGTCTGCCATAATCTTAGGTAACTCACCGTCTTAGGCACGTCACAACCACAGTGCATGTTATGTATGCCTGTATCGATCTCCGTGACAGACAGCCAACTTCTTTGAAGAATTTCTAGATTTTCTGGAAAATTTTGCAACTCTACATTCTGAATTTTACATTTTTTATTATTTTAATCTTCATTTGGGTAAACATACATCAGTAACAATTACCGTTGATGATATCCTAACCTCATTTGACTTAAAACAACATGATACTTTCTAATTTTCCCAGAACACTAGTGCAATCAAAATACAATGCATCTTACAGACCTATACATAAAATTTACATCGATGCCTTTAAGGCCGATACTCTTAAATGCGAACTTATCAGAGATCCAAAGGGACACCTGTCTGACTTGTGTAAACAATACTATCATATACTCAAGGCTTGCCTTAATAAACACGCCTCGATAACCACGAAACATGCCTCGATAACTATGAAATCTGTGTCACAAAAACCACCAGCTCCGTGGGTGACTCCTGAAATTTTACAATCTAAAAGGCATCGTCGTTATCTTGAACGAGTCAGGCTCCCCTTTGGATAGGTCACTTTATTCAAAACAGTGTCACTACTGCAACACACAAATGGCTAAAACCAAATCGGATTATTGTACAAATATGGTCTCAAATAATGCTGAAAATCCACGCCAGCTATGGAATTGCATAAACTAAATTTTACACAAAATGCCTGCTCCATCTCTACCTAATCTGCTCTCGGTCAAGTCTTTATGTGACTCGTTCTTCAGCCATTTCAAGAACAAAATCAGTCTGGTCCGGTCTGCTTTTCCAGATCATACTTTAAATCCTGTACAAGTAGACTCACCGCAAGTAAATCCTGTACAAGTAGACTCACCGCAAGTAAATCCTGTACAAGTAGACTCACCGCAAGTAAATTCTCTACTTGCTTCTTTAACACCTGCTGCAGTTGATGAAGTAGGGAAAATAATCACATTCTCTCCAAATACGTCTTGTGTTCTTGATCCATTACCGACTACATTGTTGAAAGCATGTTTTGTTACATTACTTTATCCAATAACAAATATGGTAAATGCATCACTGTGCTCTGGCTTGTTTTCAAGCGCAAGTCAACCCATTTCTTAAGAAGTCATCTTTGTCTAAAGAAAATGTAAGCAGCTAAAGACCTATTTATAATCTAAGCTTTATTTCCAAGGTACTGAAAAAAGTTGTAGCATGCCGTCTAAGGTCTCATATTGAGTCAAATTGTATGTCTAATGTATTACTATCAGATTATAAAGAGATTAATTTTACAGAGACTGCTATTTTAAACATACAAAATTATGTTACTCTAAATGTTGACAAAGGTAAAGTAGCAGCTCTTGCCTTGCTAGATTTATCAGCTGCTTTTGATACTTTTGAACATAACATACATTAAACGCTTTTCAGTGTGATATGACATATCTGGAACAGCCCTGAGCTGATTGTCATCATATATAACTGATAGATACCAAAGAGTAAAGATAGCTAATTGCTTTTCAGCGGAATTACAAACGTCATGTTATGTTCTTGGACCATTACTTTTTACTCGTCACACTACTCCACTCAGTTTCAGTCATGCAAAATCACGCCTTGGACCACCACATATTTAACTTTCCTTGGCTACCCCGGATACAAATGTTACATTAACATTTAATGTTACATTAACATTTAATGTTAACATTTAAACCAACTCAGGGATTGTCTCCATGATATATTCCACTGGATGACAGAGAGCAAATTAAAGTTAAATGCACATAAAACAGTTTCTTGTTATTGGTACACAAAGCAAAGTGACAAACTGGATTGTTTTTCCCGGCACCTCTGCTATGCCAGAATTTCACGACGGCCGTCTTAGCACGGCATTTAGGAAAACACTTTGATAATAATTTTAATCTTAGACAGCATATTTCACAAACTAATAGTTGATGCTTTTATCACATTCACGACCTTCGTCGTATTCGCCGGTATATGCACTATTACGTCTCTAAAACTATTGCAACCGCTCTTGTTAGCAGTACACTTGACAATTGCAGTTCTCCTTATCACAATATTGCTGTCAAGGACATCTTGAAACTTCAGTGTGTGCAAAATTGTTTGGTAAGGGTAATTACCCGGTCTCCTCGTTTCTGTCACTCAGTACCACATCTTAAATCATTGCATTGGCTCTCTGTCCTGCCCTGTATCGCATTATTTTTAAGATCTGTACAATTATCTATCAAGCACTTTCATCCAAGCAAACAGCATATTTATATTCACTGCTCTCTCCTGCAAGACAGCCCAGAGAGCTTTGATTATCTAATTATGTTCTACATTTTGTTCCAGTGTTAAGACAACTGTCTGAGCTAGAACTTTTTCAGTTCCTGCATCGACTCTCTGGACCTCACTCCCTGTTAATGTTAAGTATGTAGGAATATAGCAACATTTCGCCGTAAGCTAAAAACTTGCTTGTCCTCCATAGCTCTCCAGAGTACCAATCCAACTTATTGCTTATCGATTATGAACTGCTTAACCCATTTTGTTTTGATGCGCTGCCGAACTTGGGTCTCCCGAGGATTTTATCGTTATAGAAGTATTTTACATATTATTATATATTATACTAAAAGTATCTGGCTCGTTTAAGCACATTTGACCGACCAGTGTGTTTGAATGTATATGTTACGCTATAATTACAACCGTATTTTATAATAAAATATAAGATTTTTTATTTTATTATGCGATAACAGTAATTAATACGTTTTGTATGCCAGGTTACAAAGTACATACGTTGTTGTTGCTGCTGTTGTTGTTGCGAAACTTGAAAAAACAATTTAAATTTCATAAACATAGTGCATATAACCGTGTAGTAGCGAAGGGGAGTTGTTATCGTGTCGATGTAAGCATATTGCAGTTTGTTTGCGGTGTGAGAAACCGCGTGAAGAAAAATGAAGTCTCGACTCGTCTATCTGAACTGCAAGTCAAGTCCGTTGTCACGTGGGTTCGCCAATATTGTTGTGGTTTGACAGCGGTAAATGACAACTGGTCATTTAGGCGGATGTTGCCCAGCCACAGCGTTACCCAATAATAATACTTATTTAATACTTATTGTATTTGGTGCGGACTGTCACGACAACATCGTTTAGTTTTGCGCACGTTTCGAGCCACCAGGCACGTCACCAACTGGTAAGTCAAGTCTGAAGTCAACGAACTCCAAGTCCAAGTCCTAGACAAGTCTCGAGTCATCTCTCAGAATTCCAAGTCAACTCGCAAATCATGGAAATGTGCGACTCCAATCCGACTCGAGTCAATAAATCTGGTTAACAGGCATGAAGGCAGGCAAGCACAAACACACACGCACACAGCGCCGTTGTCAGACGTTCGTTTCGTGTCAGACTACCAGCCGAGTGGACGCACTGTCGGCGCAGAATGGCAGTCGATTTTTTACAGTAGAAACGGATAAATGGAAACAGGCCTATTTAGGATGAAGGTTCCACCCCACATATGTATATATGTGTGTGTGCGTGTGCGTGTGTGAATGTGTGTGTGTGTGTGTGTGTGTGTGCGTGCGTGCGTGCGTGCGTGCGTGCGTGCGTGCGTGCGTGCGTGCGTGCGTGCGTGCGTGCGTGCGTGCGTGCGTGCTTGCGTGCGTGTGTGTGTCATCTTTGTGATCCACTAGTAGGAACGCGGAAAATGTCTAACACCTGAGTTTCCACACAAGAGAGTTAACAGCTTATGTATGTGTCATAGCGAAACCTGATAGTTGTTAACAAACGTTGTCAACAAAATCCTCTTGATGCATAGCGCGTGCGTTTTCGTCTAACTAATTAGTAACAAACATAGTCTTACCTGTTCGGACGTTGTTTAAAATGAACTCCCACCGTCCAAGTAGTCAGGCGTGCGTGCTCCGCCAACAGAGCCAACATTGATCCGGCGGACGCGCGAATCTAGGTCACGTTGTTTTGTACCTATTAGTATGTGTAGATGGCAGCCGTCTATTCATCTCCATGTCAACGAGGCTCATCGGTTTGAATGCGGCGGAGAACATAGCGGAAAAAAGTGGAAATGATGATAAAAACATGTATTGCTATTGTGTGCATATTATACATAGACTTTAGCGACATATTATCATTTCTGGTAACATTTGATGTTAAGATTGCTCATAAGCAGAAGTTTAGCGTAGTTAAGAGTCGGTACAGGAAGTGGCGTTCATAATGTGCTAGTTAGGCGGTTAGGGCAGCTATCGATTATTCACAGGAACAAATGCATTCAATGCAACTAGATGTTCACAGGAAATTCTCTAAGGAGTCATACATAATGTACGTCACGCTGGGTGAGTGGGGATACTTGGTTAAAACTTACGGAGAGTTACATTGTGTATTAGGGATCACTACGTAAATATTAAAACATGTTCTCATCTAGCTGTCGATATCAGACTGACGGCGTTAATACCAGACTGTGATGCCAATGTGTGCCTTAGGCATAGTAGTTGGGGGTTTTCTCAAAACGAACGTCATTTTAAGGGAGGTGTACAGAGCAGCGTTACAAAGCTTTAAAAAGGGTGGTCTCCAAGACGTCCAAATTAGCGTGTGTGTGTGTGTGTGTGTGTGTGTGTGTGTGTGTGTGTGTGTGTGTGTGTGTGTGTGTGTGTGTGTGTGTGTGTGTGTGTGTGTGTGTGTGTGTGTGTGTGTGTGTGTGTGTGTGTGTGTGTGTGTGTGGTGTGGTGTGGTGTGATGTGTGTGTGTGTGTGTGTGTGTGTGTGTGTGTGTGTGTGTGTGTGTGTGTGTGTGTGTGTGTGTGTGTGTGTGTGTGTGTGTGTGTGTGTGTGTGTGTGTGTGTGTGTGTGTGTGTGTGTGTGTGTGTGTGTGTGTGTGTGTGTGTGTGTGTGTGTGTGTGTGTGTGTGTGTGTGTGTGTGTGTGTGTGTGTGTGTGTGTGTGTGTGTGTGACTACGTGCGTGCGTGGGTGCGTGGGTGCGTGCGTGTGTTTGTTTTATATATTAAAAAATATAGCGTGGCTAGCTAACTTAAATTAGAAATGTAAGCGGAGAACTACGTATGGTGTAATGTAGTTACAGAAAATCAACACTATCCATTGGATTAGTTTACATTGGGCCAAATATAAGCATAAACAAAGAAAAAAGCAAATTGCTACAAGGATGTGAATAAAAGAAAATGTATTAAAATGGCGGATGTTAAAAAGAAACACACGCACAGACACACGCACGCACGCACGCACGCACACACGCACACAATGGAAATTACTAGATACCAAGTTATCAGTTGAGTTGGGTGGTGACACCTGGCGAATGCTTTGTGATATGTTTGAAACGGCACATCCGGGTTTATCAACGTCGTAAATTCTGCATACGTTATGTTGCAAAAGATCGGACCGGTCGGTATGCATTTTTTATTTAGCTTGTTTGCCACGGAAATGTTTTTAACTAATAACCTAGTGACAACCATCAATTATCTACCGGTATATTGAACTTAGTATATGCCCATAATTTTTTTCCAGAATACATCATGAAGAAGAAAAATACAATCGGGTTCTGAGAAATGCCCTGGGAGAAATGTAGGCGATTCTTCCTAACTCGCCCGTCAGATTCAATGTCCAATTCCATAGGAACTCACGCACTCACTCACTCATTCATTCACTCACTCACTCACTCACTCACTCACTCACTCACTCACACCCACTCGCTCGCTCACTTACTCCCTCCCATTGGGCCATGAGCCCCTTGGGTTGATTTTTTTTACCGTTTTTTCCGTTGCGCCCTACATGGTTGCATGGGTAATTAGCATAGCATGGGTGGTGTGTGTGTGTGTGTGTTTGTTTGTGTGTGTGTGTGTGTGTGTGTGTGTGTGTGTGTGTGTGTGTGTGTGTGTGTGTGTGTGTGTGTGCATATATTCCAGTGATATTGCAATATATATATATATATATATATATATATATATATATATATATATATATATATATACATATATATATATACATGTATATATATATATATATATATATATATACATATATATATATATATATATATATATATATATATATATATATATATATATATATATATATACACACACATGTATACATATATATATATATATATACATGTATATATATATATATATATATATATATATATTTATATATATATTTATCACATAATATGTGATAAATATATATATAAATATATATATATATATATATATATATATATATATATACATGTATATATATATATATATATATGTATACATGTGTGTATATATATATATATATATATATATATATATATATATATATATATATGTATATATATATATATATATATATATATATATATATATGTTGTCTGATTATAAGAAAACGTGACCATCAAAATGTCTGAAAATGTTTCACAGCAACTGCCATCATCTCATTGACATGCTTACCACGTTTTGTCCAAATCACGAACTTTCAGCCATTTTAAAACGCCCCGACGTGCGATGCCCGTCAATTAAAAAAAAACATAGCCATGTATTCATGCGTCCACGTGGCCCATAGCAGAAAAATTCCCATTAATCCCTCCGCCTGATAAACTCTAAAAAAATGCACCATTTCACAGCCAATGACTTCTACAAACAAACCTGTGAATGTGTCTGCTCAACTGCACTTATATAAAATCATATGAATTGTTTAAATTCACATATCACAATTTAATACGCCCTACATTCGCGTGAAACAATAAACAGAAAGGTCAACAGTGGTCTTACCCCTGTGGGTAATGAGTAATGGCGGACGCATCCTAAATGTGGCATGACGTCATCTGCATTTGTCAGATGCGTGAATAATAAATGAGGTTAACTTTTTATAGCACGTGGCGCCTCTGCGCGGCTTTCCCTGTTGCGAATAAATTTATTCACCAGATGGCAGCACTAATTGTACACCTGACCACACTTGAAGCTACTTGCAAGAATCGCCTCCCAAATGTATGGTAACTACAATTCATCTATGCCCCATTGGGCTACGTTGCGTTCTTTTTGGTGGAACTCTTCTAAGTGTTGATGATTTGTATGGTTCCTACAATTCATCTGTGCCCCATTGGGCTACATTGCGCTCTTTCTGGTGGAAGACTTTTGAGTGTTCATGATTTGTATAGTAACTGCAATTAATCTGTGCCCCATCAGGTTACCTTGCGCTATTTCTGGTGGAACTCTTTTAAGAGTTCATGATTTGCATCAAGCGCTTGAAGCGTTGATGATAGAATTTGGAACAGTAGAAGAAGAAAATATGGAAGTCAAATATCTGGAAAAGAAACGTCTCTTCATAGCAACGGTGGAATCAATACTCCTGTATGGATCGGACGCCTGGACACTGACCAAATCTCTGGAAAAGCAGTTGAATAGCTACTGCGAAAGGTGTTCAATGTTCACTGGAAAGAGCACGTGACTAATGGAAAGCTGTATGGAACCATGATGAGGGTAACAGACAAGATTCAGGAGTGCAGGATGCGGTTTGCTGGGCAAGCATAAGGCAAGCGGGGACACCATTGTCAAAACTAATACTCTGGGAGCCGACGCACGGACGCGCTTCACGGGGACGGCCCCTCTTAGCTACGTCGAGGTCCTAAAATTGGATGCAGGTGTGACAGATACAGAGGTGTTAACTGCATGTATGAAGCAGGGAGCTGAACGACGAGCCATCAAATCCCGACGTCTTTGACCATATGATGATGATGATGATGATGATGATGATGATGATGATGATGATGATGATGATGATGATGATGATGAGTATTACATTATACTGCGTCAGTGCTTGCAATTAAAAGTTCACCATTGTAGTAGTATTACATTATACTGCGTCAGCGGTTGCAAGTATATGTTCACCATTGTGGTAGTATTACATTATATTGCGTCAGTGCTTGCAAGTATATGTTTATCACTGTAGTAGCATTACATTACACAGCGTCGGTGCTTGCAAGTATATGTTCATCATTTAATAGTATTACATTACACAGTGTATGTGCTTGCAAATGTAATTATGTTTATCGTTGTAGTAGTATTACATTATACAGCGTCGGTGCTTACAAGTATATGTTCATCATTCTTGTAGTATTACATTACATTGCGTCAGTGGTTGCAAGTATAAGTTCATCATTGTAGTGGTATTACATTATACAGCGTCGGGGCTTGCAAGTATATGTTCATCATTGTAGTATTATTACATTATACAGCGTCGGTTGTTGCAAGTATATGTTCATCATTGTAGTAGTATTACATTAGATTGCGTCAGTGCTTGCAAGTTTATGTTGATAATTTTAGTAGCAATATATTTCGGGGGCACGGTGCCACATTCAGAACGTCAGACTAGCGAGAGTACCGATGTTCACTCCTCGTTGTATCAATTCGCTCAGCTGTAAACATGGCTACCTTGCTGATAGACAGTGGTTGATTCATGCATGTAAGCGAATTGTCGTCACACAGTAATTGCGCGTGGCTGAATGTTCCCCGTGGAAGTCGAGTCGGTGTTGGAATAAACAGGTCTGTCAAGTGGTGAAGTGTAAAGCGTTCGGAACACGCCTACGTACCACGCTATATAAAAATATCTCTGGGATATTAGATTAATTAAAAATGCGTAAAATGCAAACTAAAAATCACGGCGGTTGAATTAGTTATTATTAGTTATTATGCTTAATTATTACTGGCTTGACACGTGTTCGTGCTACTACTGAAAACATGCAACATGGTTAAAATGGAGGCTCACTATTTCCGCGAAATATGGATGAAATACTGTTTTATTTTAAAATTCCGTTTTCCTTGGATGAGTTTCAGGGAAAACCGCTAGGGTCGTGTTGGTTCCGCGACTGGTTCACGATGGGTTCACGACGGGTCCATAGCGAATCGTCGTGATACGTGTGGCAGCTCACGACGAGACAAGATTGTTAAAGATTATTCAATATTCTTCCACGACGTCTTGTTCCGTTTCGTCGCCGTCGTGTAGTGTGGTGTGGTGTGGTGTGCTGTGCTGTGCTGTGCTGTGGTGTGGTGTGGTGTGGTGTGGTGTGGTGTGGTGTGGTGTGGTGTGGTGTGGTGTGGTGTGGTGTGGTGTGGTGTGGTGTGGTGTGGTGTGGTGTGGTGTAGTGTGCGGCAGGCTTAATGTTCAACCCTACCAATAATTGTGTCATGTATTTTGTCAGCTGGAATGTGCTAACCGCCGCTATTAAACAGCCGCTGATATCCTCTCAGCCCGATCAGTATTTAAGAGCGGGCTGCGGTTTGAGAAGAGACCGTCATTATAATGTTTGTTTGGATTCCTGCTAAAATTGTCCTAAGATTTTCATTAAATCTTCACAGCACACATATCCTATATTAAAACACGTGGTGTGTGTGAAAGTCGTGAAAATTACATACCTCTTTTTTTAAACGAACTCAAAGCTTATATCCCTCAATTTCGACCCACCCGGTGATTGATTTTGAAATGTTGGTACGTTCTGCAGAATAGGCCGTGTAGTGGTGTGTGAGCGGACAGCGTCTGTCTACTGCCATCAAATGAAAGATCTAATGCAGCAGTGTAGAAAACGTTAATTGTTCTAACGAAACCCATGTGAAAGTGCTCAGAAAAAAATCACTCGTCACACGCAATCCTTACTTTCCTGGGGACTCTTTATGGGGACAGACCACAGTAGATAATTGTATTGGTGGCCATGTTAACGTTTTGTCTGATTATAAGAAAACGTGACCATCAAAATGTCTGAAAATGTTTCACAGCAACTGCCATCATCTCATTGACATGCTTACCAAGTTTTGTCCAAATCACGAACTTTCAGCCATTTTAAAACGCCCCGACGTGCGATGCCCGTCAATTAAAAAAAAACATAGCCATGTATTCATGCGTCCACGTGGCCCATAGCAGAAAAATTCCCATTAATCCCTCCGCCTGATAAACTCTAAAAAAATGCACCATTTCACAGCCAATGACTTCTACAAACAAACCTGTGAATGTGTCTGCTCAACTGCACTTATATAAAATCATATGAATTGTTTAAATTCACATATCACAATTTAATACGCCCTACATTCGCGTGAAACAATAAACAGAAAGGTCAACAGTGGTCTTACCCTTGTGGGTAATGAGTAATGGCGGACGCATCCTAAATGTGGCATGACGTCGTCTGCATTTGTCAGATGCGTGAATAATAAATGAGGTTAACTTTTTATAGTACGTGGCGCCTCTGCGCGGCTTTCCCTGTTGCGAATAAATTTATTCACCAGATGGCAGCACTAATTGTACACCTGACTACACTTGAAGCTACTTGCAAGAATCGCCTCCCAAATGTATGGTAACTACAATTCATCTATGCCCCATTGGGCTACGTTGCGTTCTTTTTGGTGGAACTCTTCTAAGTGTTGATGATTTGTATGGTTCCTACAATTCATCTGTGCCCCATTGGGCTACATTGCGCTCTTTCTGGTGGAAGACTTTTGAGTGTTCATGATTTGTATAGTAACTGCAATTAATCTGTGCCCCATCAGGTTACCTTGCGCTATTTCTGGTGGAACTCTTTTAAGAGTTCATGATTTGCATCAAGCGCTTGAAGCGTTGATGATAGAATTTGGAACAGTAGAAGAAGAAAATATGGAAGTCAAATATCTGGAAAAGAAACGTCTCTTCATAGCAACGGTGGAATCAATACTCCTGTATGGATCGGACGCCTGGACACTGACCAAATCTCTGGAAAAGCAGTTGAATAGCTACTGCGAAAGGTGTTCAATGTTCACTGGAAAGAGCACGTGACTAATGGAAAGCTGTATGGAACCATGATGAGGGTAACAGACAAGATTCAGGAGTGCAGGATGCGGTTTGCTGGGCAAGCATAAGGCAAGCGGGGACACCATTGTCAAAACTAATACTCTGGGAGCCGACGCACGGACGCGCTTCACGGGGATGGCCCCTCTTAGCTACGTCGAGGTCCTAAAATTGGATGCAGGTGTGACAGATACAGAGGTGTTAACTGCATGTATGAAGCAGGGAGCTGAACGACGAGCCATCAAATCCCGACGTCTTTGACCATATGATGATGATGATGATGATGATGATGATGATGATGATGATGATGATGATGAGTATTACATTATACTGCGTCAGTGCTTGCAATTAAAAGTTCACCATTGTAGTAGTATTACATTATACTGCGTCAGCGGTTGCAAGTATATGTTCACCATTGTGGTAGTATTACATTATATTGCGTCAGTGCTTGCAAGTATATGTTTATCACTGTAGTAGCATTACATTACACAGCGTCGGTGCTTGCAAGTATATGTTCATCATTTAATAGTATTACATTATACAGTGTATGTGCTTGCAAATGTAATTATGTTTATCGTTGTAGTAGTATTACATTATACAGCGTCGGTGCTTACAAGTATATGTTCATCATTCTTGTAGTATTACATTACATTGCGTCAGTGGTTGCAAGTATAAGTTCATCATTGTAGTGGTATTACATTATACAGCGTCGGGGCTTGCAAGTATATGTTCATCATTGTAGTATTATTACATTATACAGCGTCGGTTGTTGCAAGTATATGTTCATCATTGTAGTAGTATTACATTAGATTGCGTCAGTGCTTGCAAGTTTATGTTGATAATTTTAGTAGCAATATATTTCGGGGGCACGGTGCCACATTCAGAACGTCAGACTAGCGAGAGTACCGATGTTCACTCCTCGTTGTATCAATTCGCTCAGCTGTAGACATGGCTACCTTGCTGATAGACAGTGGTTGATTCATGCATGTAAGCGAATTGTCGTCACACAGTAATTGCGCGTGGCTGAATGTTCCCCGTGGAAGTCGAGTCGGTGTTGGAATAAACAGGTCTGTCAAGTGGTGAAGTGTAAAGCGTTCGGAACACGCCTACGTACCACGCTATATAAAAATTTACCTTTACCCTTTAGTTTTGAATGTGTGTGACATTGTAAATGGAACCTAGTGCTAAAATGGAGCTCCCAGTCTATTTTTCACTGTGACAATTTACCTGCACTCATGAACAACAAGGTTGGTTTTCATCTTAAAGATGAAAACCATGTCAAGATCATTGACATAGTTTTTGTATATAAAAATGCCTAAAAATATTAAAATTTATGTTTGGTGATCTGTAATATTGTACAACATGACACAGAAAAGCACAATCATTGTAACATTGTTTGCATAACTGGTCATTAAAAATAATGTCCCTTAAAGATGTAGCTTGGAATGTGCTATTCATTAAATTTAAATCTCCATCCTCTACTGATGTCGGAAATCCTGTTCGTTGATATCCAAATATGTAGTTGAATTTATAAATAAATGCCTATTTTGTTCAAATCATCGAAAGAACTGAATTTAGTTATTAGGTTTGATATGGTTCAAAATACACCTGTAGTGTATACCCGAAACGGTAAACACTGTGTGGGTCAATGCTGATCTTGGGCGCGACCTCCTTTCTCTCGCCGATCACGTGACAAAGTTAAATAATTTCATCAAAAGTGAAATTCGAGAGTAGTCAGCGTAATCAGCATTTTTACTTCGATTAATGTTTGATCCGAAACATTAAGCAATTTAATAGTTTGTCTGATGATTTAACAAAAAAGACATACAAACGTTGCACGAGTTAACATGTAGCCATGTTACATGTTACATTAACAAGTAACACGTAGTTAACATGTTAACATGAAGCCATAGATCCTGGGTAGGTTTGTTTTTTTTGCAGAATGAATTTGAAAAGAGACTAGCGAAAAAGTCGAATTGAGGAAACTCCTTTTGTGTCATATTAAACACATCGAATCACACAATAACGCTCCCCGATGACAGTGCTCATTACGTCCTTATTATAAAACGTAGTATCGAAGTGAATACATGATATTCATTACGCCAAACATGAAAGGGGGTACGGTTTCCATGCCGGGGGTCCATTTGCCTACTACTGAATATGGAACCCCGGCCCAGTCCGAATCCAAATTTCACATTGGAAAATGGACACCGGGTATATTTTAGGGGGCCATTTACAATACTACATCGGTTGACACCGTCGACTTCTTTACTTCAGCCATAACTCGCAGGCTCCAGGGTTTGCTATTATGGCCGATAGGGGTCATCGCTGTTGTGACATGTTTCTCCAGGAATGACGTCAAGTGAGGTCTCACTGAGTTCAAGCACTAATGAAGACTATTAGCGGGTGCTTGCATACGATTTGCTGCGACTTTCACGGAAATGTTCCCCATTTAAATGGTAAATACATAGTTAGATGTGATATGTGTTAGACAAGCCAGTGTCTTGTCTTCAAATAAGTTAATAACTGGCAGTTGTTATTCAGAAATGCACTTCAAATTTACCCGATAAAACAAAGAACGGCAGCCATTCGGTATTTTAATAATGTAAATATGTAATGTACATATGTGGGTCAAATCAAATGGCCAAACTGAACTACTTATAGCGAGTCAAATTCAATAGTACCAAACATTATTTGTGATATTGACAACATTACCGTGGTTTGTGAATGGAAACAACAATTGGTTGGCATTTATATGTAGGGCATAATTTATTTCTATCGTATCACTTTATCGATCCATCGCATCGCACTATCGCGTCATCGCGTCATCGCGCCACCGCGCCATCGCGCCACCGCGCCATCGCGCCACCGCGCCATAGCTCCATCGCTTTCCCAAATTCAGCACACAACACCGATGACTTCTTTTTATTTGCTGCAATTTAAGCACGATCTTTGATGTTTTTTATGCTGAAATTCAGGGGTCTGGTGATACCATCAAAAGATGAAACGTGACCCAAAGCATAAGCTTAGCACTAAAAGCGAGATAAAAAAACAAGGATGGGTCAATGAAAATATATGCAACAAAAGAAATAAAATAAAAACCATGATTTATTTGGTGATCATGATAACCAGGAAATAACGCTAGGCCCTACCAGATACATAACCTGACTAGGCGTGCGATTCACCCACACTTTATGGGCTCGGGCCCCGTAGGCTGTTAATTCGCAGGTCACCATCTCCCAGCCAGGCATTAACCTTCTCTCAACACCATGATCACCAGAAGATGAAAACAGTCACATTTGATTTGAATAAGATTAAGACCGATATGATTTAAAACATCTGAACCATAAGAAAATCATTCACACATGTTATTACATTAATGTAGAAAAAGTGTGGCTTTGCATTGTCGTTTTGGTTAGTATATGCGTGCGTGCGTGCGTGCGTGCGTGCGTGCGTGCGTGCGTGCGTGCGTGCGTGCGTGCGTGCGTGCGTGCGTGCGTGCGTGCGTGCGTGCGTGCGTGCGTGCGTGCGTGCGTGCGTGCGTGCGTGCGTGCGTGCGTGCGTGCGTGCGTGCGTGCGTGCGTGCGTGCGTGGGCATTCGTGAGTGTATGCGTGTGTGTATTTAGGTACTTCTCCACGTTATATCCGTTCTTCTAACGCCTAGCAATGAGAACACGTGACGTATACCCGCTGTCGTCATAACTATACACATATACTACTGTCAGGTTCCTACATGTGTACAACTCTTACAATAGTTCATTTCTTGGACGTCGCACAAACCACAACACCGCAAGCACGCTACAGACGTCTCAGTCTCAGCAGGACTTCCCCGTCGCCGGAACATACCTCCCGCTGGTGGGCCGGAGTGGCGAAAAAGTAAATACCCTCACACAGTGAAAGACCCCATTGAGAGACTGTCCTCGCAGGGGGTACAACTAATTTGACGCGCTCGACGGAATCCGACCGAATAAGTACTAATGGTGGCAAGTCCTTCGTCTAATTACTACATTCACTGTGTAGTTTACACCTGGCCATGATTGCGGCTAATTGTTGACATGCCCAGCGCCGTTGTCACTTTCTCCACGTGACACGTTTCGTTGACAGGTTGTCAATTTCACCGCCTCGCGCGCGACCACTCTCGGTGGAGATGGCGATGTCGATTTCATAGTTGTTAATTACGTTGTCGTCAATTTCTTCTACGAATATGGCGTCGACGGTGGTAGCTTCCAGCGGTCTTCGTGAGTGTCGAAACAGCAACGTTTAAGAAGGCGTAAACCCCAAATAGTATTTGCCCTAAGGGCACAAAGTCATGTTATACAGGATACATCAAATAGGCATGTATTCTGAAATATTGACTGCCAACTGTGTTTTGCTGAACCACATTGCATTATCGCAATGTGACCGCTATTTGGTTAATTGTAATGGTTCGACTCGAATACTATACCCAATGAATGCCGAAGGGCGAAGTCGACACACACAAGCACATAACGGTCATATTATTTATAACAAATTGTGGATCATTAAAACACATTTCAGCCAATATGTTAGTATAAATATTGTTTGTATGTCATACTTTATAACACGATTTTATGACGGTGATGTGCAGCGGCGTAGTGGTCAAAACATCGGACTTTCATTCGATACGACCGGGATTCGAATTCTTTCAACGAAACACTATTATTTAGTTGTGTGGTATTTCTAGATGTGTTCGTGTTTCTTTATCGTGTACGGCATCGCTGTAAAGTTGACTAGAATAGCAAGAAGCAAGAACTATTGTAGTCCAACAAGCAACAGTAAACAAATGTTCTACTTCTAAATTGCTTATCCTTGTCCATTTATTAATGTGACGTAACGTAATATATTAATTGACGTGAACGTACGCACAGCGATTGAGTAGTAATATGATGCTCAATATTTGGCAACTTCCCTTAAAATTGTGAACATTATACGTTATGAACTATATGGATTCTAACACATAGACCACCCATATGTGTTTTAATTAACCACATTGGTTTAATTTAATCTGACTATTTTCTCTTGCAATGAATATTGGCTTTTCTGTTCAAGCATGCAATGTAAATATCGTATTCGGGGCGAAATATTCCATTGAAACAGACTTAGGTCAAATTATATTAAACAATTGAATTTCAGTAAAAACACTTTTGGATGGTCAAGACTTTAGAACAAAAATAGTATGTACAGCATAAGATACTAACATAACTGGAATTCCAACACCTTTAACATAATGTTTAGTCAATAATCGTATTAATTAATATTACACAAAGTCACGCGTCTAAGTGGTTACTATATCTCCAAGTTTACACGACGCTGCCTTCTGCCACGATACGATGTAGATTTCACTGGCGGCGCGCGCTTGTTGATTTCATCCCGTTGCGAAGTCAGCTTGAAGTCGTTTCCATGGCGGCGCGCGCTTTGTGTCCGCCTGGCGGTCCTGCGGCGAACCACGGCGCAATCCACTTAGGCATAGACCCGCGTGGAATTGGCATCATTGTGCTTAGTACTCGACACAGAGTTCTAAAGTAGCGTCCCGTAGGTCGGTGGAGTGTAGGGCGGTCCAGTTTGAGTGGACATAGTCAAATAGCGGTTGGGCTGAGCTGCACAATTCAACTGGTCGAGTTTTAATTGACCAAATGTTCCACTTGAGACGGCCAAATACACGGCTTTTGGTAAACACGTTGAGAAGGGGCACGAAAGCGTGGGAAGGTAGCCTACGAACTAGATCATTTGTCAACTGTCGTGAAACATTATCCACAACTTGGCGAGTTAGTTTCTCGGACGGGCGGACTCATCCACTTCGTTAGAATTACCGAATGTGCTTCATTTGTGAATCATCACTGATTCATACAACGTGGTATCGAGATAGCAAGGACAACGTTCACTAACCTGACGAAAGTGTCGGGGGGGGGGTCTCATTACATTGAAAATATACCATAATTGAGAATGTATGTAACTGACGGGGTGATATTATACAAGTTAGGCAAAATAATAAAATTTTAAATTGATAGATTAAAACCGAAGATTTTCCTATTAACGTATAAATTCGTTGCCTCGCCGACGTCGAAGCTTTACGAACACTCGACCGCGGACAGTGGCGATAGTTGTGGCGGGACCTCACGACTTGATAATCTATTACGTAGGCGACAACAGTGACTTTTAATGACTATTTGAATATCGGGTATCGCACCGATACATAAAAATTGTACTCTTCTTGAAAACTATCGTGGAAAACTGCTATCGTCCAACACAGACTGCTGCAAAGGTTTACAATCGAGTTCTGCATAACATAATTCGCTCTGAGCTCGAACAAATCTTACGCCCAAACCGGAACGGATTTAGACCCCTACGGTCTCCATCTTCGCATATTCTTGTTCTTAGACGCATCACAGAGGAAATGAGAATCCACAAGAAAGAGGCGGCTATTATTGTCATCGACTTCAAGAAAGCCTTTGACTCGGTAGATGAAAACAAACTGTTCCGGATTCTTCATGCGTATGACATCCCTGAGAAGACCGTATGACATCCCTGAGAAGACCGTATGACATCCCTGGGAAGATCGTATGACATCCCTGAGAAGACCGTATGACATCCCTGAGAAGACCGTATGACATCCCTGGGAAGACCGTATGACATCCCTGAGAAGATCGTATGACATCCCTGAGAAGATCGTATGACATCCCTGAGAAGACCGTATGACATCCCTGAGAAGACCGTATGACATCCCTGAGAAGACCGTATGACATCCCTGAGAAGACCGTATGACATCCCTGAGAAGACCGTATGACATCCCTGAGAAGACCGTATGACATCCCTGAGAAGACCGTATGACATCCCTGGGAAGACCGTATGACATCCCTGAGAAGACCGTATGACATCCCTGAGAAGACCGTATGACATCCCTGGGAAGACCGTATGACATCCCTGGGAAGATCGTATGACATCCCTGAGAAGACCGTATGACATCCCTGAGAAGACCGTATGACATCCCTGAGAAGACCGTATGACATCCCTGAGAAGACCGTATGACATCCCTGAGAAGACCGTATGACATCCCTGAGAAGACCGTATGACATCCCTGAGAAGACCGTATGACATCCCTGAGAAGACCGTATGACATCCCTGAGAAGACCGTATGACATCCCTGGGAAGACCGTATGACATCCCTGAGAAGATCGTATGACATCCCTGAGAAGACCGTATGACATCCCTGAGAAGACCGTATGACATCCCTGAGAAGACCGTATGACATCCCTGAGAAGACCGTATGACATCCCTGAGAAGACCGTATGACATCCCTGAGAAGACCGTATGACATCCATGAGAAGACCGTATGACATCCCTGAGAAGACCGTATGACATCCCTGAGAAGACCGTATGACATCCCTGAGAAGACCGTATGACATCCCTGAGAAGACCGTATGACATCCCTGAGAAGACCGTATGACATCCCTGAGAAGATCGTATGACATCCCTGAGAAGACCGTATGACATCCATGAGAAGACCGTATGACATCCCTGAGAAGATCGTATGACATCCCTGAGAAGATCGTATGACATCCCTGGGAAGACCGTCAAAACCACAAAGTTAATGTACGAAAACCCCTCTGCAATCGTATTAACTCCCGAAAGGACAACTACTAATTTCAAGACTAACACAAGAGTTCGCCAACCTTCTCGCCCTATATCTATTCATCATAGTCTTGGATTACACTGTGAGAACTGCGATTGGTGACAGAGAAGGACTGACTCTCAACAGAACCAGAAGCACCATACATCCAGCCAGATATATGGATGCGATTCATAGTCGCTAACACAAAGAGTAGAAAATGCACTGGATGACACGTCTACAAGAATGCTGCGGAAAACTCTAAAGGTGCATGGCGCAATCACATGACCAACCAAGAACTGTACGGCTCCCTCCCACGGATCACCACCATCGTGAGACAACGGCGTCTTCGTCTGGCAGGTCATGTGACGCATCATGACGAAGTAGTCAACAAAGTCCTGCTCTGGAAGCCCGGTGGCCCTCGGAGAAGAGGCCGACCAACAACTACTCTACAAAACATACTAGAGAAAGACATTAACCTCAGCGGGACAAATCTACTAAATGCAACGAAGAACTGAAACCACAGGAGGGACATCACCACACTAAGTGAACGACATAAGTAAGTAAGTATTTGTAATGACAAATATGTTTTTTAATTATATATTTATTTATTTATTTACATATTAATTATTTTAATGATTTTTAAATTGACTTTAATATTGACAATTGACTACAATAATCGCTTTTAAGCACTTTTTAATGACTATGAATGATCATCCATCTATTTATTTATTAATATATTTAACTTATTAACATTAACTGAGCTTTATTGTGTATCATGTGATCCACACCGGAATGGCATATGCGAAACACACGTGTTTCACTTCACGCGCACGTGCTCTTAATAATAATAAAGTATAAACCATGCGTGGTTTTTAATTATATAATAGCCACTACTGTGAACGTGAGCTCTCACATCTAAAATAAATCTCAATGTAAAAAAATCTACCCTTAATTACCCAACCAGTGCCAGTCCATGCCACAAGCACGTTGCTTTAACGTGCGTTGGACACGCAAAGTATATCCATAAAACGTGGAATTTGTCTCAATGATGGTATACTGGAAATGTATTGAATGCATCCCCCCAACGGGTAACTTATGTTTGTCAGTAGTAAAGGTAAAAGGTAAGTTCTTATATAGCGCTGTATCCATTCCTTGGGACTGCTCAAAGAACTTTACACTTCACCCCCTGGCTGACCTGTTCATTCCAAGGCCATTTCGACTTCTCTGGGAAGCATTCAGCCACGCTGCAGTTACTGCGCGAAGGCTATTCGTTCATATATCCACCACTGTCTGTATTGCCAGGCACTCATTTATACAGCTGAGTGAACTGTGGCAACGTGGGGTGATCAAACTTGCCAAAGGTTCGAAGCGACCGCAGTGGGATTTGAAACCGGGTTCTCTCGATTGAGAGTCCGGCCTTCTAACCGGTATGTGAAACTGAGAGTCCGGCCTTCTAACCGGTATGCTATCGCACCTAAAAATAATGGCCGTTTTCAGTTTCTTTCCCACTTCCCTGCGTCTTCCATTGCTGTCTGTGTCTCGGTCACACTGTCCAGTGCTGTCTGTGTCTCGGTCACACTGTCCAGTGCTGTCTGTGTCTCGGTCACACTGTCCAGTGCTGTCTGTGTCTCAGTCACACTGTCCAGTGCTGTGTCCTCTTTGTGGAGTTGATCGTATTTCTTGTTTCGTGATCCAGACACTTCTTAAAACAATTTGTCGCATAATTAATTCCCGTAACACACTTTGTCGTAACATGAATTGCAGTAACATAATTGCCCTGACCAGAATTGCTGTAGCATATTTGCCCTGATCCAAATTGGCGTAACATATCTGCCCTGACAAGAATTGCCGTAACATAATTTGCCGTAATGTGCATATCTGTGATTTTTTAAGCAGATTGCATGCGTAAATGCTTTGCCAAAACAAAATTATTTACAATAAAGAAAACAATTAGTGCAGCTACTAGCATTATGATTGACTACTCTAGGATACACATATTTGTTTCCATTAATGTTCTCCTGTGCTGAATGGGTGTGTTAGGAACGTCCTTTGTGATAACAATATGATTGGAATATTCTTCCGTCCGTTATTCCTCGAAGAATGTTCGTGTCGGTTCCTGGAACGCATGAAATAGGTGCAGACGTTGATTATTATTAATCAAAACTCTTAAGTTTTTCTCTGTTATCCTTTATTATCTAGGTAAATACGGCGAAACTCAACCGTCTGATAAACGCTTATTGACTGCGCTAGTTGCTTTCTCGGCCAGCTCACACTGGTGGGAATATTAACCGAACTGAAGGCTAGATCGCTGCATGAAACAAGCCTCATGGAGGGCGGTATTCAACACACGGCTTGTAATTAATGACTAATTAGGAAGACTGATTAAACGCAGAAACGGAACGTCGTCCGTACTGAGCGTTGTCATTGAAAGACCTCTTGTCTATTGTGAGCGGTTTCTTTGGTACATATTTACGAGCGGTTTCAACGCTCGGCAACGATTACTGGGCGATGTCGTCAGAATATTCGCTATTATTAACAGTCATCTTCAAACAAGGGTCGACTGTCCACAACTTGTGGGATTTGTCGGACGTGTAGGCTTTCATTTATGCTAGATAAATATTACATAATTCGGCCGACGCCGTCGTTAAATCACGTGTGTTATATCGACTATATACTAGTAATGACAATGATGACAACGACGACAGTAATGACAATTATGATAACGACGGCGATGATGACAATGATGACAACGACGACGATAACGACAATGATGACAGCGAAGGTAGCAACAATAACGGTGACAGCTACGGCGGTGATGAAAATGATGACAACGACGACGACAATAACAGTGATGACAACGATGACGATGATGACAACGACGACGATAATGACAATGATGACAGCGAAGGTAGCAACGATAACGGTGACAGCGACGGCGGTGATGAAAATGATGACAACGACGACGACAATAACAATGATGACAACGATGACGATGATGACAACGACGACGATAATGACAATGATGACATAGGTGACAATTAAGACGACTACAGCAGTAACGACAATCGTGACAACGGCGAAGGTACGGCAGACCATAATATCATCGATGAACGACAGCAGTAATTTAACAAAATAGACGAACGTTAAAAGTCCCACCAAAATACGAAAAGTCTCAGTTAAAGTTCATTTTGTAAAATATCAAACCTACCTCGTATCCACTGCAACATGCTATGCAGTATGCAGTTTTTTTTTTAAATGTTGAAAAAATGCTGAAACCCCCCCCCCGTCCATTATCGGCATTGACCCGCACATTGATTACGATTTTTTACATCCACTGTTTTGAGCCTTGTGCGATCATACATTTTGTAAAAAATAGTTAAAGGTACTTGATCAATTGGATTTTTTGCGTCATGATGCATCACATGACCTGCTCATTTCAAATTAATTTTCAAACAAACACAAACCTACCTAGTATCCACTTCAACATGCTAGCTCGTTTGTGCAACTTTTGTATGTAGTGTGTGAAATAATCAGATACACTGCTAAATTAGTTAATGCTTCTTCAAGCGTTAACTAAAGTGAAAATAGAATGACTGAAATTCATGATTTTCTTCCTTGGTGAAATTCTGTAACTTTGTCATGTGATCGGCGAGAGGATGGAAGCCACGCCCATAATCAACATTGACCCACACAGTGTTTACAATTTTAGATATCAACTATTTTGATCCTGCATTTTTATTAAATCGACTGCGAATGTTACTGAAGCTATTCACACATTACATATTTTGACACCAACGAACCAGATTCGCGGTGGACTAAACCAGTTGAGGATCGCGTTTTAAAAGAGACACATTGACGCTTACGATGGTGACTTCGGCGACAGCTCTTGCGACGAAACAATAAAAACATCACAAAAGTTGCAATGATTTCCATAATCGGATATTCCACTTCGGGATTAACATCGGCTTTTCGCTAACTCCATTCAATATTGTTTAACAAAATCCGCACTGGGAACCCGACCTGTTATGACACGACGGGCGTCGGTCCGGTTACCTGTATTTCCATCCTAATTCCACTAAACCCCTTTCGCGAATTGCTCGCAGAATCGATTCGGCCAAACCCCGGTGCGCAGTCGAGGAAGCTGCGTCACGGGGGTACTGACGTCATGCTGCGCACGCGCCTTTGGATTTGAGCTCGCGCTCGGAATCAGCGTCCGCCCAAATCAGTGGTTACGAGACTTCCAGTCGCGAAGTCTTTTAATAATCCTCACTTAATTCGCCGTGGTGACACGAACTCTCTGCTCTAGTTGTACACACGAGGACGCTGTCATAAAGAAGGCATTGTTTAACATCCATGCATGCGTACATTGACTAGACCTAGGAGGATAAAAATAAGCGCACGAACGAACGCACGCAACGCACGCATATTGTAAACCGATTTGAGACAGCCCAGCTCTTTGGTTTTTATGGATTAGCCGGTCTTGACGTACGGCTGAGCTCGGGTGCAATGAAACAATTATTTATACTTCCCCATTTATATTTTATTTATATTGAAACAGGTGCAAAAGAAAAAAAACTGAAGAAGAAAGAACTAAAATAAATTGTATTCCAAAATAAATCAACACGCCCGCACGCACGCTCGCGCACACACCCACACAAACACCAACACACACACACACACACACACACACACACACACACACACACACACACACACACACACACACACACACACACACACACACACACACACACACACACACACACACACACACACACACACACACACACACACACACACACACACACACACACACACACACACACACACACACACACACACACACACACACACACACACACAATCTTAGCGAGGTACACGCACACACGCGTGCACGCATGCACGCACGCACGCACACACACACACACACAATCGTGGCGAGGTACACGCACACACGCGTGCACGCATGCACGCACGCGCACACACACACGCACACACACACACACACACACACACACACATATGTAGAAACACACACACGCACACACGCATACAGACACACACACACAGACACACACACACACACACACACACACACACACACACACACACACACACACACACACACACACACACATTCCTAGCATGGGTGTCAAGTTGTAAACACTTATATAGGCTGACGGCTATTTGTAGTAAATGTGCTAAATATAAAAAAATCAACGGGATTCTTGAAGAGAGAGAAAATTTTCATATGAAAAAAAAAACGGCCGTATGGAAACATATCAAAAGAACATTAAAAATTACAAGCGAAAATACATGCGTAAATATATACATACGTGAACACACGAACACACACAAGAATGTGTGTTTGATTTGAAGCATGACGTGTACAACTACCGTTTACCATTAGTTACGAACAGTCAATTAGTCAATTCCATAAGTATAATACGAAGATTTGATCATTTGAGATTGGGAGGCTTCAATGCTTCAGGAAATCCTTGGGGATGTTCTTCTAGCGCAGCATGGGCCAGTCCAGTGGTTCTCATGGGCCAGTCCTGTGGTCCTCATGGGCCAGTCCGGTGGTCCTCATGGGCCAGTCCAGTGGTCCTCATGGGCCAGTCCGGTGGTCCTCATGGGCCAGTCCGGTGGTCCTCATGGGCCAGTCCAGTGGTCCTCATGGGCCAGTCCAGTGGTCCTCATGGGCCAGTCCAGTGGTCCTCCTGGGCCAGTCCAGTGGTCCTCATTCCCGTGATAATTCATTGGGGGAGTTCTGTGAATTAGAACCATGGTGGTTTCTCCTAAGTAAAACCAATCCCATGTTAAACATACCAGTGCGATTGACGACTTCGTCACATGGGATATGCAAAGTACGTGAACGATGACACAGAGAAAACACAAATTTTACTGAAGCTGTATTTAAGATTTCCGCGTGAGGACATCTTGTCCAGATATTCGTAGAACACCAGTCATTACGAAATTAAGTCATTACGAAATAGTCAATCGTGATGAGGATGGACAACGGTGAAAGGTTTTGGCCAACAGACGTCAAGGCCATGTAGGCCTATACTGCTTTTGACAACAGAACAAAAACTAAAATTTATACACTCAAAACAATGGGGAAAATATACAATATCATGTTCGGATGCAGCTATCGTTACAACAGCGATTCGGACACCAAATAAGCCTCATATGCATATTAATGTGAATCTAATTGATCCGAGACAATTTACACAGAAAACATACTAGGCAAAACCACTGCATAACTAAGCAAAGCCACTGCATAACTAGGCAAAGCCACTGCATAACTAGGCAAAGCCACTGCATAACTAGGCAAAGCCACTGCTTATCCGATTTGCTCTGCTAACACTAAGAGTTATTGCATTTGCTTTGGTTTTCAAATCAATTTGAAAGGCGCTATTGCAATACCGGATATCATGGATTATTGTTTGCTGAAATATCTTTTTGTACTGTGTCTGAGCATGCGTGCGTTTGTGCGTGCGTGCGTGCGTACTTGCGTTTATAATTCCGCATGCACGTATGTGTGTGTATACATGTATGCATGCATGTATGTATGTATGTATGTATGTATATATATATATATATACATATATATATATATATATATATATATATATATATATATATATATATATATATATATATATATATATATATATATATATATATATATATACACACACACATATACATGTACATATTTGAAATTTGCTATATGGAACGTACGAACCCTGATGGACAACCCAAACAGCGACCGTCCCGAACGCAAGACTGCCATCGTCGCCAGAGAACTCGCAAGATATGACATTGACATCGCTGCCTTGAGCGAAACACGCTTTCCCGAAGAAGGGCAGCTCAGAAAAGATGGCGGTGGATACACCTTCTTCTGGAAAGGAAAGCCAGTCGATGACTGTCGCATACACAGAGTCGGCTTCGCCATCAACAATAAGATCGTCAGCCGGTTGGCTGAATTCCCCATTGGCATCAATGAACGCCTCATGATCTGCTTCTAAACAACAACCGACTAGCTACCATCATCAGCGTCTACGCTCCGACACTCGATGCCGAGGAGGACACCAAGGAGCAGTTCTACTCCGAGATGGACCTAGTGCTAACCACCGTCCCTAAGGAGGACACCAAGGAGCAGTTCTACTCCGAGATGGACCTAGTGCTAACCACCGTCCCTAAGGAGGACATCAAGGAGCAGTTCTACTCCGAGATGGACCTAGTGCTAACCACCGTCCCTAAGGAGGACACCAAGGAGCAGTTCTACTCCGAGATGGACCTAGTGCTAACCACCGTCCCTAAGGAGGACATCAAGGAGCAGTTCTACTCCGAGATGGACCTAGTGCTAACCACCGTCCCTAAGGAGGACACCAAGGAGCAGTTCTACTCCGAGATGGACCTAGTGCTAACCACCGTCCCTAAGGAGGACACCAAGGAGCAGTTCTACTCCGAGATGGACCTAGTCCTAACCACCGTCCCTAAGGAGGACACCAAGCAGCAGTTCTACTCCGAGCTGGACCTAGTGCTAACCACCGTCCCTAAGGAGGACACCAAGGAGCAGTTCTACTCCGAGATGGACCTAGTGCTAACCACCGTCCCTAAGGAGGACATCAAGGAGCAGTTCTACTCCGAGATGGACCTAGTGCTAACCACCGTCCCTAAGGAGGACACCAAGGAGCAGTTCTACTCCGAGATGGACCTAGTGCTAACCACCGTCCCTAAGGAGGACATCAAGGAGCAGTTCTACTCCGAGATGGACCTAGTGCTAACCACCGTCCCTAAGGAGGACACCAAGGAGCAGTTCTACTCCGAGATGGACCTAGTGCTAACCACCGTCCCTAAGGAGGACACCAAGGAGCAGTTCTACTCCGAGATGGACCTAGTCCTAACCACCGTCCCTAAGGAGGACACCAAGCAGCAGTTCTACTCCGAGCTGGACCTAGTGCTAACCACCGTCCCTAAGGAGGACACCAAGGAGCAGTTCTACTCCGAGCTGGACTTAGTGCTAACCACCATCCCTAAGGAGGACACAAAGGAGCAGTTCTACTCCGAGCTGGACATAGTGCTACCTACCGTCCCTAAAGAGGACAAGCTAATTCTGCTGCTGTATTTAACGCCAGAGTAGGCCGTGACTGCAGACTTAGAACAACATCATCGGCAAGGAAGGGGTTGGAAAGGCTAACTCAAATGGCATCCTCCTGTTAAGCAAGTGCGCAAAACACGACCTTGTGATCACTAACACCCTGTTCCGACTGAGGAACATGTACAAGTCGAAATGGAATCACCCGAGATCCAAACATTGGCACCTCTTGGACAATGTCATAGTTCGCTCCCATGACCAAAAATATGCCCGCATTACACGGGCCATGCGTGGAATTGTTGCCTGCTCAACGGACCATCGCCTGGTTCGATCAGTCATGAACATTTACCTTGCTTCCAAACATCGTAGACGTCCAAAGACCAGCACGAAGAAGTTCAATATCGAAGCCCTTGAAGACCCAAACAAAAGAACCAAATTCCAGGAGTGTCTTTTTCACTCAACTTCTTGATCTCCCTTCAACTGACGCAATTGTTGGGATGCACGTAAGTCAGCCATCCATGAAGCTTGTACTGAGACAATCGGCTAAACCGCACGCAAACACTAAGATTGGTTTGATGAGAACGATGGGGAGATTCAAGTCCTCGTTGAACGCAAGAGAAAAACCTTCTGCATGTGACACAACTACATTACTTCTCAGCAGAAGCCGAGGGGACACCAGCACATCAAAGCTGAGACCCAAAAGAAGATCCGTGACATTAAGACAAACGATGGAAAGAGAAATCTAAAGCAATCCCAGGTTTTGCTGGCCAACATGACATGCGGAACTTCTTCCAAGCGACGAAGGCTATCTATGGGCCGAGCTAAAATGGCCACACTCCTCTCCTGTCTCAAAACATTCTCTATATCAAACACTACATTATTTATAAACGTAACTTTGATTAATAACGACGAGACGAGAATCTCCTGAAAGGTGACATTGCCATTCAGCATCGATGGAAGGAACATTTTCAGCAGCTCCTAAACCGCGAATCTATGGTGACAGACGGCACCATCCTGTCTCTCCCAAAACACCCAGAGGGAGCATCCCTAGACATCCCGCCAACCCGGAAAGAGATCCAGCTTGCCACAATGCAAATGAAAAAACAATAAAGCTTGTGGCCCGGATGGTGAGGAGGAACTCGCAAACAAACTTTATGAATTGATCAGCAATATATGGCATGACAAGGAAATTCCAGCAGACATCAGAAATGATAACATCGTCACCATCTACAAACAGGGAGGTAAACAGACTATGGGTGGAACCTACCGAGGCATTGCCCTACGATCCATTGCTGGGAAGATACTCGCCCGAGTTCTCCTGAATAGCCTGCTCCCACTGACCGAATATATGCTCCCTGAAACCCAGTGTGACTTTAGACCATCTCGAGGAAGCACCGGTATTATCTTTGTGGCCCGACAAATTAAGTAGAAATGTCGGAAACAAAACCAAGAACTATTCATGGCCTTCATTGACTTGACCAAGGCCTTCGACTCCATCAATCGTGAAGCTCTTTGGAAAGTCTTTTCCAGGTTTGAATGCCCTGCCAACTTCGTCAACATCCTGAGACTTCTTCATGACAAATTGACTGCAACCGTCCTATTCCATCCGACTGAAACGGAGTATTTCACCATCCGAGCAAGGTCAAGCAAGGATGCGTTATAGCTCTGACTCGTTTTACTGTCTACCTCTGCGCCATCCTTTTTCTCGTTCGTGACCGACTTCCCCATGGCGTTGAAATTTACTATCGGCTTGATGGGAGATTATTTAACCTAAGTCGTCTCATGGTAAAGACAACAGTAATGAAGACTGTCACCATAGACCTTCAGTATGCTGATGACTGTGCCATACCCTGCAGAAGAACTTCAGACTAGCCTAGACCTCTTTGCGGAAGCCTACCAAAGTCTAGGACTTTACACCAACATCAGAAAAAAACAAGGTTATCCGTCAACCTACTCCAGGCAGCAATACATGACCTCCGGAAATCAAAGTATCTGGAAGAATCCTAGAAGTTGTTGAACACTTCCCGTACTTAGGGAGTCATCTGTCCCAGAAAGCCACCATCGAGGCAGACATTCAACACCGTACCTGCTGTACCAGCACGTCCTTCAGGAAACTACGCCACCGAGTTTTTGATGACCACAACCTCAGGGAAGAGACGAAGGTGATCGTCTACAAAGCCATTTGTATTACCACTCTACTATACGGGAGTGAGGCTTGGGTTACTTGCCGGTGTCACATGAAGACCCTGGAGACATTCCATCAACGTTGCCTCAGAAAGATGCATCATATCCGGTGAGAAGTCCGTCGCACCAATGCCAGCGTCCTCACTGAAGCCTCACTGAAGCCTCACTGAAGCCTCACTGAAGCCTCACTGAAGCCTCACTGAAGCCAATACAACCAGCGTCGAGGCAATGATCTTGCAAAATCAGGGTCCGCTGGACTGGCCACTGTTTCAGAATACCAGATTATCGCCTCCCCCGACAGCTGACTTGTGGTTTGAAAACCCGTGGTGGGCAGAGAAAACGATTTAAAGACACTGCCAAATACTACATGAAGAAGGGTCATATGGGTCATATTAACATCAACACTTGGGAGGCCATGGCTGCCGACTGTCTACTTTGGCGCCGCAGCATCCACCAGGCAGCGGCCCGCTTCGAGACTGACCGCTTACTTCACGACGCGGAGGAGCGGCAGAGGAGAAAGGAGAAGGAGATGTCTGGACACCTGCACATCTTCCTTCCACCCGGAACCTCCTGCCCCCGCTGCAATAAGATCTACAAATTAAGAATCGGGCTCCAGAGTCACCTCAGGACCCACGACCAACCCCTGGCATACGTCATCCTCGTTTCAAGGGACCGCTGGTGATATATGTATGTATGTATGTATGTATGTATGTATGTATGTATGTATGTATGTATGTATGTATGTATGTATGTATGTATGTATGTATGTTTGTATGTATGTATGTTTGTATGCATGCATGTATGTATGCATGCATGCAACATGTACGCATGCACGCACGCACATGTTATGCCCACTACGTCATCCCACGAGCGCCTGACCCGATAAACTTTGTCGACAAGTATTGGAAATTGCTGACAGCTGTCCACTAGTGGTCCGGACGTCGAGGTCAATATTCGTGAGCAGAAAACTTACAAATTATATTAAGCTAATTACAGTTCATTAATACACATTAGGGCGGTTAAAATGTTAGAATAAATGCAGCACGCACATGGTGATTTTACAATAACAATGGTAAGACTGAGTTTGCACCTTCTGTATAAAGAATGTGTTCTTCAATTAGTTCCATATCTTAGGTTTTACCTACTGGTGTCGGTTTAAATCGTACGCGACCGCTGTTTAACACTAAACACATCCACAACCTTAGAAGCGACACGACTGATGTCGTATTTCTTGCCGACAATAAAGATGTTTTCTTATGACGATCGTCTGACCTTTAAGTAATTGTCAAATTCAGTTTATGGTCCATTCGTCATGACGTTGGTAATCTGTATATCGTGTCTTAAACCCCCTTGCCGTCACGCGTGATGTGTATATGTGATTTTATGTGAAAGGTTGGAGGCATCTCTCGCAGTGAGGGTATTATCTTGCATGTGCGTGTGTGCGCTCACGACCCTTTGCCACCGTCACAAGTGTGGAGTTTCTCACGTTTCTCTACTCCGCGTAGAATTAATCGAGTTTTAGTGTCTCACTCGTCTTAGTGTCTCTCCCGAACGAAAGACACGTATTTATGCCTGTCTGTAGATACACCGGGTGTTCAACAACTCAGAAGAGCGCGAATCGGGCTCCTGGGTCACCTCAGAACCCACGAATGACTCTCGGACAGAAGTCATCCACGAATTACTCTTGGCCGGAAGTCACCCTCGTTTCGAGGGACTGCCGATTATTGCCCTGGCCACAACGATCTATAATAAGAAGCATAAGTATTTCTTTAAGATATTCTTCAAGCCCAATTTCGCTCGGAAATTATTAATCAAAGTTACGTTTATAAATAATGTAGTGTTTGATATAGAGAATGTTTGTAGCACTTCTTTCTAGTCTAAAAACGTTGCACTCACTGTTCCCTGTTTTTAAGACTTTGTTCATGAACATCAGCTGTTGAGACATTATTTTCATGGATAGCTGTTTTGAAATATGATGTTACTGACAATGTATTGTGTTCATTAACAAATATGTGGAGAGATTATTTTTTTAATGATACGCTGTGCTCATGGGCAACTTTTTTTTTAAATATTGACATATGCTCATATGCTGTTACGTTGTATTCTTGGATAAATATGTTGATAAATCGTTATTGGTGATATGTTATGTCCATGGACAAACATGTGATATTGTCACATCATGTTCCTATGCGTCATATGTTTATGCGTTGTATTCATGGATAATTATATTGAATATTATGTTCATGGACATGTATGAGTTGATGGTGTCGAGAAAATAAATACATTTCGATAAGATCGCAATACATAAAAAACACGCACGCACGCACGCACGCACGCACGCACGCACGCGCCTACACACATCCATACACACACACACAAGCACTCACACACACACACACACACACACACACACGCACACGCACACGCACACGCACACGCACACGCACACGCACACGCACACGAACACGAACACGAACACGCACACGCACACGCACACGCACACGCACACGCACACGCACACATGCACATTACACAAAGATATTACCATTAAACAATGATATTGTTAGAACAGTGTGTGTACGACTTGCCAATATAAGTCATATGACACACACACACGCACGCACGCACGCACGCTCACACAAACGTACAAATAAACACACACACACACACACACACACACACACACACACAAACAAACAATGATAATGTTAGAACAGTGTATGATTTGCCAATATAGATCATATGAGCTATAGATCGCATTGACCATTATTAATATATATGATACTGTCGAGCCGCTTATGGTGAGGATTTGTATGGTTTCCATGTTCCGTTTGATAACAGCCCACCAACGGAGACAGCGCATAAAGACCGCTAGTTCTTGATAGCTCATTGTTCTGCACACGCCAAGATTACCCTAGAAGTAATTGCACACATTTGTCACACACAACATAAAGGTGGATTCGCGAAGTAAAATTATCACATTAATTGGATGTGCGTCCGTGTGTAATAGTCGTCAGTTCTCTCTAAAACAATAAGCATTTATCAGTTGACAAAGACGGTAGCCTTCAAAAGCCTGTCAAAAGACAGCGTTCGAATGGCAACTGAATTAGCATAAAACTGAATTACAATAACTGCAAAGAGAAAAAACAAAACAGGTCAGATAACTTAGACAAAGGCAGTAAATAATATTATCGTTAGCAAACAAAGATGGCGCCGGCAGCGTCGACTAATACATGCGCATCCTATGCATTAACAATGAAGACCAGTGGAAGTGTTTGAAATGTACGGCAGTGTTTGCGGCAGACGAAGTGTCGGATCTTGGACGTTAGTGTTTATTCATATTGTATTTATATCTTACTATTAAAATAACCATATATCATTGTCGTTATCGCCATATATCATTGCCGTTATCACCATATATCAATGTCGTTATCACCATATATCATTGTCGTTATCACCATATATCATTGCCGTTATCACCATCGCTACTATTCCACTACAATGTCTCTATCATTTCAGTATGTAGTGGTAGTGGTAGCGGTAGTCGTAGTGGTAGTGGTAGTGGTAATTGTAGAGGTAGTTGTGGCGGTAATGGTAGTGGTAGTTGTAATGGTAGTGGTAGTTATAGCGGTAGCTGTAGTGGTAGTGGTAGTGGTAGTGGTAGTGGTAGTGGTATTGGTAGTTGTAGTTGTAGTTGTAGTGGTAGTGGTAGTTTTAGTGGTAGTGGTAATTTTAGTGGTAGTAGTAGTTACAGCGGTAGCGTTAGCTGTAGTGGTAGTGGTAGTTGTAGTGGTAGTGGTAGTGGTAGTGGTAGTTGTAGTTGTAGTGGTAGTGGTAGTGGTAGTGGTAGCGATAGCGATAGCGGTAGCGGTAGCTGTAGCGGTAGCGGTAGCGGTAGCTGTAGCTGTAGCGGTAGCGGTAGCGGTAGCGGTAGCTGTAGCGGTAGCGGTAGCGGTAGCGGTAGCGGTAGCGGTAGCGGTAGCGGTAGCGGTAGCGGTAGCGGTAGTGGTAGCGGTAATTGTAGAGGTAGCGGTAGCGGTAGCGGTAGCGGTAGCGGTAGCGGTAGCGGTAGCGGTAGCGGTAGCGGTAGCGGTAGCGGTAGCGGTAGCGGTAGCGGTAGCTGTAGCTGTAGCTGTAGCTGTAGCTGTAGCGGTAGCGGTAGCGGTAGCGGTAGCGGTAGCGGTAGCGGTAGCGGTAGCGGTAGCGGTAGCGGTAGCGGTAGCTGTAGCTGTAGCTGTAGCTGTAGCTGTAGCTGTAGCTGTAGCTGTAGCTGTAGCTGTAGCTGTAGCTGTAGCTGTAGCTGTAGCTGTAGCTGTAGCGGTAGCTGTAGCGGTAGCGGTAGTTGTAGCCTTGCGGTAGCCGTAGCTGTAGCTGTAGCTGTAGCGGTAGCTGTAGGGATAGCGGTAGCGGTAGCCCTAGCGGTAGCGGTAGCTATGGCATCTGCTGAAAAGAAACGTCGAATTGATACTTCTGACAAACGATTGTTCGATGACAACTGGGAGCATGAGTTATTTTTTTGCTATCGCGAATACGATCAAAAAGCCACTTGCCTTATTTGCCGCGAGAGCGTCGCTCAGATGAAGGCGTACAAAGTGAAACGACTTTACGACTCGAAACATAAGAAGGATTTTGACAGTGCTTGTCCGGGGAAAGGTGGGCGGCTGAAGGAGTTGAATAAACGCTTTGACGCATACGTGGGCGAAGAGAGTGTAATTTTTTCTTTTGCTCAAGTTGCGAGTCATCTCAACGAAGCCAACTATCGCATCAGTCACTCCCTTGCTCAACACCAGGTGCCGTTTTCTCATTCCGAAGTGTTCAAAAAGATTTTCCTGGCTGGTGCCGAAGTTATGTTTGCAGATTAGCAAACTGCCCCTGTCAGCCGACACGTGTGCTCGTCGCTGTGACGGTCTGAGTGGCGACGTCTTCAAGTAACTGCTGAGTGAGCTGCGAGCCTGCCCTGCTCGGTCGATTGCACTTGACGAGAGCACATACAGAAGTGTTATTGCTCAGCTGCTGGTATCTGTGCGATATTTAGACAAAGACGTTTCGGAAGACATCCTGTGCCTGATTCCATTGAAAGGCATAACGACAGCTGCGGACATGTGCAATGCATTACTGCAACTGGGTCAAGAGAACGAGTTGGCATGGGACAATATTGTTACAATTTACACGGATGGTGCCTCAAGTATGCATAGTCGTCGAGATGGACTCGTTACAATGTTCCGTCAGCAAATTGGAAAGCCGAACCTGCTTTCTTTTCACTGCATTATTCATCAGCAAACTGTGTGAGCAAAAGGAGGCTGCGGCCTGCAGGAAACGAAATCGTGAATCTCATTCGCTCTGAACCACAGAAGACTCCAGACTCACATGGCCACATTTGACGCAGAATATGGCGATGTTCTGTTTACAACAGTATTCGATGACTGAGCCGTGGAGCAGTTCTGGAGAGATTTTTTGCATTGCTTCCTCCCATTATTAGCTTTCTTTAAGAAACCGGTCGTCCTGTCGCTAAGCTGAACACCCAGTTTCAAATTCGGCTCTGCGTCTTGGCAGACATTTTTGGACACCTGAAGAAGCTGAACATGTCGCTCCAGGGACAGCAGAAGCTGCTGTGTAATCTGTATGAAGCAGTAAAGGGGTTTGACGGCAAACTTTCTCTTTTCAAAGTTCATGCAGAGAGCGGCAACTTTGTGCATTTCCGGTTCACGAGAGAAGTCTGCGGCGAAGACGAGGCGCGAACGGAAGATGCCAAGCAGGTGCTTGTCGGTGTGTTGGACAGTCTGCAGACAGCCTTCAACAAACGATTCGTCGACTTCGCATCTATCGATGACGTTTGTTGCTTTTTTGCCAGTCCATTCACCCCCCCCCCCAGCCTGACACGTGTCACAAGTTGTCGTAAATGTTTGGGGTCGACGAAGCTGCATTGCAGGAGGATTTCATCGATTTCAAAATTGTGCCGGGCTTGAAAGAACAGTTTCTCGCTGCAAAAGACGACCTTGTGCTTTTCTGGGCGACGAAAATGCCAGTCCGGTTTCTGGCGTTACGCGAGGCTGCGTAAAAATTCATGGTACTTTTCGGTAGCACGTGGTCACGTGGTCACGTGGTCACGTGGTCATACGAATCTGGATTCTCCGCGATGAATCATATCAAGAACTCACTTCGGTGCCAGTTGACGGACAAGCGATTGGATGAGCTTCTGCGACTTGTGATCTCCCACCTCGCTCCAGGCTTCAGTCGGTTATCGAAGAATATGTAACACCACCCTTCTCATTAACTTGTTCGTGTCGGCGCGCTGGACTGCCAGCAGATCGCCGTCAACATACGATTGGCAGGGGACCTTCTGAATATGACTTTTAGATAGTGTGATTTGTTCATTGTCCGGGTGTATTTCAGACAAACATAAAATGGTGTATGAGTACATTTACGTATGTATCTGTTCATTACTTAACAACGTTGGCCCGCACAGACCTAGCTGGGGAAAAACGGTCCGTTGTGGAACACTGCACTAGATGGTTTTGTTATTTTTTACTCATCACATGGCCTAACAATTCTTCTTGTCTTTTCCCGGTTTTGTGTTTGATCTTCATATTATCGTTGACTGTTCTTAGAATGTCTTCATTGCTTTTCTTTACTGTACACGAAGATCTAAGCACCATCTCAATAAACACAAGTTGTGATGAATGCTTGGATAATCGTGAACAGAAGAGAAAGGTAAGGTGTGCAAAACAAATGCGCTTACATATTACAGACCGCGATAGTTGATCTACGTTAATTCTGACTCTCCTGACATTCTCCTTACAAGCGCCGTGGCTCAAGCGGTCACTGACAAGGGAATTCCAGTAAATCACAACACAAAAGTCAGTGTCTATTTAAACAAAATCGGAGTTTACTGCTTGAGTGGTATTATCATGATCGATTATTTTCGTGTGACGCTACATATGTATATAAACAACATGTTATTCAAAAGAGGATTCATTAATTCGCTATTATAACACGGCCTGTTGCCGAGACTACGCACCGGCGAAGACATACGCCTTCCCTGATGGACTGCGGTCGTGACCTATTTCACACTTCAATCTACTCTGCGGCACTAACGCCGATGCAGCACGATATTTGCCTACATGTGTCTCTCTTCATCTTTGCGGGAGCAGCGCGTCCAGCCACCCGTGTCCGTCGCCAGCCGCGCGTGACGGCCGCCTTGTATGTTTGCAGAAGCCCACTGCGCGCGGACTTGTAGTTATACAGCCACCCGCCGAGCGGCGCCACGGTTGAGTGACGTTTGCAGGTTTACTTTCTCGGAGACGGGAGACTATTTTATTTCCGGGTTCATGCCATTCGAATCAAGTGCCATTGATTTTGGGACGGCAATATTTATTTTTGTGGACTACCACACTGGGTCCAGTTTATTTTCCTATTTATTTAGTGGATGGCTGTCAGCATCTTGTATGTTTTCTGGAGAAGAGATGGCTGACGTTGACTAATGCTGTCGTACATGTTGATGGAAGAATAAACACGAACTTTCTGGAGAAAAGATGACAGACGTTGACTAATGTTGTCGTATATGTTGATGGAATAATAAACACGAACTTTCTGGAGAAAAGATGACAGACGTTGAGTAATGTTGTTCTACATGTTGATGGTAGAATAAACACGAACTTTCTAGACAAAATATGACAGACGTTGACTAATGTTGTCGTACATGTTGATGGAAGAATAAACACGAACTTTGTGGACAAAAGATGACAGACGTTGACTAATGTTGTCCTACATGTTGATGGAAGAATAAACACGAACGTTCTGAAGAAAAGATGACAGACGTTGACTAATGTTGTCGTACATGTTGATGGAAGAATAAACACGAACGTTCTGGAGAAAAGATGACAGACGTTGACTAATGTTGTCCTACATGTTGATGGAAGAATAAACACGAACGTTCTGGAGAAAAGATGACAGACGTTGACTAATGTTGTCCTACATGTTGATGGAAAAATAAACACGAACGTTCTGGAGAAAAGATGACAGACGTTGACTAATGTTGTCCTACATGTTGATGGAAGAATAAACACGAACGTTCTGGAGAAAAGATGACAGACGTTGACTAATGTTGTCCTACATGTTGATGGAAGAATAAACACGAACGTTCTGGAGAAAAGATGACAGACGTTGACTAATGTTGTCCTACATGTTGATGGAAGAATAAACACGAACGTTCTGGAGAAAAGATGACAGACGTTGACTAATGTTGTCCTACATGTTGATGGAAGAATAAACACGAACGTTCTGGAGAAAAGATGACAGACGTTGACTAATGTTGTCCTACATGTTGATGGAAGAATAAACACGAACGTTCTGGAGAAAAGATGACAGACGTTGACTAATGTTGTCCTACATGTTGATGGAAGAATAAACACGAACGTTCTGGAGAAAAGATGACAGACGTTGACTAATGTTGTCCTACATGTTGTTGGAAGAATAAACACGAACGTTCTGGAGAAAAGATGACAGACGTTGACTAATGTTGTCCTACATGTTGATGGAAGGATGATTTTCAGAAGGTACAAAATATAACTTTGCGAAAAGCATTTAGAAACGTTAGCATTGTCGCCAGTGGGAACATAAATAGTGATGTGTCCCCTCCTCCTGGCGAGAAAAGTGTTCGGTGTGATCAGTGTGATTGCTGTCACACGGGATATAATCGTCTATCTACAGTAAGAGTAAACGTGTATATTAATTTGCGTTCCAAGCTAATACACCTTACAACGAACAGGCTCGAATTATATCATTGTGACGTCATGATAACTATGAATCGTCGAGTGTAAATGTCAAATGCTATGCCTTCATCAGGGACGTTGCTATTAATATATTAATATTTACCATACCACCGTTGAGTGGGGAACAGGCAGTAAATATCCGATATAATACAATATGATGGAAGCAAAACATGTGAAAATGAGTTAAAATTCACACAAACAATGTTGATGCTGAACTTATTTTCATATTCCACGTGCGTGCGAAAGCTGGGCGTTTGTCACCAGCGTGCTTCGTCAATTATATAACCATACAGGCTATAATTTAATAAAAATACAACTCTAATAAAGGAATGTGTGGCACATGCTCATTACTTTGTTTATTTAATATTAGGTTGATTCTTCCTTCTGATTGAATATAACACCGGGAACTGTTTTCGTATTTGTTCCGACGATGAATAAAGACATCGTCACACCTAGAAACGTCGTGAAAGTTATTAAGACTTAAGTTTGATTTACGAAATACCGGACATCTCGGTTTGGACACATATATATGACATCTCGGTTTGGACACAGAGATGACATCTCGGTTTGGACACAGAGATGACATCTCGGTTTGGACACAGAGGTGACATTTTACAGAACCGCAATGAATCATCTTTCAAATTACACATGAGAATTGAAAAAAAACCATATTCATTCAACATTGCATTTTCAGTCATTCTTCGACGTTTAGTTTTTTGTGTTTACTGTAGAGCTTTGATACAAATACGCGTGAATAGCTAATGATGTATTTGGGAAATTTTAATATACATATATGCCATTTTCAACACACAATTGTACTTGATGATATATTATTTAAATAGCATCTAGCAAACTTGTCCATTTATTGCATACAATATCCTAATTTCGAATCCATTATTGTACGTAAACAACCATTCAAATTCAGGACACCGCCAACTCTTAAATTTCGACATATCGACGACTACGCTTCAATTCAATGCCTGTACGAGGTGTTCTATTAATTTGCAAAGCACATAATATATTTCTCATCAAACCGACCTTAAAATAAGCTTAATTAAGCGTCCGGGTTCATTTACATGGCAAGTACTTTAAACAGCCATTCGGTTGA
>OY759268.1:42177683-42180183 GCA_963662155.1 Lamellibrachia columna
CTACTCGTGGACCAGACCACTCGTGGTTATGTTTACTTTTGATATTTGCTTTAACGCCCCTCGACGTGACCACTGGCCAGCGCCTTCCGTGACCCCGGTGTGATAAGTGGACCACCGGGGTGTCCGGCCACTCGATGGCGGGTGAGTGGAATGGTCAAGCCACGACAATGACCAACGGCATGCCGTCCACTTCATGAATTCTGAGCGAAGGTCATTTAATCGCGATACCGAAACGGCGACATGACGTCATAGACTGAAACTGCTGGGGTGCGACTGGGGTGAATTGAAGGGGTTGTCGTCAATTTGCATGTCATGCTTTGGGTACAAATGGAATGAATTGGTGATGTTTTGGACAATTTGCCTGTCATACGTGAGACTTATGGATATGCAAACCCATTTGCCCAGGCGTTTATGAAGGCCTTAAGACAATATACGCCTAAGAAAACCTGGTGAAATGATTATGATGCTGTTCCATTATGACAGGTTAAAAATGTGTGTGTGTGTGTGTGTGTGTGCGTGCGTGCGTGCGTTCGTGCGTGCGTGCGTGCGTGCGTGCGTGCGTGCGTGCGTGCGTGCGTGCGTGCGTGCGTGCGTGCGTGCGTGCGTGCGTGCGTGCGTGCGTGCGTGCGTGCGTGCGTGCGTGCGTGCGTGCGTGCGTGCGTGCGTGTAATTGAATGTGTAATTGTGTTTTTGTGTGGTTTTTTTTTTCTATTTTATAAAGCATTTGAACTTACCTTTCTGTGGCTTTCGTAATTCGTTGTTGTTGTTGTGATAATATGAGTACGAAATAGATATCCTACTAACTTAAAATGAATGTAAAAAGGCACTTTCGGTGGATGGACGGATGTGGGTGGGACATATATATTTCTTATCCATATAATTATATATATATATATATATATATATATATATATATATATATATATATATATATATATATATATATATATATATATATATATATATATATATATATATATATATTTCGAGTCGGTGTAATTTATTTAAATGTAGAAAGTATGCTTGTTTTATCGTAAGTGATTGGTCGGTTTGGCGATATATATATATATATATATATAAATATATATATATATATATATATATATATATATATATATATATATATATATATATATATATATATATATATATATATATATATAGGTGGTCTTGAACCCCGGTCCCCTCGACCGAAAGTTCGACGCCCTATCACGTGATCACCGCCAAATCGACCAATCACTTACGATAAAACAAGCATACTTTCTACATTTAAATAAATTACACCGACACGAAATATACCAAAACGTTAGCAAGAAACCGTACGCTCGTTTTCATCGTCCAAACCACCATTGTATCGCCATCAAGATGTCGGTCGTAACCGTCAGTGACAAAATGCCGTTTGATTACGCCCAGCCAACTGTGCGTAATAAGCTCGCGGGAACCTGACGCCTCCGTTTCCCGTCAAACGCCAATGAATGCAACTTGAAATTGACAAGTGTCAACGTAACTGAATTGAAATCGACAAGTGTCCGTGCCGTTGTCAATCATTCTCCGTTGTAGCACCACTGAATGGAAATTGACTCATATCGCTGCTTCGTCTACGACGTCATTAAAGCGTGTCACGTGTGTGTGACGTTTAATTTCCGCATTTGCACAAGATGTAGCACAGCTTAATAGAATGTAACTAATGCTATAGCAAAACGGTTACCAATTTGGGTGAAAGTCCCAGGTCAATGTCTTATGAAATATTAATGCAGTATTCTCAGTACAACTAACGCACTACTTTGTTAAGATATAACACATTGCATGTCACAAGATATTTGAGCTTAAACATAGATAGATAGGCGACGCCATACGAAACCGATGTAATTAATTATTTAACCTCCCCTCTATATATGTAACATTACATTTCATTGACCCAGCACATAGAGCTCATATCCAGCTATCCCAACTCAAAACTGTCAACAAGTTCCTGAAATCAGCCCCCTTATGAGCAGTGATCTGAAATAAAATTATGCATTGGGGAAGAAACATGACTCTTTGCGAAATAACTGAACGCTAACTCCCACAAAACAATTTGGTCTAGTGTCGAACATCGAGGTTTTATGTCAGCCCGTAACCGTCACGATTGGGCAATTTCGAAATTTTTGGCTAAATTAAAATTGAAAAAAAATTTCACATTTACTTCTAAATCAACGACGAAGGGTAACCTCGGCGGAAACTAGAGTCGTTGTATAACTTTCCTTGATAACGATATAAACACAGTGTTTACAATACTCTTCCAGAAACACAGTGTTTCTGGAAGAGTATTGTACGGTTGTGAGTGAAAAGGACATTTACTTACAGCGGACAAAAACCATCACAGATTCCGATCAATACACCACTCATTTGTAGAGCTTTTGATCATATCAGCTATAGCTGATACTATAGCTGATACTATAGCTGAGTTGGCGCGAGTTTTAACTGTTTCTCCTGCACATGTTACGCCATCAGTTGGGTA
>OY759268.1:42185183-42195183 GCA_963662155.1 Lamellibrachia columna
TTGCCGTGATGTGATTATCGTTCGGACTGCGTACCTTTAACATGTCATAATATTTGCCGTGATGTGATTATCGTTCGGACTGCCTACCTTTAACATGTCATAGTGTTTGCCGTGATGTGATTATCGTTCGGACTGCCTACCTTTAACATGTCATAGTATTTGCCGTGATGTGATTATCGTTCGGACTGCGTACCTTTAACATGTCATAGTATTTGCCGTGATGTGTTTATCTAAACCAAACCCAAACAACATGTATCGTATTATAGAGGTGATTAAATGGAGGTTCCAGATTTGGGTCAAATTTAACGTCGGTGTAGCTTCATTTAAAACGGGCGGAACTCGGAATGCTACGAATGATTAGAAGCCGTTGTTACGAGGCGGTTGCCGACGATACCACTTTGTTCGTTCAGCGAGGCGGTAAACCGGGCCTTTCATGCGAGGTGTTGCTAGCGGCGGCCAGCAGGAAATTGTTATTGCCCGTAGTCAGCGGCGCGTGACGGCCGTAGTCAGCGGCGCGTGACGGTGTCAATGTGTCGGTAAAATGAACTGGCAACACAGAGTGGAAATGTGGGAAACCGGGGGACGCAGACTGGAGATGCGAGAGGAATGTAGGAGGCAGGGAAGGAGAGGCTATGCATGAGGGAAGGGTGGGTTGGTATGAATGATGAGACTATACTAGAGGGAAAGGGAGCGAATATTGGGTTAGGCTGGTGGGACGGACGAAGGACCGAGGATTGAAATAATAACTAATCTAGTGGATGCTGACAAATTTCCTGAATTGTGCTAGTAATATATATTTTAATAATGAACAAAACATAATGTTGTTTTGAATTTATTTATTTATCTATTTACTTATTTATTTATCTTTTAACAAACAAACAAACAAATACGATTGTCATGTGTATATAGCGCGTGCACACATGCATATTAAACGCACAAGCGTGTACATGTCTAAATGTAGTGTGAACAGTTTAAATATACGTATACGGTTGAGTATGGTAATACAAGTTTGGGTAACAAACGTTTACAAATGTTTGCCTAACTTACATTACTTACATCATCGACGTTGCAATAATAACCGTGAGAGTCGTTTTACCTGGATTCCTTCTTCCGTTCCTATCTTCCACACTTCATCCGCAACGCAAAACTCCTAATTGCGTACCTCTGATAGAGTGAACGATGACGAGTTCACCTATCTTCAATGCACCAAACATGTTCGTATCGAGGCTTATAGAGTGAACGATGACGAGTTCACCTATCTTCAATGCACCAAACCTGTTCGTATTGAGGCTTATTGTGTAAAACGAGATTACTATTACGAACGGGTCGCGTAATATCAATTTAGTGACCACTAAGTTAACGGAAGACGCCGCGCCAGCGAGTATGTCTTATTCTTATAAATTCGTTCGTTCATTCGTTATACATATAGTAAGTTTTGTTCGTTCGTTCTTTAATCGTTCAATTCATTCAGGACAAACACAGACAATGAAAACCAAGCATTCGGAAATTGTAGACGAACGCACTCGTAGCAGACGCACCCGCACACGCACGCACACTGGCGAGTACTCACGCACGCACGCACGCACGCACGCACGCACGCACGCACGCACGCACGCACGCACGCACGCACGCACGCACGCACGCACGCACGCACGCACGCACGCACACACACACACACACACACACACACTCTCTCTCTCTCTCTCTCTCTTTCTCTCTCTACCTGGTTCAACACAACGTGTGCGATTTAACAACAATATTTCCACAAGCGTTTATTGAATCCTCCCTACTCGGTCACGAGTTTCTGGCAGTTTTGCGGCTGCATTCCCCGACCGATCCTCCAACGTACGTAGTTTTATTTGACTAGCGGCTGCGACGACAGCGAATAAAACTCGCCTTGTGAAACACCTGTAAGCCGCGGCCTCTTAACGACCTCCGTCGCAGCTTTTATCGCCGACACCTCTCGGGACACGTGTAACACTGATACAAAACGACAAGGGAATCGCTTACAGCTGCCGGCTGAGACGACCAGGGTCGCTCTACCGTCGCGGTCCGCAAAGAACGCCGTGGTCTTTAACGGGCGGTAATAATCGACCGCCGTCGGACCGACCCAGCGGGCGATAATGAGGCGGAAAGGCTGCGACGAAGCTCGTCTGTGTCGATTAAGAGGCACCGCGAACTGGGACGCGTGATTAATAATTCAGAGCTGCGCTTGTGATACGATCCCAGATCCGAGCAGCGCTAAAGTGACTGTCAAGTGTTTAGTGGATGACATAGCGTTTATTTTTTATCAACCCGCTTGTCTGCGACAATGACGGATGGCACAGTGCCGTCTGGGACGAATACATCAGAAGCTTCATGTCACGTGATCTGGCATATCTGGATCGTGGATATTCACAGATTCACAGCAAATTCTATGTACTGTAATTAAAACTGCTTCCTCAACTGATTTAGCCTATCGCAAATCCGGTTCAATGGTTTCCAAATATGTAGTGTGTGAATAGTTTATGTAACATCCGCAGTTGATTTGATAATAAAATGCCTATTTTTTTTAAATCATCGAAATAATTGATTTGTGTCGTTAGATATCGCATAAGGATCAAAATAGTGGATATCCAAAATGGTAAACACTGTGTGGGTCAATGCTGATCATGGGCGTGCCTTCCATCCTCTCGCCGATCACATGACAAATAAAAAAAAATCACCAAGGAAGAAAATCGTGATTTTCATTAATTCTGTTTTCACTTCAGTTAAAGCTTGAATAAGCATTAACACATTTAATAGTTTGTCTGATGATTTCACAAAAATTACATACGAAAGTTGCACAAACGAGCTAGCATGTTGCAATGGATACTAGGTGGGTTTTTTTTGCAAAATTATTTTGAAATGAGACTAGCAAAAAAAATCGAATTGATTAAGTACCTTTAACTATGTCTTTCAAAATATGTGGTCGCACAAAATTCCTGATTCCATAAACGTATATGTAAGATAACACAATGATTAGGCAATCTCAAAATCAGTACGCAATGGTTATATTGGTTAGGCTGCCAGTGGTTTAATCGGCGTAGTCTCTTAGATGTCTAACGCATTGCAAGAAATCATGCTTGTTTGTATTACTAAATCGGTACAATGATCATATTGTTAATTGTTTTGTTGCATGTCATAACTAGTATTTTGATTTGACCTGTAATAATAACAATAATAATAAAATATTAATAATGCAATTAATACTAATACTAATTTTTACTTGTAATGCGACCCGTATCAAGGATTAAAAATTATGTTTAGCAGCGCATAAAATAATTTAGGATTTACGGACAGACGGACAGACAGATATACAGAGATACAGAGGCACATTCAGACAGAGAGACAAAGAGACACAGAGAGACATAGTTAACTAGGCAGACTGGAGCACGCGAGCAGCGCATGCTGAACAACGGCACGAAACTCATTTCATCGACTTGCCGCGGTAGACGAAGGCTCGACGGAAGCGCCTTTCTCACCGCTAATACGCTGCCTATATTAACTTTCATTGATATCATAAAACCAAAGCTTTCTCGCCGCGTGGCGTCGGTCTATATTGCGTCGGTGCTGCCGTCTCCCGCCGCTCGGCCTAATAACGTTTCTCGGTTGTCAACCTGAACACCGTCTTATGAAAATGTTTTTTTTCTGGCATTCGGCGACAAACGCGACGAAGACTTACATATTGTGCATGTATCGCAACAACAAACATCTGTCAGTGACAACAGTTTCAAAATTCCACCCGTTTGCGCTGAAAACGACAAAACGTCAGACTCAGAAACGGAAGGTCATTTCGCGCGCGAGCGGCACGAATTAGGCGCGACGCGTCGATTTGTCGATATCAGACGCGCGACGACAATGACGAGTGATTACGCTATGACGGTTGGAGACGACCGCCGGTGATCACAACTCGGCGGTCGGCTGCTTTCATCGGACGCGGTCTTCAGTCCGTCGGAGTACCCCCGGCGTCGACTCGTTAGGCCGAACAACACTGCCGCCACCAAGCCCGGCCGGCTCACCGCACGACTGCCATTTCGTTTCGTCGCAGCACGCCTAAACTCCCGGCGCGAACTTGCCAAATAAATTACTTCGCTCCATGTCCTTGTGTATATAAAGTACGTTGTGTGCGCGTGTTGCGGGCAACTGCGGGTTTGTGTGCTGACTTTGGTCGTTGTCCAACAAAGTTTCAACGCCTTTCCGTGTTCGCTGAAGTGCCGAAGTTGCGAGGAATTTATGAACAGGCAGCTGCGTTTGAAACGGTGAACAGGTGAACGTCTGCGTACGGGCGCGTGTATGGTTCAACTGTGTAGGTATTTTAAGATTCTAGCAATGTGTAAACACAGCCATGCTGTGCAATCGTGCGTGTAGATATCACATATATTTTCGTAGCTAAGTTCGACGGAAACATTGCAGGTATTTTGACGTAGACTATGGTGCGTCGGTTCTCGCTATGAAGTGGTGTGTTCTGCAATAGTTATTGAGGAAATGTTGGATAAGCCTTGGCATTACATGGACATTGATTATTGGCAATGCTACAATTTATTTTCTGTCGCGTTGCTACACCGTCGGCCAAATGTCGTTGTACAAAAAGTGACTTGCAGCTGGGTAAACAACAGCGTGCAGCAGTTCGGAGATCCATCGATCCGATTTGATCGCGTGCGTCATTGCTTCTGTGTTGCGAACATTACTATTTGAACATTATCTTACATCTGTTCAATGCGGAAACGCACTCGTTCACGCACACACAAATGCCAGTATACTACACGCATGCGCACACATACAAAACATGCAAGCACCCACGTGTGTAAGCACGCGTTCCACGAACCACCTTGCATGCTATGTTGCATGCAAAGTGCGTACATTAAAGTTAACAAGATCACAAAAATGCGCGGACACAAATACATTATTGGATATTCACTTTTGCTAAACAGTGGTCTTGTTGCTACTTTTGTTATACGCAATCATGAGATGTATATTAGTTAACATGGTGTGCACCACAATACGACACGCGCGCAAACAACCAGTGAGACTTGGTATCATCTGTAACCAAACATAAAAGCACCACTGAAATCAAGAACTAGTCAAAGAACCAACATGGGAAGCAGATGAAATTGTCGCGGACAAGCAAGGACGATTCAAATCGAAATGCCGGATGCCGTGATCACAACAAACGAACAAACGAACTACCCTCGATAACCTTGTACATTGCGACAAATACCTATGGATATATATAAAATACCCATTGGCGGGGAAACTAAAGATGGATTCACACATCCTTCCGTCTTGTGAGAGGATTAATAAAATGTGGTAAGCTGTTTTATTGTATGTTATGTTGTTCATAGGTTCATAGGTATAATATATATATATATATATTATATATATATATATATATATATATACTATATATATATTATATATATATTATATTTATATATATATATATATCTATATTATATATATATATATATATATATATAATATTATATTGTATTATATATATATATACTTACATAATATATATATATATATATATATATATATATATATATATATATATATATACATATACATATACATATATATATAATATATATATATATATATATATATAAATATATATATATATTGTGTTGTGTTGAACCAGGTAGAGAGAGAAAGAGAGAGAGAGTGTGTGTGTGTGTGTGTGTGTGTGTGTGTGTGTGTGTGTGTGTGTGTGTGTGTGTGTGTGTGTGTGTGTGTTCATAGGTTCATAGGTTCATAGGTATAATATATATATATATATATATATATATATATATTTATATATATATATATATATTTATATATATATATATATATATATATATATATACTATATATATATTATATATATATATATATATATATATATATATATATATATATTATATATATATATACTATATATATATTATATATATATTATATTTATATATATATATATATATCTATATTATATATATATATATATATAATATTATATTGTATTATATATATATATACTTACATAATATATATATATATATATATATATATATATATATATATATATACATATACATATACATATACATATATATATAATATATATATATATATATATATATAAATATATATATATATTGTGTTGTGTTGAACCAGGTAGAGAGAGAAAGAGAGAGAGAGAGAGAGAGTGTGTGTGTGTGTGTGTGTGTGTGTGTGTGTGTGTGTGTGTGTGTGTGTGTGTGTGTGTGTGTGTGTGTGTGTGTGTGTGTGTGTGTGTGTGTGTGTGTGTGTGTGTGTGTGTGTGTGTGTGTGTGTGTGTGTGTGTGTGTGTGTGTGTGTGTGTGTGTGTGTGTGTGTGTGTGTGTGTGTGTGTGTGTGTGTGTGTGTGTGTGTGTGTGTGTGTGTGTGTGTGTGTGTGTGTGTATATAATTCTTACCAAGATACGGTGTCGCATCGGTCATAGGCTTTTCGTTGGAAACACGAAGCCTAGTCTACTATGGTTTAATTTGAATTCATAATTATACCTTTTCCTGTACTAGAACATAATTACATTTATACGCATGTTCGAGTATGGCGCATAAGGGCAAAAACACATTTATTGTCGCACCATAACACACGCCCTATAGCAGTTATATCCCAAATACATTAATTTTCATTATCTGTGTAATATATATATTTAGAAAAGTCCAAGTTTTGCTAAAGATAAACATATATATACCTTTGACAATCACGTCATAATGTTGTCAAGTATTTTAACCCTCAATCTATGCAACGACTTAACAAGATTATTCTGAATGCATGACTATGATTTCAAACAAGAAAATAATACTATAGGTATATAATTTATAACAACGTATACTTCGAACAATTGCACCATTGCCTCCTCAACACAAGAACTTCGTTTATCGTTTGTGATAGCTCGGTATAATACCATATATGCGAAATCGTTCACTAATTATGGTCGATTCATTATGTTTATTTTTTATTGTGCAGTTTTATTGACATCTTAATAACATACAAACTCGGCTTATATTTCCGATTCCAAAACGCACGTTGCCAACGCCGAATGTCGGTAATAATTTATCGGAATACATAAAATGCAAACTTCTTAACATAAGTTGCTATTCAATAAAGAAATGCGCCAGTTCGTTGGTTCTTGTAGTCAGATATATGTAATGACTCTGACTCTAGTTTTATATAAAATGTTATATTTCATCGGAAGAGTATAACTGGATTCTTCAAGTGCACGCATCACACGATATATGACATATATAAATGAATATATCATGTGATGTGTGGTATTCGGAAAGAAAGTAACAGGATGAAAGGTAACGGAAAAAAAGTAACACATTTGTTGATATTTATTAGGTATCATATTCATCAGAACCATACAATATAAAACACATATGTCATAGAATAATCATAATAGTTCACATAAGCATATATAACCATACAATATAAAACGCATGTGTCATAGTATAAGCATCACAATTCACATAAGCATATAACTATACGATATAAAACACACATGTCATAGTATAATCATCACAGTTCACATAAGCATATAACCATACAATATAAAACACATGTGTCATAATATAAGCATCACAGTTCACATAAGCATATAACCATACAATATAAAACACATGTGTCATAGTATAAGCATCACAGTTCACATAAACATATAACCACAGTTCGCATAAGCATATATACGGAGCACGGTTGTGCGGCTGGCTAGCAACATTAAAATATTTAATCATGAGTATAACTATACAAGATAAGCAGCCTGGAAACCAGTTGACATGAATTATACAATTATACAATTATTCAGTTAATACATACCCAGACTAGGTTTCTTGGAGCACTTCCACCACATCTTAGTTTTCCTAGTGGCCAGTCTAGTATACACGGCCATGATGACAGATGTTTTCCTAGTGGCCAGTCTAGTATACACGGCCATGATGACAGATGTTTTCCTAGTGGCCAGTCTAGTATACACGGCCATGATGACAGATGTTTGATCCACCCTGCTGGCTCTTGATGACCTCCATGTAGTGCATGGAAAGGGTTGTTCTAAGAATTAAGTTAACGAAGGACAGCATTCAATTGCTGTGAGTTGATATAATATCCTACATTAACATGTAAAAATTGGGTATTTATTTCATTTAGAGACATTTGACAGACATATTAGGAAATTATATTAAAAACTGGATGTTACTTTCTTTCCTGTTACTTTTTTCCTACAATGGTGGCGTGAAGGTGGTCTGCACGTGCGCACGTGGCCTGTTCGTGGTGTATTCCGTTTACGCAGTTTATAAACCCTTCATTGTTTGCCATGTATAATTCTCTCTTCAACGTCCTGTTTGAAAACTTTTTCAACAATGGTAGACCCCGGCACTTTTAAATTCAGCATCTAAACACTGACATTAACGAGATTTGAGACGTCATAGAAAAAATCATATAGGAGCATATACGTTACTTATTCAATTCAACATACCATACAGACATCTACAGGCAGAAAAAGATAATTTCCAAGCCATAATTCAACGCATTTCCTTTCTCTATATGTATTGCTTAAACTCAACCTTCTAAAACTTAGTAAAAACTAACATGTTGACGAAACGAACGTATATAAATTGGTTCACAGCTCCGCGTTCTCGTTTCAAAGCGTCTCTTTGCTCATCACAAGGAGGCTGGGCGGAGGACGTTACGTCACGAGGCCGCATCCACAACAGCGGTGTTTACGATTCGGCGCTAATTGGAACTTGGTCGTGTTTCGACTCTAACGGCATGCACATGTCGGCGTGTTGTCCGAGGTCGGGTCCGCCGCCTGGACGAATTAACGCGTCCAAACAATGACGAGTAATCGGAAGCGGCAAGTGTCAGTACCAGCTGTAACCTGTAAAGGTTCGAGTCAATATTTTCCCAGATGCAGCGAAGTGGGATAAGGCGAGGAATGCTCGCTCGGTGGGAGGGATGAAGGCGCTAACTGCTATAGGGAGGAGGAACTCGTTTGGGGTTAAATTACGGGTTTACAGGTCGGCGCAGGGAAATGTGTTTATAGTTGCGTTATATACGTTGGCGTTTTTTTACGTGTTTTTTTAATAAGGCGTTAATACTTATTACCTATACTTTTACATATCGTCTTGTTACCCCCATTTCGTGCATAAGGCCACTTAATAACTACTGCCGTTCTCTTCCATCTTCCACAAACTCCATCCCAGGTTGTTCAACAGTCCTTCTCCTTGTTGATTGGCCGTCCTCTCTCCAGGGCCTTGGTTTATGCTATTATTGTGTTGCTATTCCCGTGATTGTGCCAACTTTTGCTTAAACATCGACTGAACAGTGTATCTAAATATGGGTGAGTGCGTGCGTGCGTGCGTGCGTGCGTGCGTGCGTGCGTGCGTACGTGCGTGCGTGTGTGCATGCGTGCATGCGTGTAAAACTGTACAATATTATCGAAATCGAATGACATCTCGTCATCATTTATTAACACACATGTTAAGCATTTAAAAATTAAGTTAAATAGTAACATACAGATCGAAAACTTGCACCATGATTGTATGTAAATCGTTACGTTGTCTAAAAACATTTAGACAGACTACCGTACTATAGAAATTAATATGAATCTTAGCACGGATATTATTCTATATTATATTATGCATGGTTTCCCGCAGGTTGTAGAAACATGCGTACCATCATCACAAGAGACTTTATGTCCCGATCAAATACTGTAAAAGAAACATGTACTACATTATGATAGTCATATGAAACGCATTTTGGCAACATTACGCCGTCCCCTTTCGCATAATAAAAATAAATATATATATAAAAATTGGGAAAATATTACAATATTAAAGGCAATACGTGAATAACAGTGAATATTCATGCAAGCTGACGCCATGTCGTACAATTCCGGCATTCATGCTCGTGTCAAAAACGTTAAATTTCATTTGCCTGTTACACAATAGACGCA
>OY759268.1:42200183-42217683 GCA_963662155.1 Lamellibrachia columna
TCACTTTAACATCAAAGTGTTCTCAGAAATCACATTCAACACAACACAGATACACAGTTTGTTAACTATAGTTTAAACATGATGGCGGTTCGCTCTCATTAATGTCAAATGGCCGAATGATTGTGACAAGCAATGTTGATATTTTCACAGACGTTGTTTTACGTACTAGGCGGGATGTCTAATTGTAATCTTATTTTGGTTACGATGAATGGTCATGACTGCCTGGAAGTAATTTAATTGTAAAAGCGCAATAAATTAACTTTACAAATTCACATATGAGGTAAGTCAATCAATGGTTTCCGATGGGAAACGTAATTGTGGTCTGATGACATCCCCTCCGCCGTCTGGCGCTCCGACACCAGTCCCTGCCGCCATCTGGCGGTCCCACACCAGTCCCCACCGCTGTCTGGCGGCCCCACACAAGTCCCCGCCGCCATCTGGCGGTCCCACACCAGTCCCCGCCGAAGACTGGCGGTCCTACACCAGTCCCCGCCGAAGACTGGCGGTCCTACACTAGTCCCCGCCGAAGACTGGCGGTCCCACACCAGTCCCCGCCGCCGTCTGGCGGTCCCACACCAGTCCCCGCCGAAGACTGGCTGTCCCACGCCAGTCCCCGCCGCCGTCTGGCGGTCCCACACCAGTCCCCGCCGAAGACTGGCGGTCCCACACCAGTCCCCGCCGAAGACTGGCGGTCCCACACCAGTCCCCGCCGCCGTCTGGCGGTCCCACACCAGTCCCCGCCGCCGTCTGGCCAGCGTAGACGTACAATATACCGTGTAACTAAACACAGCCCGCAGGCCCCCGTACGGGTTCCCAGACCCCGGCCCACACGTAGGGTCCTCAGACCTCCCCATACGGGTCCCCGACCCACCGCACAGGTCCCGCAGTTCGCAGTAAATCAAGGCCCGCAGGGGCACGACGGGTCCTTTCAGTCGGGACAACGCGACGAGGGTAAGCGCAGGGTCTCTTTGTTACGTCGCTGCGTGTGTCGTGCTCAGAATGACAAGTCGGTCGGTGACAAATTGACCGCGGTCTTGTCAGTGTCGCGTTTGTCCCCCGGCCATATTGTGACGGGGCCGCGGTGCTTACCCAAGGTGCACTGCGCTCGTCTCCCCCATTAGGGCTGGCATTATTGTGGATATTTTTTTAAGATGTTCGCAATGAATTAATAATCTGAAAATCAGCTGTGATGATATTTATTAATTCGTCAAGTTGTTGAAGAAAAAAAAATCGGCAAATTATGTCGGCCATTTCTCTCCAATAAAATCAACATTCAAGCTGTTCTCCATCAAATGACATCCAAAACAACTATCTAATCAAATCTTGATGCGCAAGGGATCATGACGCGCAAGGGAGCATGCAGTATTCGACACGTGCACGTGTTGCCAATCAGCTACTTGATTCGTATGACATGAACCTGGAAATGATTAGTGATCCGACCCCGAGTGACCGGCAAGGCTGAGGTTTCTCCACCGATTAACGGACAACAGGATATGATGTTTGCGCATGTCAGGAATTATGCATGCTGGGGGATTGTGTGGTCCGTTAGCAGACGTTTTATTGTTGGTGCAATATGCCATAACGTGTTTTCGTTAGTTGGAATATCGGGTTTCAAATACCTTTATTGTCTGCTAAGTCTTGTATAAGTTAAAATAGCATACAGGTTATGCAAAATAAATAAAATACAAAAGTGTGTCACTTTTTGTGTTCGTTGTTTCAAACAGGGACCTTTTTTGTTTCCCCGGTGCAACGCGCATATCGGGCGATGACCACCAATCCGATAAGAATCTCTGTCATTCATTTGAATGTTTGTCTGTTTTATCCAGTTTATCCGTTTTCTTCGGTTTATTCGTTTTATTCGTTTTATTCGGTGTATCCGTTTTATCCGGTTTATCCGTCTCTGTCACGACCTCCCTACGCAACTCACCTGTCTGATAGTCCAAGTCGGTTTCTTTGCCAGATTTTTAAAAAGTGCGGCTTGTGAATGACAAATGACAATGCCAAATGATATGATTTATTGTTACCAACCGGCCCTTTCGTGGCATAAGACATTATTATACAATTTTTTTTTATTTACATACGTCGAATATATCATGACCTACGTTTCTTGTTTACGAAAGTACATATTCGAGGTCCGTGTTACTTAAGGTGGTGTCCTGCGATGGTACAAATTTCTAGCGCAAATGCCTTCTCATCAGATTCATTCATATATTGACACTGTCGTGACGAAACGTGCGTTTTCGTGGAAGCCCTTCCTTTTCTGCAGCGCTAGTTCCCGGCGTAATGTACAGGTCGATGACGTCAGAGGTGAACAGGTCGAGTATGACGACTGACGTCGCGTTGAATGCATCGTCCGCTCGGCTTTCATGTGCTGCCGCCACACGTCATTAATTACCCAAGTTGACAATGACGTAGAGTTAAAAAAAAATTGGGCGGTCTCTTTGCTTCGTCTGCGACATGGGTGGGACAGAAGCTAAGAAAGTGAATTTTGATGAAGTAAACCACAATGGCCGATACGGGCGGCGTTTGATGAATTCTCCTGGCGGGTCGTCGCTGTCAAAAAAGGGAGGATATTCAAACGAAATTCATGAAAATGTATGAAGGGAACGTTTGTCTACTGACGACACACAGTGTTGCTCTCGTTTGTATTGCGTTCTGTGTAGTCGTCGGCAAGCATCATCATGTATATCGTCATCATAATAATCACCACTATATTGTCGTCACCGTCGTCATACACTCGTCATCATAATCATGTCACAGTCATCATCATATATATTAATTATAATATATATATATATATAAATATATATATATATATATATATATATATATATATATATATATATATATATATATATATATATATATATATATATATATATATATATATTAACTAACGTTGATGTTTAGCGCTTAAAGCCACTGGTAACAATAAATATTCGCATATACAAACCACAGAAGATCGACAATGCAATAACAACGATAGAGATTGGTCATGTAGCATCAATGCTCGTTCAAGTGGAACGTTAACCGGGAAGGTTTAATTTCCTCTCTATTACGCATTAACTTCACTAATCGTCGATCGCATTAACCGCCTAGAAATCAATATGCTGCCGCTCAATTTCGCCGTCGTCATTTCGTCACGTCAACATCGGACTAATATAAAAATCGACCGACGTCTCCGATCGTGAACCCGACGTCGAAATCACGACCAACGGTAATGGATGCCGCTGAAATTGCGACATTAGAGGTAATTAGCGGGGGAAAAGTGCATTGTGTCTCTCGCGGCTCGAGGGACAATGAATATTTAATGAAATTATTTATCATCATTGTGCCCACTTCGCATCGGCGTTTATCCGAGCACTTTGGCGTAATCGCGTGATCGATCGTTAAGCGATACGCGTGCTTTGATAGGTCCGCGGCGGAAGAACGCTGTGAATTCCGACGGGAAATGGGTGGTTTTTATTGAAAAAAGAAGAGGTATCCGGCGAAGTGGCGTTTGTTTGACGTTTACTTAAGGTAGTGGCGGCCAAGATATAGACGGACGGAGAGCCGTGGAACGCACATACGTTGCAAATATATACATTGCCAATTGTGAATATATTGCTGATTTAACATATCAATCGAAACAGCTCAACTGTGTCTTACTCCGAAGCTATCATAGCAGCCAAACTACCAACGCTGACACACCGAAGGGAGACGCTATGCTGAACTTTATTCATGAATATGCAACACCATAGTCACGAGTTGAATCATCGTCTGCCTCCTCCCCACGAAGCTTCTTGTACAATCCGCAGTATATCTAATTACATATACTCTAATTACAGCGTGCCTCAGTGCAGAACTGTAAGATTTACGAACTCGTCTATATTTTGTGGACTATGCAATTGACTTTAACCACCAACTAATTTGAACGTGTTCTGCGTTTTGCTAAATAACCGATTTATACTTGTACAGCAGTATCGTTTGGTCTGTATTGAAATTGCGCCTATATATACGCCTTCTGCTATATTACTATAATGGCCTAATTTTATTTATTTATTAACATAATGTTCGCTTTAATGGTTTATTTCATTTAACATTTCATAAATTTACTTTTTATACACAGTTACTTAAGTATAACATATAACATTTATTTTCAACGTTTGCAATGCAAAATATACTTATTAATAATAACAAAACCACAACCATATGTCTTTAAATACATTTTGACAGTAATATGTACACGATTAGTTCAATTTCTCTATAAAAAACTGCCAGTTTTTTCAGGTCTTATGCGCATGCAAAAACAACGATGCACACCGCTCTGCCAAAAACGGAAATGGCAGGTATATTTAGTATACATTAAAATTTAAAAACGAGTACACAAATGTACGAATATTTGAGGGCAGTTATTTACTACAATCGGTTGGAATAGTAATGTTGCAATGTTTATCAACGATATACCCTTTTTTTAGACTTTAAACACAACGGAAAATTGATATTGCATTTAATATTATACACACCCGCACGCAAATTCACGCATGAATGCGTGCACATAAACACATCAATTGTATGTAAACAACACACAAGACGACACAATATTCGCATGCGTAGCTATGCTTACAAAGATATTTAACTATTTCCCGGGATCTGAATTATCCACATAAATTTCTTCTGAAATTTGCCTTTTCGGCATTTAACATGATTTCAGTTTGCGTTCAACCATTAACCAAAGGAAGTTTCGTAAACTGTGTTGTATTTAGAATTTTTGGTATATGTAATCTGTATATACTCTGTATATAATCTATACGTTGGAAACTATGCATTATTGTGTACATGATGCAAACAATGATAGAACAAATGTCTGCGTCCTATAATGCTCTTAGATTTGTAGCATGCCTAACGGGCTACTTCGTTATGTTAGGCAACGCAAGTCTTCGTCGAGGGAATGTGATAGTTTAATTGTCTCCCGTCAGGAACTCACGCGCGAAACCGATATGCGCGCGCTCCCGTGTGCACGCGCAGCGGTTGGCTCGTCTTGCGCAACGTCACCGCGCGAACCGGAACCGGAAATAGTACACGATACGACGTCCCGATGGGATAATGGATGGGATGCTGATACATTTCACCTGAACGACTCCCGGGAAGTACGTAAGAGGGATGGGATGTGCGATTAATGGCGCTTTAGCCGCGGGAGGAAGGAAGACGCTCTTAGCGATGTTACGACGACGTATAATCGAGATCGAACAACTGCGAGCGAGGGCGAAGAAAATCAGGAGATGCTGAAAGATGCACGTGAGTTCTCCTATAATGGCCAATATATATCACCAGATAGTCCCTGAATCCGTGCGTGCGAGTATGCGTGCGCGCGTGTGTGCGTGTGTGAGCATGATCAATTGATGTGTGTTTAAAACTAAGCGAACTGATGGTGATCATATTTCACAACTACGTCACTTTACAACGCTCACTTCTACCAACGTCAAAGAAACTAAAAACAAGTGAAGGTTTCATCACGACAAAAAGGGGTTCCTCATAAATTAACACACTTGTTGAAAATGAATTCGGTGGTTTCTGTTTTTCTTTCTTTTTGTAACCTCGAAAGACGACATGCATAACTTACATCTTTCTCGTGGTTTATTGTACATGCCTTGCAAACTTAATAAATTGGGTAAGTCTTTTTCATATCAAGTACAACACAAAGGTAACATGTTGTTATAAGTGTTACTGATCTGATGAAAAGGTCCATCTTAAAAGAAAATAATTAAGGTTTTATATAAAATAAATTTGTAGAAAAATCGTCAAGGGTGTCCACTGTGAGAACCAATGTTCACCCGTTTCACATAAATCGCCTGAAAAGACAACCTGTCTCTATTAGTTCATATTAATCAATATATACTTGCATCACGTTTCTTTTCATTCTGCTTCGTCTGTTGTTTTCATAAACTCAAGAGAAATGTAAAAAAAAAACTAACTCGGAAGACGCCCTAGTCGCCTCTAATCGTCATAATGTGACGACAAACCGTTGAAAGCGTCATCGATCAATCGTCATGGACGTCACTGGTGTCATGTTCGCGCGGGAAGTGACTGGCTGCTTGCTCGCGCACGCGCTTCTGACGTCGTAATAAACGGCTCGGTTTCAGATGCACGTGCTTGCGATCAATTCAACATAATTGTTATTGCATTTAATATGACAGTCTCGGAGTCCCTCATTATCCGATGTGCGCCTGTTCGATATTCTACAACGAGACTAGAGAGCGATGTCATTGTCTTTTGTCTATAAAGTATTTCGTCAAATGGTACATTTGCGAATTGCATCCCCCGAGATTGTGACGGAGTGGCATAGCACATCCGACGAGGTCATAGGTGGATGCAGATCGCAAATGTACCATTTTATATATTAATTTCACACACCTAATGATTTTTTTTACAAATTGAAAGTTTTATATTTTGTTCTCCATCGTCGCAATGGGTCGTCATTCGGTGTTAAAACAATTCAAATGTTCTTCCATTTTAAACACGATTACCGCGTCAAGACGTAAACAATAGTACCGTCGTCATCGCTCGCGCCATGATCTGTTTGTGTAACCACGCTTAGGTAGTCCAATATAACATTAAATCAAACCGAAATAGTGTTGTGTGTCGATCGTAAATCAACCGTTGGGTGTACGTGTATTAATATTATAACAGTAAACTGAACACACTCCGGACAAATCAACCGTTGGGTGTACGTGTATTAATATTATAACAGTAAACTGAACACCCTCTGGACAAACCAACCGTTGGGTGTACGTGTATTAGTAATATAACAGTAAACTAAACACCCTCTGGACAAACCAACCGTTGGGTGTACTTGTATTAGTAATATAACAGTAAACTCAACACCCTCTGGACAAACCATATATGCGTGTCGTGATAAAATACATATCACCAAACGACGATAGCAGGAACCATTACTAATTCGCAAACAGTTGACAACCACCACTGATCCTTTGAAGAAAAAATAATTACAATGTGAAGGACTCAATGACAAACTGAAAGCTTGTAAAATATACAGCTTTGGAGAGAGATCGAAGGACAAACGTTAAGGAAAACTTAAAAGAAACCATTAATTTACACGATATTAATGGTTAAAAATTCGAACAAATGCACTCGGCTACTGGTATTTATCAACACAAAACCATTTGAAAAAGCGACAGCATAAGAAGAGGTTTGAAGTAATGCCGTCAGAGAGACTTGACGTCACAGTAACCATGACGCGCCTGTACATTGATAACAAGAAAACATTGCAAATGCAAACAAAGATAGATAAAAACAAAGTCTTATACGATGGGTTGCGTTTACCACAGTTGAAGATGAAGCGCCGTCAAACTGAGTCGCGCATTTCAACACCTTTAGCAAATGTCGTTTTACCAATATATTTTTAGGGACGAAGTCGAGAACAAGAGAATGCGTGCTCACGTGTTATGTTCGTGTACACGTGCTCACGTGTTATGTTCGTGTACACGTGCTCACGTGTTATGTTCGTGTACACGTGCTCACGTGTTATGTTCGTGTACACGTGCTCACGTGTTATGTTCGTGTACACGTGCTCACGTGTTATGTTCGTGTACACGTGCTCACGTGTTATGTTCGTGTACGCGTGCTCACGTGTTATGTTCGTGTACACGAAGATGCTAACATTTTCTTTAGGAACCGATTCCATAAAACGGGTGTTAGAAAGGGCCTTGCGATGTCTGGGACCATGACTATGTCAACCAGTTTGTTTCCATCGATCGATCGTTGTAAGAAAGATCCAACGCCGCGCTAGGAAGCCGAGTTAAAAAAATCGTATTCCGGAAGTTATAATGTCACATTTTAGTTATGACCTCGAAAGAGTAATTGACGTGGGAGGTGGAACTGTTCCATGAGCAAATCTACAAATATTGATGGCGTTTATATCTAGAGAGAGAGAGGGGGGGGGGAGAGAGAGAGAGAGAGAGAGAGAGAGAGAGAGAGAGAGAGAGAGAGAGAGAGGGAGAGGGAGAGGGAGAGACAGACAGAGAGAGAGAGAGAGAGAGAGAGACAGACAGACAGACAGACAGAAACAGAGACAGCGAGAGACAGACAGACAGACAGAAAGACAGACATACAGAAAGACAGACATACAGACAGACATACAGACAGACACACAGACAGAGACAGACAGAGCGGTAGAGGGAAGGCGAGGGGAAATGTGGAGGGTGAGAGGGAAAGTGGGCGAGAGGAAGAGAGAGGAAGAGGGGGGGAGAGAGGGAGAGAGGGAGAGAGGGAGAGAGGGAGAGAGGGAGAGAGGGAGAGAGGGAGAGAGGGAGAGAGAGAGAGAGAGAGGGAGAGAGGGAGAGAGGGAGAGAGGGAGAGAGGGAGAGAAATCAGAAGTACAGATAATCGGAGGTAGACGTGATTGTCAGTTGAACTTGATAGCGTAACACGATCTACTTGGCCATTAGTAGAAAGTTTCGTGATCTCAGCCTTGGCTGAACGACTGGTCATTCAGAATCGAAGTATTGTTATAACGTAGTATTAGTAGTATTATTGTAAGGAATACAATGTTAGTAAGGAGTATTATTGTAAGGAACGAGTGATTAAAAAGGGACAACTCCCTAACCTTAATATACCCCTATCGCTAACAGCATTACTTACTATGCAGGTGTTAATTATGGAGTTCCGTTAATTATTAACCACAAGAACAAATGTGACACTTAGCGATTAGCGTGGTTAATCGGAACAAATCGCTAGACCACCTGTGCGCTATCAAGACCATTTAAATCATTCAGTTGCCGTACATAAAGTAGATCGCCTGACAGGCGAAATCACAGGACGGCTTTCAGACGAACCTTTGCGTTCGTCCGTATTCGACGCACGAAGCAATCACTCCGACCAGTTGCGCGTCACTCTCGCGTCAACAGAGTCGGACGCACGCACTACGCCCATCCACCAACATCGACAAGTTAACAGCGCCCCTCAGCGTCCTCGCCCCGACAACGACGTTTAATTCGACGGAAACAATCGCCGGGGGCTACAACGGGTAACTCGACCCGGCCCCCCGCTTCCCCCGGCCTACCACATCCTGTGAACGAGTCCCCGTCGTTTCACAGCGGGGTGCCGTCGGAACGCGTGAAACGGTGAACGTAATACGCTGCGGCGAATCGGAGAACGGGCAATTTGCCCGGCCAATATGCCCTTTGTGTCGTCGTGTTGTGCAAAACGTCAGTTACGATTACTCCGCCGCGTCCGACGACGGGAAAACGTCCCCTCGGGCGGAAGGATAGTTTCCATATGATGCTGACAACGGATTGATGCGTTACTTCTTCTGTTGGCCGCGCGGGGCGCCGCGGGGACATTCTTTGTACGTCTGGAAGTCAGAATTGAAAACTAAATTGTAATATCCGTTGCTCCGCGGAAAACGAAGGCACGAGAAATAGACTGGCGTGTCTGTGTAATCATCGCGTTCACTGAGTGTGTGGGAATAGAAAATAACATTCCAGTGGTACGGTATATCATCGATATTCCGTTACACATTTGTGTCGCGATCGTACACGCAAGTCATGCAATCGCTCAAATTCACGTCCTTGGCATAGACACAATCTAACAGCTCAAAACGGGTTATTTTTCAACAGGGACGATCCACCGTCTGGATTACAAACAGTAACGGAGAAGAACTTTACTTTGAAAAAGCGTCATTTTAAGCGCGTTTATCTGAAGACCTGGTTTCCATCAACCCTGCGGCCATATACAGACAAAATACAGACAAAATTAGTTTCAAGTTTGTGCAATTACTTTTTTGCCTATATTTTTTTTCAACAGTGATGCTATGGATATTGTGAATACAAAGAAAGACAAAAACATTGCTGTCGCAAAACTATTTTATGCGTCCCTTGGTATGTAGTCTTCAGGGGAATGCGCGCGAACATATATTTTACCGAAATTATGCAGAACCCAAAACCGCAGCGTAAAAAGTGCGTTGTTTGCAATTTTAACGTGTAATCGTGTTGTTACATTACAAATGTCAAAAGACAACCATTGCCAACACCGATGATACATATATTATTTACTAAGTTCGAGGATGCGGAAATGTTGGTTTATTAATGTTTTTAATGTCTTAGGGGGTCATTCGCAAAAAAACAGGACTGAGTTATACCAACACCGATTTACGATATGAAAATGTAATTTTAATGCGTTACGACGAATGCGGTTTTTGTAGTTTTTCGTAGAAATAACATTAGTTTGCCGCGACATATGAATGCGACTTTGCAAACGTCACTAATTAAGTATGATTGTGTTTATCGTAACATTATACATCACAGTATAAACTATGCATGTTCCAACCTATTGATTGTTCAAATGTGTATTTAATCATTATTTTTTTATATATCATTTGACGATTATTTGTCTATGAATATTGACATTGTCGTTCAGCACGCAATGTCAACATAACATTCGGGTCGAAATATTCAAATTAACCAGATAACGGTCAAATTGTGTATTACAGATCAATAAACACATTTTGGCAGTCAAAATATAAGAACAGAAAGTTCATACGGTAATAGATCTGCGTCAAAGATCTAGTGTAAAGATTCGATCGCTTTATCGTGAAATCATATATATATATATATATATATATATATATATATATATATATATATATATATATATATATATATATATATATATATATATATATATATATATATATATATATATATATACATATATATATATATATATGATTTCACGATAAAGCGATCGAATCTTTACACTAGATCTTTGACGCAGATCTATTACCGTATGAACTTTCTGTTCTTATATTTTGACTGCCAAAATGTGTTTATTGATCTGTAATACACAATTTGACACAATTCAACCTGCCGTTCGATTTCCCAATTACCAGGACTGTGTATGTCGTTTAGCTTCGTATTGTGTATAATATTATATATGTGACGCAGACCTATTAATGATTTACGAGACCGAACAACGGGGCACATAATACCGTTTCACATTTAAATAGATCACAATACGAAGCTAAACGACATACACAGTCCTGGTAATTGGGAAATCGAACGGCAGGTTGAATATCGCCAGCGGTCAGTCTCAATTTGCGGTCGTTTTACACGTCGCCCGTATGCCGAACAGCATTGCCTGTCTACCCCGGGGCTGGAGGCGTTTGGGGTAAACCAACGGACGCACCTGCCGTCATTAAACCGACGTACGACAACAGCATCGACACTGGCCTCGTATCGTCTTACCTCTGTTCGTTGTGTGTAAGAGGTGCGCTTAAAACGATTTATTTCTCCAGCTATCACAATGCCAGCCGTGATCGATCGCGTTCTGCGTCGAGGCGAAATTACAGCGCGGCCCGTCGGGGGCGTGTCGATCGGTAATTACAAATTCTGCGCGCGCGGCCGTTTTTTTTTCTCGTTCGCCTCGCGCGCGCACGAAACGCGACCCCGGTGCGGTCGGCCGCCGGTGCGAGATCGTAAATTGACCCCCGTGGTATATGGACCCGCCGGCCATTTACCACAGTGGAATATGGAAGAATGGGAATGGTTTGTGTATTTAGTGAGTTAGACAAAGTTGTCAAAACGTGCTGATAGTCTTAAGCAATTTTAAATGCCTATAGTTGATTTAATTCAGCGCGATTTGGACACATTTTGGCACAGTTTTTTTTTCGGAATAACACACAACAACGAACCACTTCTAAAAGTTCTTATTCAACGTCAATATTCCACGGGGTCCATATTCCACTGTGGTAAAGGGATAATCAATCCTAATTCGTGTTAAATGCGGCCAATATTGTGGGTCATTATTTTTCACTATCATTTACGATTCATACAATTGCAGTCTGAATCAAACAATTAACACAAAGTCGGTTAGAAATTCGCGCACGAGTGAAAACGTGTGCAATAAAGACGCGATAACATAATCACAAGCCTACGGACAAATTTGCACAATCATGCGTTGTCAAACATAAAGATGCCGGGTTACACGGGCCCGTCAGACCGCCGCGACAACAGACCCCCTTAGATCTCGACAGCGACAATGAAAACACGTCTGACGACGAATAAATTTGCCCCGAAGACCCGCACCTGTTTGGCCGAGAATCGTCCAATCACTCAGTTGTCAGACGGCGACGCGTCGCATTCACGGCTCGTCTCGTGTCACGCGCAACGCCGCAAATATACGTCGTCGGCGAGGAGCTGCGTAACGGAGTTTTTGTCCCGCCTCCTTCCAAGCAGACTGATTGCGGTTTCGTCGGACGAATTTAGGTCAAGTTAGGTTTGGTTGGAAGCGATCGCTAACCGAACGTGTTTTTGTCGCGACAATTGCGTTTGGCTGTAAATGAGCGATGCCAGAACACGGAAAAAATACGGAGTTTCGTTTACGACGACGCTTTTATTGTCGTTCATCTTTTGGCAGGTTTTTTCTTTCGCATGGCTTTGTATGTTTCCGTAGGCAGCATTCATATTCCCTTTTTACTGTCCATGTTAATCATCCATCATTCATATCGCTAATAACTATAGCTTCCCTAACATTGTGGATGCCGTCCTCATCTGCGGGTGCGAGGGCTGAAACACAGAAAAAGAGAGATGTGCCTATGCATTTGAAATGAAAAGTTTCAGGAGACTCTTCTTCATTTCATGAACAATAGTTCATACCCACAGAAATACAGTTATCGGTTGTCGTGACAATGTGAGCACTGGTCGTCTCCCAGAAATTGAAAGGTGTCGTGGAATGCTCTTTGCAAATAAGACCACCGGAATCTCTTCATATTAATAGTAGCCCGCCAATAAATGCTCACGGCAGATATGACCACCGGACCCTTTTTTATATTAATAGTACCCCCCCAATAAATCTACTAGCTTCGAACGAGTGGATTACCGCAAATGTTGAGCATTGACCATTAAAATATGACAATGGAACAACTCACGCCTCATGTGTCATTATATTATTATGACAAAACGGGAATTGCGTCATCTGGGAATTTCCCGTACATAAATAAACTCTAGGTCAACAATCCGAGTGTTGATGTCACGGTTAGGGGGTAAGTAGCAGATCGTACCCTTCTCTGGCTAACAACTGCAATGGTAATAATCCTACGACAATTAAACCCCTTTCTCACGTTTCCAAATGAGTCACTGCCTGGGGGATTTCAAATTGTTAAAAAGTATATACTGATTATTTTCTAGATTATATTACGATAGTGTTTTAGCAACGTTATCTGTCTATAGTTTAATTTTGCGGCTGTCGTAAATTTCCTCAATTCGTTTATGTCGATTTCATCCCACGACGCTCGGTCTCCCGAAACGTTTTGTCGCCGTCGCCGTCGCCGTCGCCGTCGCCGTCGCCGTCGCCGTCGCCGTCGCCGCCGCCGTCGCCGTCGCCGCCGCCGCCGCCGCCGCCGCCGCCGCCGCCGCCGCCGCCGCCGCCGCCGCCACCGCCACCGCCACCGCCACCGCCACCGCCACCGCCACCGCCACCGCCACCGCCACCGTCATCGGCATTGTCATCGTCATCATCATCGTCATTATCATCATCATCATGGCCCATTTCTCCCAGTTGTTCTCTACTTCACAACATTCCGTGTCCTGATCTATCGGTCTTTCGTTGTTGCATGTATCTCAAATACATTTCCCAGCCCCCTGTCATCTTTTAGTAGTTAAACCTATGTCTTGTTCCGTGATCCAGAGATTTCGTTTTGTGATCTCAGAACAGCAGTTATACTACTCTCTTCCTTAACTATGTTATCGTGGACAGAATACGGTTATCACGTGACTGGTCAGAGCGTCTCGCCTACTGAACGAGCGTCCTCACGTCGCACAAACGTGAGCCTTCATCGGTGTGATTGTATACTTATTATCGTCGTTAGATGGCGCTGTTAATGTGGTGGCGTAACTGTATTCGTGATGTTGTAAATCATAAGGGCGACTGTTCAATATGTGTTTTATTGGATCACGACTAGAATGAGTGAGGATTTAAGACGAAACTAATTATTTAATAAGTAATATATTTCAAGAGTGAATGAGTGAGTGATTGATTGATTGATTGATTGATTGAGTGAGTGATTGTGTGAGTGAGTGAGTGAGTGAGTGAGTGAGTGAGTGAGTGAGTGAGTGAGTGAGTGAGTGAGTGAGTGAGTGAGTGAGTGAGTGAGTGAGTGAGTGAGTGAGTGAGTGAGTGAGTGAGTGAGTGAGTGAGTGAGTGAGTGAGTGAGTGAGTGAGTGAGTGAGTGAGTGAGTGAGTGAGTGAGTGAGTGAGTGAGTGAGTGAGTGAGTGAGTGAGTGATTTATATGCAATGCTCGGCTGAAGAAAACCCGACGCAACTCAACGATCGCGTCGTAGGTAATCGTGGAGACTCCTGCAGTGTGCGCGTGTTTGCGACTACAAGTGTTTGCGACTACAAGTGTTTGTGACTATAAACGTTTGCGACTACAAGTGGTCAAGATTTCCCACAGTGTGAGACCGCGTCTGACTGAACCCGACTGGCCTCTCTATAAGTATTGAACAGTCTTGAACAGTCTTGAACAGTCTTGAACAGTCTTGAACAGTCGTGAACAGTCGGGAACAGTCGTGAACAGTCGCGCGATGTGCGGCGTTTCCTAACTATGATTTTCTAGTCGTAAGGATAAGCCAATAGGAGAACAGGAATTATGTTGATCGTCGTTGAAGTTCGACGCCAAAAAGGTGGCGGACCGTGGTTTGCAAAAATGACACTATAGGTTTAAACGATCTCACGACCTGCCGTTGCGAACAGTTGTAGGCCAGTCGTAAAGTTGTCAGTCACGACATTCATACGCCACTGAGCAACGTCGGGTCGTGTTCAATCGCGCAGCGTCCCGTTGGTTTTACTGTTCGCTTTACTGAGGCTTTGGGGAAGTGTTCACCTGCTACCTCACTGGGTGTGCGGCGGGCACGGGGCTATTAACTTAACTTTGGGGAAGTGTTCACCTGCTACCTCACTGGGTGTGCGGCGGGCACGGGGCTATTAACTTAACTTTGGGGAAGTGTTCACCTGCTACCTCACTGGGTGTGCGGCGGGCACGAGGCTATTAACTTAACTTTGGGGAAGTGTTCACCTGCTACCTCACTGGGTGTGCGGCAGGCATGGGGCTATTAACTTAACTTTGGGGCAGTATTCACCTGCTACCTCACTGGGTGCGCGGCAGGCACGGGGCTATTAACTTAACTTTGGGGAAGTGTTCACCTGCTGCCTCACTGGGTGTGCGGCAGGCACGGGGCTATTAACTTAACTTTGGGGAAGTGTTCACCTGCTGCCTCACTGGGTGAGCGGCGGGCACGGGGCTATTAACTTAACTTTGGAGAAGTGTTCACCTGCTGCCTCACTGGGTGAGCGGCGGGCACGGGGCTATTAACTTAACTTTGGGGAAGTGTTCACCTGCTGCCTCACTGGGTGTGCGGCGGGCACGGTGCTATTAACTTAACTAAATCGCTAACTTGCAAATGTTAAGTAAAGCTAACATTAACTTAACTAGTTAAATTTTGAAGTTGAACTCAACTTGTAGTGAAAGTAACTGATTAACTTTAACCAATTTGCAGTTAACTTATTTTTTACGAAGTAATTAGATTAATGTTATTCACATGTATAGATACAGGTAAATGGACATTGGCTCAGTGTGTAATACCTGGAGTTTATAGGATGTGCAGCCGGTCAACTATTTAACAGGCGTCAAGAGGGTGAAATAGTTATCCTACTGTGCATCCTTTCTAAATACAAGTTAACTTAACAAAAAATAATTCAAGATTAACGTTTAGTTATTTAGTGTTGATCTGTGAAGTATTATGTGACGTATTATGTATAGTATAGCAGCCGTCGAGCCTATAGCAGAGACATATGCGTGAGCCACGTCAACCTGTTTTCCACAATGATCATTAACATTGAGCACGAAGGTTGAAGACGCTGTCACACGCGACCCTTACAACGCCCGGACAACGGAAGACGTCGTCGCCCGTGGAGTTACACGCAAGACGGCGTCGACATTGAATAGCGCCGTGCTGGCCCGACGCGGGGCATTAGACCGCGGGAATGCGCCGTTCACTGTGGCGATGTCACGTTGACGTGTGTGCTGCCACATGTGCGTGTCGGCAAAGTGGGATCTCGCTAGACCGGGAGTGATCTGGGAAGGGAATAAATGGAGGGAGGGTGTATGAAAGACGTGAGAAGGGAATGAAAGATGGAGAGTTATTATATTGGAATTCCAAGTATATTAAATGGTGCATTTACGAATTACAATCGTCTGTAATTGTCCGAAACGGTGGTGGAGTATCAAATATATAATCGGAAAAGCATTTGTCCAAGGCGATTACAAGGTGCAAATTGCAAATATACCACTTTATATTTATTTCACACGCCTAAGATTTTAGCAGGGCAAGTTGGGGGACTATATTCTCTGCCATAGCAGTCGGTTGTCAATCGGATTTTAAGACATTTAGAAGTTCGTCTGCCATTCTGTATATGCGATCACCGCGTCAAAACATTAAAACAATAATTGCGCCGCACGCCCGTGCCATTACGAAATCTGCACCATTGTTATTGGATAGAGAATGCTGAATCTGGGCCGACAGAGAAAAAACTGGCTGGACAACATAGAAGAATGGACACATGAAGACGTACCGACCTGAAACACAGAGCAGAGGAGGCAACACTGGCGAGAACTCTGTGTGTGCGTGTGCGTGTGCGTGTGCGTGTGCGTGTGCGTGTGCGTGTGCGTGTGCGTGTGCGTGTGCGTGTGCGTGTGCGTGTGCGTGTGCGTGTGCGTGTGCGTGTGCGTGTGCGTGTGCGTGTGCGTGTGCGTGTGCGTGTGCGTGTGCGTGTGCGTGTGCGTGTGCGTGTGCGTGTGCGTGTGCGTGTGCGTGTGCGTGTGCGTGTGCGTGTGCGTGTGCGTGTGCGTGTGCGTGTGCGTGTGCGTGTGCGTGTGCGTGTGAACGGCACCCCTATGACCGTCCCGGCCAAGGGGTGAAGAAAGGAAGGATACTGAATGCGCGTGTAACTAGGTCGATAAACGGATGGGTAGACAAGTGGATGGGTCATGGGTGAAGGGCGAAATATGCCATACCGACCTTGGTCTAATAGTAATTTTCTCACTCGTCAGTTAATAAAGTCGACGAAAATAATATTCCAATCGTTTAACTCGATACACTATTTATGGAGTAGACGCGGCAAGTTGTTAAAACAATTTCGGTAAGATTTCACACCACTAATGTTCAAAGCAAAACATTTTACATGGCATGCAGACAAGGAGGCCGCCGTCTCACCGGAAGTAAAATGATAGATAATATACCTGCGTATGTGTATCCAACCTTTGGCACATACTTGTCATTTCTTCCAATAACTTAGGTTGTCTGTAAAAACGATTATTTTTAGTTGTGCTGCCTTTTTAAAAGTAAAAGTAAAGGTAAATTCTTGCATAGCACGTTATCCAGTTTCGTGGACTGTTCGAGGCGCTTTACACTTCAACCCTTACCTCACCCCCCGCCCCCCCGCCAG
>OY759268.1:42227683-42245183 GCA_963662155.1 Lamellibrachia columna
CAAAATATTTCGAATATATAAATATTTAGAGATAAACAATGACGTCAGCACCGACACAAACCTAAACATATTTTACATAAATACAATACCTGCTTCCGATGCCACATTTTACCCCAAACCGCTAAACGCCCAGCGATTCGTAGGCGCTGAATACTTTCCCATTTGTGGTTTGTTAAATACTGCAATCCACAAAAGCGGCTTTTCTACGAAGACCACCCACCGCCCTTGTATATTTCACTTCCTGTCTCAAATGTCATTTCCACTATGTTAATTTACAATGTTATCTGTAAGTTTCACTTCCCTTCTGTAGATTCCAAGTCGCGATAGCCATGCTAATGTTTCGACTTCACAGGCTTCATTACGTTTTGCGTCACACTTGACTTGTAGATTTACTGAAGCGTTTTCAATCTTCCACTAAACGGGTTTTTTAACTTTGCCTGCTATATTTTTACAGCAAGATTTCCTGTTAATATGGCTGTGTGTGTGCGTGCGTGTGCGTTTGTGTACGCATGTGTGCAAGCGCGTGTGTATGCACGTACGCACGCGCGTACGCACGTACGCACACAGGCATGCACGCATCCAAGCGTACACTTACGCCTTAATGTTTGTACGCGTTTTTACACCCATGTGTACAGTAAACACATGGGCATGTGTAGAAACATGCAATAACGGTAACGACCACGTGACTATCCCTCCATCAACGACCATTCATTGACTGTCACTCCATCTTATCAGGTGTTCACATCAGGTAAGCAGTTTGTGGCTACACGAGCGCAGAGAATGCTGACGTTTAGCGGTCCGCGTCAAACGCCTCATTATTGTTACCAGAGCCGCGGCCGCGCTCGGCCGGTCTTTGTTGACGGGCAGCCGACCGTGTAATAAAGCCACGGCTCGGCTCCGCGTCGCGGCCGTCGCGAGCGAGCAGGCCACGGCTGCGACCGGTGAACTGAGGTTTGTCGTGGTTTACAACGGCTTTGCTGAATCTGTGTCGTGTCGGAGAGCGGGGAACGTCGAAGGCCCACTGGAACGACGGAGGGGCGACCGCCTATCATCTACTTTCGGTCGTTGTTCCCCCGGGGAGGGGCCGCCGTTGTAGTCTACAAGCAATGTTTAAGACTTAATAGTTATTTCTACAACATCAATAAAAAATAATGTTGTCAAGGTCGTCGTCGTCATCATCATAAGCAGCAGCAGCAGCAGCAGCAGCAGCAGCAGCAGCAGCAGCAGCAGCAGCAGCAGCAGCAGCAGCAGCAGCAGCAGCAGCAGCAGCAGCAGCAGCAGCAGCAGCAGCAGCAGCAGCAGCAGCAGCAGCAGCAGCAGCAGCAGCAGCAGCAGCAGCAGCAGCAGCAGCAGCAGCAGCAGCAGCAGCAGCAGCAGCAGCAGCAGCAGCAGCAGCAGCAGCAGCAGCAGCAGCAGCAGCAGCAGCAGCAGCAGCAGCAGCAGCAGCAGCAGCAGCAGCAGCAGCAGCAGCAGCAGCAGCAGCAGCAGCAGCAGCAGCAGCAGCAGCAGCAGCAGCAGCCTCATCATCACATGCATCTGCACATTTACAACGTCAACAACGTTTATATTAATCACCATTTTGAATTTTATAAACAAATGTGAGTGTGATTAATAATAGCAACCTAATTAAGCGCGATGTTGGCACTAATATTGCCTAATTAGGCATTTGGCGCGTCTAACCCGTAGGGTCGTGATTCTTTTGGTATATATACACTCCATGAATTATTATTATCAGTAGTAGTATTAGTATTTCTTTGCTAATCAAAGCAAGGCGAGGTTGTCTTTAACCGGTACCTTGATCTTAACACCCCCCACGGTGGACCAAATCCTGCCAAAATATGTTGTAGGTCTCTGCAACACGTACGACGCCTGGGGGGACGTCTTCTGTCACGGGAAGAAAGACGATATGGGACCGCGATCTTCACCACAAGGCAGTGAAATTAATAGAGTACATAAACTATTACGACCCGTGGAACGATTTGCCTAAAAAAAAGCCCTCGTTCGTCCATTGATTGATATATCTATCCGCCAAGCGATGTTTTTTTCTTGTAGAATAGAACGATACAAAAGAGGCTACAACTACAACTACAATCAACTTCGATTCCACGGGCCGACCTACATTGCCCTATTTAGGGAACAGTTGTTACGGGGTTAATAACATGCTAAAGTGGTGGTTTACTTGTGGATCGTATGACCCCGTAAATGACCTGTTTTGCATCGGCGACTTTGAATGTTATATCCGCTAATGACACGGCTTCCTATGTTGATGACCGCGCACGGTAGTTATACAGCAGGAGTAAACCGAATGAATTGAACAATGACAGGTACAGCCGCGGCGCCTGAACCTTGCCAAATCGGTTGGAATTCGCTAAACACCTACTCTTGTTGAATATCGTCAACTGTTTGGACTGCAAGCAATATCTATAGGAAATTTGGCCGCGCTATGTATATATGTCTGTATTATTTTAATATGTACAGCGCATGCGTGTCTTTTTAACGGTGTGAATAAAATACGAGTCTTTCTGATTTGTCCAATGCCAATCCGTTGGATAATTCCAATAGTTCGCTTAAAACAGTTTCTTCAATTAAATTTTTCGCCCATCTCATTTCGGTTTCATTTCGAGAAAAACCGAATCTATCTATGCGTAGCGTAGACTATCTATGCGTAGCGTAGACTATCTATGCGTAGCGTAGACTATCTATGCGTAGCGTAGACTACGACACGATAAATAATGTATTGTTTTAGTTTTGATTAAATTATCGGAATTTTTTTATTATTAGTTTGTGTTCGAATGTGCGTGCGTGCGTGCGTGCGTGCGTGCGTGCGTGCGTGCGTGCGTGCGTGCGTGCGTGCGTGCGTGCGTGCGTGCCTTCAAGTATCCAGTTACGGAACACCACACAACAGACAACACAAATCTTAAATTCTAGTAACATTATTTGTTAGTCACGTTTAAACACGACATATTATTTTATCGTTTGTCCTGAATCATCCCAATCAATGCAATTCAATGCATCGTATATTTCATTTCGTTTTATATCAAGTCCCTTAGCAACATTTACTAACATAACAACATAACCTAGACGACATTGCGATATCAAGCCCCTTAGCAACATTTACTAACATAACAACATAACCTAGACGACATTGCGATATCAAGCCCCTTAGCAACATTTCCTAACATAACAACATAACCTAGACGACATTGCGATATCAAGCCCCTTAGCAACATTTACTAACATAACAACATAACCTAGACGACATTGCGATATCAAGCCCCTTAGCAACATTTACTAACATAACAACATAACCTAGACGACATTGCGATATCAAGCCCCTTAGCAACATTTACTAACATAACAACATAACCTAGACGACATTGCGATATCAAGCCCCTTAGCAACATTTACTAACATAACAACATAACCTAGACGACATTGCGATATCAAGCCCCTTAGCAACATTTACTAACATAACAACATAACCTAGACGACATTGCGATATCAAGCCCCTTAGCAACATTTACTAACATAACAACATAACCTAGACGACATTGCGATATCAAGCCCCTTAGCAACATTTACTAACATAACAACATAACCTAGACGACATTGCGATATCAAGCCCCTTAGCAACATTTACTAACATAACAACATAACCTAGACGACATTGCGATATCAAGCCCCTTAGCAACATTTACTAACATAACAACATAACCTAGACGACATTGCGATATCAAGCCCCTTACCAACAGTTACTAACATAACAACATAACCTAGACGACATTGCGATATCAAGCCCCTTACCAACAGTTACTAACATAACAATATAACCTAGACGACATTGCGATATCAAGCCCCTTAGCAACATTTACTAACATAACAACATAACCTAGACGACATTGCGATATCAAGCCCCTTAGCAACATTTACTAACATAACAACATAACCTAGACGACATTGCGATATCAAGCCCCTTAGCAACATTTACTAACATAACAACATAACCTAGACGACATTGCGATATCAAGCCCCTTAGCAACATTTACTAACATAACAACATAACCTAGACGACATTGCGATATCAAGCCCCTTACCAACAGTTACTAACATAACAACATAACCTAGACGACATTGCGATATCAAGCCCCTTACCAACAGTTACTAACATAACAATATAACCTAGACGACATTGCGATATCAAGCCCCTTACCAACAGTTACTAACATAACAATATAACCTAGACGACATTGCGATATCAAGCCCCTTACCAACAGTTATTAACATAACAACATAACCTAGACGACATTGCGATATCAAGCCCCTTAGCAACAGTTACTAACATAACAACATAACCTAGACGATATTGCGATATCAAGCCCCTTACCAACAGTTACTAACATAACAACATAACCTAGACGATATTGCGATATCAAGCCCCTTAGCAACAGTTACTAACATAACAACATAACCTAGACGACATTGCGATATCAAGCCCCGTACCGGTGAGTTAGTGATCAAACCTCAATTTGGTGTCAGACATAACTGTTCGTAATAACAGGGTGGGTTGGCACGAACACACGAACCAAAATATATACGGACTTTTCTAGACATACGCGTGACGCAAATGACGTTGTCCGTGATTCTGATACTATGACTCACTGCAATCAAGATTTTATTACGCCAGAGAATTGGAGCACATGACGCTAGAACCCGAAACCGGTAGTTATTGTCCTGACTTAATAGTTTTCTTCGTAACAATTCGGAGAAACAGGCAGACGACTTTCTTTCTTCGCAGCGGCTCGGTAACGTGACCAATCTGGCTGAATTTGTTAGTTTTATACGTGAATCATAACGTTTGCGTTGTCTGAATTCACTCAGCTTCCCAGAGAATACAAATGTACAAACTGGAAAATACAACATTTTTAGTTAACAATTTCCCCGCAGGTCGGTGTTATATATTTGCTGTTTAACATGTTTTTTTTATATATTCCTTTATATTTACCTTTTGCACCCTTATTTTCTTCTGTGTGTCATCATGCTTGGCACCTAACAATCATTTAATATCTAAGTAGTAACAAAAGTCATGATTTTGTGTATATGCATCTTTAAGAGTTAATAAAACATGACCAGTTGCAACTATTATAAAGAATATCATACCACTTGTTTATTAGAAAAACCTTGTTGAACACGCAGCGTACATCTGAATTTCATGGGCCGCCCCATACGTATTACTGATATAGATAACCCCGTGTAAATCTCATGGGCCGCCCCATACGTATTACTGATATAGATAACCCCGTGTAAATATCATGGGCCGCCCCATACGTATTACTGATATAGATAACCCCGTGTAAATCTCATGGGCCGCCCCATACGTATTACTGATATAGATAACCCCGTGTAAATCTCATGGGCCGCCCCATACGTATTACTGATATAGATAACCCCGTGTAAATCTCATGGGCCGCCCCATACGTATTACTGATATAGATAACCCCGTGTAAATCTATTTGTAAACATGCATGCGATGTCCTATTCTTGCCGATAGGATAGAGCCATGCTGTTTTCGTCTAAACAACTCAATGCAACATAATGTTGACCTTTGTTTACTAAACATTCCCCTTCTGACTTAGCAGCTCTCTTGATTGAGAGTTTGTGTTGCTTCGGTGTATTCCCGTCGGCCCTTCGATTTCAGTCGAAAGCACTTAACACGTCACAGCGGAAGTATATAGTTGCGTCGATTTCTTAGAACTGCCAAGTGCTTATTGGTCGCGCAATGTAAACATGCTATTCGAGTCGAAACCTTCAAATTAAACAGATAGCGGTTAAATTATCTGAAAACAATTTAGTTCATTAAAACACATTTTGGAGTTCAATGTGTCAGAATAAATATAACATGATTTAACAATAAAAACTTTCAGACCGTACACCTTTAATTGAGTTCTGGTCAACATATCGGCTGCCAAGGAAACTTAGGTTTGACCAGAATCTCAAACTTTTAGAAGAAATTCTTACAAAACCACTTTAGCATGATATTCTAGATTGTAGTTGCAAATGGTTACTTTTTACTCATTTAGATGCATTGACTAAGTTTTTTTCTTCGCTTTAATGTGTCTCATTACAATGCAACACAACACAACACAACACAACGCAACGCAACGCAACACAACGTAACGCAACGCAACGCAACGCAACGCAACGCAACACAACACAACACAACACAACACAACGCAACGCATCGCAACGCAACACAACACAACGTAACGCAACGCAACGCAACGCAACGCAACACCACACAACACAACACAACGTAACGCAACGCAACGCAACGCAACGCAACGCAACGCAACGCAACACAACACAACACAATATAACACGGACATTAAAATTTTTTTTTCTTCGCTTTAATGTGTCTCATTACAATGCAACACAACACAACACAACGCAACGCAACGCAACACAACGTAACGCAACGCAACGCAACGCAACGCAACGCAACGCAACACAACACAACACAACACAACACAACACAACGCAACGCATCGCAACGCAACACAACACAACGTAACGCAACGCAACGCAACACAACACAACACAACACAACACAACGTAACGCAACGCAACGCAACGCAACGCAACGCAACGCAACGCAACGCAACGCAACGCAACGCAACGCAACGCAACGCAACGCAACGCAACGCAACGCAACACAACACAACACAATATAACACGGACATTTAAATTTTGCCCAAATCCTCGGGAACGCGAGCTCAAAGGCGTGTCGAATCAATAAGGTTAGTCAGTCTGAAATGTGTATAATTTAAAGTTATCAACCGATGAACACGATGAACAGGATGAACAGGATGAACACGATGGACACGATGGACACGATGAACACGATGAGGAGATATGGACAATGGACAATGGAAGTTAACAAGATAGATGCCCAGGTAAAATGTCTACATATCCTGTTGACCGAAGCTAGTGGAGTGAATACCAAAGAGTTGATGCAGCATCTGAAAAAGCGCTCGTTCAAACGTTTGTTTCAACTCTGGGAAAACAAAGCCAAAAGTTGACCACAACTTGATGATCGAAGCAGCCCGGGATTTCTTTTAAGAGTAAACATTGAATGTGAATATGCCGGTTGCTTAGATGAAAGTGTCCAATGAGCAATAATACACATCTTGACAATACTATACTACACCGGATACGATGCTAATTGCTGCTAGAAGTGGCAGTGAGTGCGACAACAGGGAGACTGGGTAACTATTCAGTTCCCAAACAATTTTCCCCCGTTGACGTTTTGTGACATCCTTAAGAGCAATTTTGCGAAAAAGTTGTTTACTGCATATACATACTATTCACAATAACTAAATAAATAAATGATTAATAATAATAATAACAGTTTTAAATGCTCATGTGTTTGAAGTAATAACGGTATAAATCTATAGCAAATGTAAAATGTTCATAAATGGATTCAAAGAGAAAATCCTCGCTTAAAAAGAGTTTTTTCGTTTAGTTATCTTGACAGTCTGCATCACACATGACAAGTTAGCAACCATATGCCCTCCCCGTCAGACAGTACTAATGAAGACGCTTCGCGCTGTCAAAGAAGAGACGATGCGAGATGCTACCACAAACTGTCCTAACACGGAGCGTGCGTCATTGTCAGAGGCAGCGATCGTGGGAAAACGTCGTCAGCTCAAAGACCTCGTCAACAAGTAGACGCCGGTCTACACCGTGGCAGCGAGCCGTTGTAGCTAGCCGACACCACCGACATGGCGGGCTCTCCAATCGCCAGCATTGTCCGCGATAAAGGCCTATTTAGTGGGCGCAATGCCGCGGACAATGCGACGGTCTCGGCCTGGGTCGGGTCCTTTGTGTGGCGCTGCAGAGACTCGCCGCGAATTAAGCCGCGAGTAAATGAACTCGAGTACGTTGTGCTTGGCGCGTGGTTCTCTCAAGTAGAACACCAGCCAAGGCTTGCACGCTGAACGTACACAGCGCATGGTTCTCTGAAGTAGAACACCAACCAAGGCTTGCACGCTGAACGTACACGGCGCGTGGTTCCCTGATGTAGAACACCAGCCAAGGCTTGCACGCTGAACGTACACGGCGCGTGGTTCCCTGAAGTAGAACACCAACCAAGGCTTGCACGCTGAACGTACACGGCGCGTGGTTCTCTGAAGTAGAACACCAACCAAGGCATGCACGCTGAACGTACACGGCGCGTGGTTCTCTGAAGTAGAACACCAACCAAGGCATGCACGCTGAACGTACACGGCGCGTGGTTCTCTGAAGTAGAACACCAACCAAGGCATGCACGCTGAACGTACACGGCGCGTGGTTCCCTGAAGTAGAACACCAACCAAGGCTTGCACGCTGAACGTACACGAACATTAGCATTTCCACAGTATTTTCTGTTAAAATTCCTTTTCCATTTTATTTTCCCAGTCTTGACAACTGTTAGTCTGTATTATTAGCCACAGTCTTCTGCATTACATTGCAATTCTTAGTCAGTATTTATAGTATTTGCATTTTAGTTAAACGTAAACACTCCTGAAAAGCGTTATACTGTGGACATGAATGAGTGAATAAAGTTGTATATTTTTTATATGCGTGTTGTATTTTCAGCACATTATATACATTTATACGTAGTATCTACATTATTTTAGACTTTAACTTAGCATGTACAGTAAAGATCACTACGAATAATTTGAGTTAAATTTTCAATAAATGATTAGCACAAGAAAAAATTACTTCTCGATAAAAATAATAGTAATAATAAAATTGTTTAAATATAGCAATATAACATGACCGTTGTCTATTTATGAATATTGACCTGGTCGGTCAACGCGCAATGTAAACATGCTATTCGAGTCGAAACCTTCAAATTAAACAGATAGCGGTTAAATTATCTGAAAACAATTTAGTTCATTAAAACACATTTTGGAGTTCAATGTGTCAGAATAAATATAACATGATTTAACAATAAAAACTTTCAGACCGTACACCTTTAATTGAGAACAAATACTCGTACTTCGCCCTACTTGAGTGACGTCACCGTTCCAACCGGTCCCTTTGAATGCTGTTTCAGTACATCACCCGCTTATCACGAGTTACACAAACTGCGAAATCCCCGCGGGTGCTTTCCCGCTCCCAATACTGTGTTCCCCTTTCCCAGCCCGCATATGTCCCCAGCGCTCTTTGAAGTTAGGTACAATATGGTGCTAACGACGTCAAGACAAAGGGAGCTAATTGTTGACTTCCTTGTTTTATCGCTCACGCGGCTTTCCCAAATGCAATCAAGGGAGAGCCAACAATCCAGCTGGGTGCTCTGTTTGGGATACTCAAGGGAGAAGTTACTCGCGCAATAACCGAGGGATTACACTCAATGGGCGGGATAGGCACTTCCACAACAAGCTAATCATCGACGGAACGGCGACAGTTTTACGAAGATTTGTGTAAATCCTTGCCTAGATGACACCATTATGCATATCCGTGCCCAGATGACACCATTATGCGTATTCGTGCATAGATGACACTATTATGGGTATATCCGTTCCTGGATGACATCATATGCGTATATCCAAGCTTGGATGATTCCATATGTGCATCCATGCCTGGATGACACCATTATGCGTATCCGTGACTATAGATGACACTATTATGAGTATATCTGTTCCTGGATGACACCATATGCGTATCCATGCTTGGATGATACCATATACGTATCCATGCATGGATGACACCATTATGCGTATCCGTGCCTAGATGACACCATTGTGCGTATCCACGCCTTGGTGACAACATGGCTGTAGACCGGAACAGGGGGGTCGGCCACTGTATGATTTCCGGGTTTCGTAGCATAAGAATAAAGCGGCAGTGTTTTTGAGATGGTACCTTTTTGGAAATATGCCTGGAAAATTATGTTTGAATAGTGGCGTGGCCATCGTAATTATTGAGGACCACGACATTTATGGATTAAAATGTATGGATGGAAATGGATGGCTAACAAAATATGTGCGCGTGTCAGTGGCCGTAGGATCCCTAGCATATGCAGACAGCTGTAGATGTTTTGGACGTTATTTGACGAGGAGCATCTCGTATATTGCACGTTGATAACATGGAACACGATTTGAATACGCTGCCTCTTGCCCAAACTGCCCGGATTATGTCTACGTACCGTGTGTCTTTTCTGAAACATGCACAGTACTGCCAACCAGCATATATTGCAACACAATGTGTGTGTGTGTATGTGTGTGTGTGTGTGTGTGTGTGTGTGTGTGTGTGTGTGTGTGTGTGTGTGCGTGCGTGCGTGCGTGCGTGCGTGCGTGCGTGCGTACGTGCGTGCGTGCGTGCGTTCGTGCGTGCGTGCGTGCGTGCATGCGTGTGTGTGTGTTTGTATGTGTGCGTTCGTGCTTATGCACCTGTGCTATCAGTATTGGGGGCGGTGGCGTGGGGGGGGGGGGGCGAGGGGACATATATATCGACTACCGTTTTCTTGTCAACACGTTTCATCAACGGGGCGTCGTTCCACTGTATTCGGAAATAACAAATACCCTTTTCATGCTTGTCTATATTTCGACTTTGACTGGCAATCAAACCATTGTCTTGGGAGTATCTCTGTTATATATACATTTTAGAGGCACACCATACATTTATAAGAAAAGGTGTTACTGTTATTAATACTGTTATTAATATTACTTGTTATTGTGAAACATTATCAATGTTATTTATGAAACAAATCGCAGCAAATTAATAACTTTAAAATAATAATAACGAAGCTATGATCAGAATTCGGGCACGCCGCATTTATTACGCGAAAGGTACTAGATCACACGATTCCGCCCTGTTCTATTCTACAGCAAACTATTATTTTGAACATCTCAGTGAACTTAGGCAAGGACACACGGTAAGACGATTCCAACTCCAGTTTTTGTTGGCTTCACGAAATATCTAATAATTAATTACAATGAAGAAATGACGTCATTCCTCCACCTGAAGGATTGTTTCCACGAAATGTTCTAACCAAACCACAGCGTGCCGTGAATATACCGCCTGAGAAATGCATTAGTCCTTCAGACGTTCTCGGGTGAAGCAACGAATGTATATGTAAATATGTACCAGCATGCTCAATGTTCATGTTCATGTTCATGTTCATGTTCATGTTCATGTTCATGTTCATGTTCATGTTCATGTTCATGTTCATGTTCATGTTCATGTTCATGTTCATGTTCATGTTCATGTTCATGTTCATGTTCATGTTCATGTTCATGTTCATGTTCTGGCTCAATGTTCGTTATTTCCTTTCACTAATGCATTACAGCACACGTTAACAAGATTTTCTACATCAATTTATTTCACAATTTTCACTGCACCGTATAGCACTCGCGTAACCCGTGACTTTCAGCGTCAAATAACTTCATTCACTCCGCTGTTGAGAATAAAAGGTACTCAGATATGTTGTTCGATGGTAATTGCTGTCTTGATGTGATGTCACGTGTAAATTGTTCGAAATTATACTGTGAGTTAAAAAAAAGGTAAAGGTACGTTCTTATATAGCGTGGTATGCAGCCTTGGGTCTGTTCAATGCGCTTTACACTTCACCCCCTGGCAGACCTGTTCATTCCAACACCATCTTGTCTTCTCTGGGAAGCATTCAGCCATGCTGCAATTATTTATTATTTTTGTAGTAAACAATGCATTTTTTAAAACGTGTATTAAACAAATTATATTGTATCACTCTCTATTTAAAAGTTATTTGATTAATAACTATCTTCATTGCATATTCATGGCCATTGCCTGCGTAATATAAAAATAAACATTTTAAAGAAGGGAGAACATTTTGCCAGCGGTAAATCTGCCAAAGAAAGCGAAGGCGGCGAAACAGACAGGCCATAGGAAGGCGCACACGAACTATAGAGCACACGAACTATAGAGCCTCACCCCTGTATATCAAGGAAGCAACAATGAAGAACGCCAATTGTGCTTTTAGGCCTTGCCCATACTTATTTATTGTTGTATAAAATGTGCATTCCTCCATCGAGTGGCGTGGTCTTGGGTGTGAATATTTGACTTCCGATAGGGCATTTCTCGTATATGACACATCTAGATTTTCAGCACCATTCGTCGCAAAACTGACGTCGAGCCAACGGCCGATCAACACTGCGCGATCCGAATCTGAAAATAAACCCGCCGACGTAGCCCAGAGGCTTTACCAGGTTGTTGACTTGTTGGTTCTGTGACAGCGAGGTGTCTTTAATTAGATTATCCACTTCCTGTTGATGCGAATGCCACTTCGGGTCTGCTATATTACGTCAGGATTCCTGTCGGCGTAACTATCTCGGGTCACTGGGGACATTCTCGGGAAATTAAACAACAATTTCGGAAAGATAAACAACGATTTAATAACAACAAATATAGTGTTATAATGATGTGGGTAATTCAAACATAATTCTGAAAGGTGAATTTGAAATAAAGCCATCGAAAGCAACGGCTGTAAAAACATGCAAATGCTATTGTCTTTCCGACACAGTCAATATAGCGATAACTACGATAACTACGTCATCATAACCAAGAAATATAATAAAAACAACAACAATAATAAATAATAATAAAAATAAAATCAAACCGCATTTACAACACATGAATAATGCTAGTAACGTTGCGTGCATGCAAGGGATAATCGTGTTATTATTCATAGTAAAGACGAGAAAAGAAGGAGTATATTTTATGAGTATAGAACAAAATTGTACACAAACACAGTATTATTAGTAATATTTAGTATGTAATCAAAACATCTCTCATTAGGACATAGGTTATGTCGCTAGCACGAAAGTCCCTTTTTGTTGAGCACATTACATTCTTATTCACATCCAGTTGTATTTTAACAATTAATTACACATAATTAAGGATGCTGGATTTATAAGAATTAAATGAGTTAACATATTAATCTTTTAGTAAATGGCTTCAACACTTCGCGTAAATACAATCTACTTTACTCATGGTTCTTTATCATCAACAGCTGTCATAACGCCATCTTTTCACCATTGTCAACTTCACTTTCTTCATTTCATTCATCTCTCTAGCCACGAGATAAGCTCCGAACTGGGCAAGAAATAACAGGATTTAATGCCCCTCGTTCTCTGTCGAAATATTCATAATAAAAGACGGCTGACGCAATAGGAAACCCAAATGGTTGTTCTAACCTAAGTTCAAATAAGCTGCGGTAAGTTCTCTCGGCGGGGTTACTTTGTTTGGCAGGGTAACTTGAAACTACCCCGAGTGTATTCAGCATTGAGAATAACAAATTTATTCAATACGCTGAACAGTTTTATTGGAATACTCCCTGAATGTGCGACTACGGTTTGTTTTGGTTGTTCATTTCAAATAACGTATAGGTAATTCTGAGGGGATAAGCAAAACATTATTTGAAGCCAAATTTACATCAAACAAACCCAAATTTAACATTCATTATAATGATTCTTAAAAACGTAAAATATATAAACTATTTCAAAATAAACTATTTCATAAATAGATAAGCATATCAATATGTTTTAAGACTGTACATTTTACAGTAGAACTGAGAATATGTTACTCATGGAAAGACGCCCAACAATTTCAACGATACAATTTTAGTATCTTATGTTTGATATAACTTTCAATTGAATTTCAATATGGCAATAAATGTATGAATGTTAGGACCAAAACATATAAAACGTATGCTAGTTCTGGGAACATTGTGAAACTGAGACTGGAATGATGCCTTTGTTTAAATATTTGTTAATACGTTGTTAATATTCTATAATAAATGCCACCGTTGGCCAACGGTTTTAATACTAAAAGGAAAACAACATCATTAAAATGCTACAAATAAACAATCTGGTAAATACGCTGTTATTAAATAGTCATAATAATACTTAACAGCCATAAAACTTAACTCGCCATATGAGCTACAGTGGATTGTGCAAATATTATACGGAACTCGTAGTTTGCATGTATTTTACGTTTTCAGAGTTCCTCAATATATTGCGCCTAGAATACACAATTCACTGCATATCTTCCTACAGAACAGCATTTTTCGTAGCAAAATTAAATGCACACGTCTTAAATATAAGTTTAAAAAATGGCCTACATTGCACTTTCTCGCCATTCGATTTTTTTACCATACGTTGAATTTTTTTACCATACGTTGAATAACATTTATGGTTTCTATAACACAGTATGTTTCACCGTATAGTCGTATTGATAATACTAATACTAACTGTTTTATTATATACTCAATCGCCAATATAAATCACAGTGCCAGTCAATGATTAATAGTAATGTAATGGTATCGACACACTCAAAGGTTTTTGTATTGTATGATTTATTGTGCAAAAGTCTTGCGTGACGTAATTCCCAGAATGTGTGTGTTTCTAGCGTCACTCCTACCATGGAATGGTGTTTCTAGCGTCACTCCTACCATGGAATGGTGCTACTTCGTTCGGTCTCATTCAGACGTAAGTGAGCACGCCCAACACTCAACACTGACATAAACCCGCCCCTCGCAAACCCGTCAATCACGGCGTAGCGCCGACCAATCGGGCGAGAGGAAATCGACAAGCGGCGAGAAGCGGCGCGGTGATTGGTTTGCCCGGCGCGGCGCGGGGCTTGTTGGGTTGTGGGGTGGCCGCGTAAGAGCTCATGCGGCGCGTTGCTTTGACTAAACAGCGGTTGACGCAGCGACGCAAGGTACTCCTCGCACGAAAGTTTATAGACACGAATAATAGCTTGCTCTGAGCACGACGACACACAGGGCGAGTGGAGACCACGCTGGGCATTCGATCGCAGGTCGTGTACGGAGAGGACGCGAATCGCTACCGAAGCGTTGAACGGACTACGCAAAGCGGCGCTGTGCCGACGACGCGACTACGCTGTTGGATTCTGCCGCGGAGAGGATTTTGTGTGGACTACTTTGGTGACATGCGCAGCGACGATCGTCTTGCACAGGTGAAACTATTGACGTGACGTGTTTTTCGGTGGATAACATCGGGCCTGGTCGCCTGTAGGACGTATCCGATAGAGATCGGTCAGTATGTTGAACCCGTTTATGGAGACGGCTGCCCACCTGCCCCCGGGAGCCCTCAAGCTTAGTCCGACCCATCACATGGGAGAACAGTTCGCTGCCCAGGCGAACGGCTACGGTGGACACCACTACGCTGCCCGAGACTTCCTCCTCAGACGGGAACACATGGCTCCGTCCCTGGGAAGCGACGGGCAGACCAGCCACCACAATGTGTTCGGAGTTCCAACTTCTTCATCCCTGACTGCCCCGGACTCTGTAGCCAGCCACGCAGCCTTCTTCCCCGGGTTCCCACACGACACGGGAACGCACAACCCCCATCAGATGCGACTGGGTCTAACCGCCGGGGCCGACATGTATTCGAGGGACCAGTACGCCGCACAGATGGCTAACCCCCGCCCAGACCCGTTCCACCCGCACAACTTCGCCGCGATGAACGCCCACCATCACCATCACCCGATGAACCCCGCCATCGGGATGGGACATCATATAAACTCTCACATGTCGTCGCACCCTGGCGCCGCCGGAGCCTTCTTCCGGTACATGCGCCCGCCGATGAAACAGGAGCACGTGTGTCTGTGGGCCGAGCCCGACGCCAAGAAGGCTTGCGGGAAAACCTTCACGACGATGCACGAGGTCGTTACGCACATCACGGTGGAACACGTCGGGGGGCCGGAACAGACGAACCACACGTGTCTGTGGCAGAGTTGTCCCCGAGACGGGCGCCCCTTCAAGGCGAAGTACAAACTCGTCAACCACATCCGCGTCCACACCGGGGAGAAACCCTTCCCGTGCCCCTTTCCCGGCTGCGGGAAGGTGTTCGCACGCAGCGAGAACCTGAAGATTCACAAGCGCACGCACACAGGTAGGTGGTGACGTCATGCAGGTGTCTCGTCGAGGTGGGCTGTATATTTGACATGTCAACGACATATCACTGTGTCACTGTGCCGTCTAGTTGTCAATTTCTGTTACACACAACAACTAACTCGGTTTGCCGAGCGTCGTTGATTTTATATACACACTGTAGTTGAATCAAATATCGATTAGTACTGTATATGTGTGTCATTGTCCAAACACATATATATTTTATATATATATATATATATATATATATATATATATATATATATATATATATATATATATATTATATATATGTATATATATATGTGTATATATATATATATATATATATATATATATATATATATATATATATATATATATATGTATATATATATGTATATATATATATATATATATATATATATATATATATATATATGTATATATATATATATATATATATATATGTATATATATATATATATATATATATATATATATATATATATATATATATATATATATATATATATATATATATATATATATATATATATAGTATAATGTATAAACATGTATATGTATAAACAAACACGTTAATCCATCTATCCGCAAACAAATCCATTATAACGTTACATTAATTTCCATTTCAATATCTTAACTACAAAATATACCTTAATTTTTTATCTGCATTACTTACGTGTCATCGACATGCAAAAATGACCACCTGTTTGCATCAACGTTTCTAAGACTAAACATACTCAATACCTGTTATTTTATATGTTAGAATACAGGATAGCATCCGCGGTCGCAACAACTTCAAAGATTGTTGCCGTCGTTATTTCGGGGTCTTTTATGGCCTTGTTGAGCTATGAGTGTACCAGTTGACGTCTATAGTGTGTGTTACTGGCCCCTCGAGGGTGATATGCCGCGTGTAGGCGCAAATGCCATATGAGCATTTCAACTCAATATAAAGCGAAACATTCGTACGTATTTACGTACATAAGTACATGCACTTACACACATACACGTACATTGCGTGCGTGCATGTACACCCGTGCACGCACGCCATGCACGCATGCGCTAATATACACATGTACGGATACAAACATGCCCACTCACGCGCACACACCCGTGTAAATACATATATGTAAATATGCACGCATGTCTATATGCAGGCATGCATGGATACGTGGTTATATACATATACATATACATATACGCACGCACGCACGCACGCACGCACGCACGCTAACACAGGGGCACTTGGTGCAAAGGACCAATCTCTTATTAAAAGGAACACTTTGAGAACCTTCCGTGCATACAACCAAGGAACATATGGAACATCTTGCTACACGTATAGCAAGATTCCACTGTATGAACAAAGATATACCGAACATTTTGTAAAGGCAGAACAACCTATAGTTGAGAACATCAACGCATAACCTGCTGTTGTTTTACCCCATGTGACGGCGGCCTACTAGGGAGAGACGGGTGCTGTGCCTTTGTATTGTTGGTACGGAGTACGTGGAAACGCTTCTTGACAGAATTCCTGCCCGAAACAGGATTGATATAGACTGTGTTGGT
>OY759268.1:42250183-42272683 GCA_963662155.1 Lamellibrachia columna
GGAGCGGGAGAGGGAGCGTGGGCCCGCCGCTAATACGGAGCAGGTGTAGACACGAGAACTTCGCACACTTCAATGGCGCCGTCTTCTCTCGCTAACGCCTTCCATATGTAAGGCGGAGGAAACGGCTGTAATGTTAGGCAAAAGGTGCTACAGTTGGCTATTCTGTGACGCGGGGTACAGTCGAGTCCTCTCGCGGTGACTGCAGTTATGACTTTATAGAGATTAACAGCGGGCCAGCGCTTGGTGTCGTTCACCGTGAGAGTCTCACATTTATATATCTAATTTACGACGGAAAATGTGGTTGGTGAATTATGCGAAACGATTAGCTTTTTGTTGATAACTGCCCGGCTGATCTGGTGCCTTAATCTATATCATCTTCAAGTCCTTTATATACATAAAACTTGTTATCCGTGTGTAGTGAATGCACTAACTCATTGTAGTAATTATGTTTCGTAACAAGCAACATCATATTCTTAAAGAGCTTAAAATAGGAACGCATTTACATTTGACTTGATAAAGTGTCAGTCGCATGCAGTATTTCATTTTAATGGATTCCATTTTTAATAGCAAATCATTATTTCATTGATGATATTTAATGTTCTTATACAAGTGCGATGTATCCAAACAAATGTAAATTTCGCAGCACGGCAGAGGTAAAAATAATGGTTTAAAATTACAAAGAAACTTTGCCACAAACTAAGTAAAATATCTGAATAAGGATGTTTTATGGGATTTTATTATATATTGATGAAATGGAGTCATTTTGATGGCAAGACGGTGGACTATTGTAGGTAATCATGAACAATACATGGTATACATAATATTATATATTACATAGTAAATATATTATAACATACGTCAATTATCTCAGCGGTGAGTTAGAACGATATTAGTTTCCCTAATTAATGGATTATTGCTGTTTAATTAGAACTAAACATGTCGCAGTGTAGAACAAATATTAATGTTATATCGAAACATCAACAGAACACATAATGTGTACATAAACAAACCTATTTATTTACAACAATGTTGTTGTTGTTGTTGTTGTATTTTTAACATTGTTTAATCGTTATATGTTCCTGATGATCCTTCTTGTCGTGCAGCACACGATGTCAACATTATATTCGGGCGAAACATTCAAATTAAATAGATAACGGTCAAATTAGATTAGAAATCATAGTTCAACAAAACACATGGATCGCAAAGATGCAAGAATATGTATATTTGATACTATATAGTATATTATGCTATATACGAAACAACTATCACACTGCAAAATATAAAAGGTATTTTAAGAGTGTGTTCCAACGTTGCGGTCAACACAGTTTTAATATTCACGTTTCGTGAGTACATGTGCACAGTTCCGAACTATATTTAAGTCGCTGGTCAACAGTATAATTAGTAGCGTGTTACTACGCCTCATACCATAATGAAGCTTAAACAGCGCACTTATACATATATCTTACACGTACACAGTTTGATCGTTAACATCGTAAAATCGTGAAAAGACGATCTACTCTAATACACTAATATACTGTCAAATATTTTGTTCAAGGAACCACAATGTGTTAATATAATTTGACAGGTATCTGTTTAATTTGAATGTTTCGCATCGAATATCATGTTTATATCGCATGCTGAACGGACGTGGTCGATATTCGTCAACAGATAACGATAAAATTATAATAATGTGCTTAGTAAACAAACACATTTGGGCGCTCTATTTTGTTAGAGTATATATAGTTTATAATGTAAAATATGTTTTTACGATACGACCGACCAGACGTTGTATATTTAAAGCCGGCGCTTTGTGAAAACAGACGCACTATTCAGATCTATATTTAGGTATCGGGTCAATAGAAGGACTCATTACTGCGATGACCATAATAGATCGTCCACGGTACACTGATATATAGATCTTAATAGAGTCTTTGACGTTGACATGTGACGAACTAAGCGTCGAGTTTACCAGACCATCGCTATTTGTCGGCACGGTAGCCCGACAAATCCCTCCGGACCGGCTAACATAATGCCCGTGTCATGCGATACGATGATTTAGCCACATGTCCGCACCCCCGGGATCCCGCGAGGGCGGGGTTTTCGTCCCCCACGAGCCCAATTATTGGGGATCAGTATGTCGTTATTGTCGTAAGCGGACGCGCAGGTGGTACAAGACAAGTGGAGGATAAACGCGGTCCCGTGTCTGTGTGATTGACAGCTGTCTGATTGGCCTGTCATTCGAAACATGTTTGTTGAATAGCAAGTCCCAAATTCAGGTCTAATATCTCAAATGGCTGTTGATGCTGCATAAACGGCGCACAGGTTTAAGTGTTCGGCCGTCAGTGTAAATTGCATATTCTGTGGAATATAATGGAATTCTAACTTAAACGCGACACCAAAATTGTTCAGTAATTCACTTGAATTACAACGGAAATAGATCACGTGTAGTTAATTTAGTTTGTGTATGCCAGCTTGTCGGGTACCAATATATAAAAAAAATATTCGACTACATAAAAGCAGTCACCCAGTAAATGCAGTGTTATGTAGTATAAGGATGTGTCAATGATTGTTATAGCAACATGGATTTTGTGTTACCAGATATCGTCTTCACGATGTTTTATTTATAAATTGAAACAAAATCCGAGGAAGAGTAATCAAGGAAATAAAATATTTTGGCAGAAAATAAAATTACAATTGTGTAGGAAATAATGTTTTATTGGTATGACAAAGTTAAGTGCAAATTAAAAAAGCAGTGATTTTTTGTGGACTTTCTGTTTCCGCAAATTAATTTATGTTCTATTTTCGTAACTTCTTTTTCAACACGTAATTAGTCTAGTGCTTATGAATTAAGAAAACGACAGTAGCAATATCGAAATGCGTTGATAAATGTTGTCTCTGTTCGAGGGGAATTGTTCATGAAACGGGGAGTGTATGACATCACAAGGGAACGGACTCGAAACGGGTGGAGGGCGGGAGTGGTTATTACGCCTGGCATTGCCCCTTCTCCGACCCTTATCTACGACTAGGGAACTCGAAACAGCTGTTTCAGCCGGCGTCGCCTCCTTCGTATCCTGTTTGTGGGCGACTGCCACTTGCTGTAAGTCCCACGGTCCCACCAAGTGTGAACTCTATGTAAACGTGTTAACACCAGGCACACGATTATGACACCGGTATGTGTTGGTCGGTTGAGGGTACCAGCGGACGCGCGATAAAATTTAATGGTCCGCGCGTCCTTGACGGTTTGGAAAATAACCCGGTCATACACCGCGGCGAATAAAGTCTAATACTCGTAACGTATCAAACGTTGGCTACTCGCGCCCGGCAAAAATGTCTCAGTAACGCCAGCTATATGCTATGCACACATTCTCGGCTTCACCACTGGAATTACGTTTGGCCATGTGTCGCAAAATATGCCTTATATATATGGTTATTTTGTCGATTACCTTGAAGAAAGAGTAGAGTTTGATAGACATTGGTGCAGCCAGGACTTTGTAACAGTCTACTGTATATAGTCGTTATATAATACTACATGTCAACGAGTCTACTGTATATATAGTCATTATATAATACTACATGTCAAGGAGTCGCTGAAGCTGTCATTGGTCATTGATCACAAAACATGCTATTTTACGTGGTAACAACAAACAGCTTTACGGAGAACTGAAACAATTATTACGGTTAACTCATTAATAATATACTTCCAAAATTATCCTGCTTGTGCGCTTGTGCGCGTATGCGTTCGCGCGCGTGAGCGTGTGTATGTGTTTTCCAAATATTTGAAACATAGTTTTAAAACCAACCTCTAAAGTGTACAAACGAATAAGCTCCATGAATAGAGTATGTTGTACGTTTTCGATACTATGCCTGTTTCCAAATTCCGTCAATATTAAACAGTTGAAACAATAGTATTTAACTTCGTTATCCAGATTCCATCGCGACACAGCAAGCGACTTAAAGAGCGTCCGTCTCTCTCCTTACAGAGCCTAACCTATTTCGGGTTACCCACCTCACACACATGGGTGCGTTCCCGGTACGAAATCCCAGTTTCCCATATGTCTCCACCAGTCGGGAGCCGTCTTCCCTCCCGTCTCCCGTTGCTTCGTAAACACACGCCTCAACCGGGGTGTTTTCTTTCCCGGCGGGTTGTAACTGGGCTCTGGATTTGCGGGAAACAACAGACACCCCGCAATGTGGATAGGCTACAGGCTGATTTGTCGCAAAACAGGGACCTGTTGGTAACAACCCACGGGTTACTTGGGCGAGTCGATCACAATACTCGGCGTGTTGCGTATTGCGATATTGCATACTTAAAGTATATGATCATTGCGAAGTAGTTGGAAGTATATGTTTTAATTTGCAACGCAGTACTGCGAGTGTTTTCCAAAGTAAAAACATTGCAGTATATAATGATGTTTGTTTTATTTCTTTCAATAAAAATATTCATCGTGTCCTTGCAATTGAACATGTTGAGTGTATATGAAATAAACAATATGTTTTATAAAACCAACGTTATTAAATATTGCAATGTATATAAAACGGATAAACGTTACATCAGTGTTTGCTAATATGTTTACAAACATTTCGTTAAAATCGGTGGTTCATTAAAACACATTTGGGCGCTCGAAATGTTAGAATAAAATGGTAGACCAATAAAATATAGTTGTGCGAATTAATGGTATAAAACGATTATAATTAGTTTCATTAAACATCGTTATAATTAAATATGTTTATGGGCTATTAACACGATATGTTCAGCATGTTATCCGCAACACGTTTATCATAAGGAATTTGTTATACTTATACATTAACTGAATTTACGAAATAACATTAAAATGTTAAGAAACACCACACATATACTAGATCCTGCATCTTTAATGCAAATGCAGCTAAATGGGTAACCAGCCAAATAACCACATTAATTAAAATGGATGTTGAATATGTCAAAATCCAAAGCATATATCACACGCCCGTACGCGCGCACACGCATGCGCACGCACGCATGGGCTTGTACTTAATCACCCTACATCTGTATCTTCATCCTGATCATGTACATGTCTTCCCGCCCGATAATACACTAACCACCCGTGCTACCATTCGCTGCGGTATATATGTACACTTCTGCATTTGTAGTTGGCGTATCTGTTATATTGGGCTGTTTGGAACTGTTTATTAGCATAAGGAAAAGCGCTTATTAGAAGTATGTTATATATATATATATATATATATATATATATATATATATATATATATATATATATATATATATATATGAAAACTGTAATTGTAACTAAAATGCTGCATCATCGTTGTGTCAAATCAACAACTTGACTACGGATAAATTTTCTGATTTCTGGGTTTAGAATGTGTGTTTATTACGGAATTAATTGTTTGTACACGTCATGAATTTGTGCTCGTCAACAATTTGCATACGTCATTAGTTAACTTCCGTTATTCTACTCGTCTTCTTTATGCAGCAACTTCCGGCTGCACCGGTACATTTCTGTGGATTTGTTCGGTTGACCACCGGCAGAGCATCGTGGGAAAGCACCCCGCAGAAATTGCATAAACGCGTCGAATTTTGGCGCTGGTCGATTTCTCGCTCGTTAATTTCATTGGTCGTATTTCTCGGGCGATGCCCGCGTAATGAACGCATAAATGGGCGCTTATCCAAACAAAGATGGCCGCCTAATTGCGGACTCGTTTCCGGCGAGCGTAACAGCGACTCTGGCGTCGCGAGTCGAACTCTCAGGTTTCTACTGATAAGCTTAGCGCGGAATGTTTCTAATTTGGTTATCGCAGCGTTCGTAACCAGCATCCTGCGTGGATAGCCAGTTCCTTGCGTTGTATGAACTGTTGTCTTGTATCAGAACTTCGGCAAATCAACATAAATACGGAGCCGTGAATCACATGCGGAAACAATGTGTTAAAGTTAGTTTAATTAGCCGCGGTAATTTGAGTGGTCGAGAAGCGCGGGATAACTGCAAAGAAATTAGTGTCACAAGTTTAAAATGTGTTCGTTTATACAACGGTTCTTAACCACGACACATTTCCACCGTCTGCCCAGCACAACAACCCGCGCAGAACAACATGCGACAGAGCCAATAATATATGTTCGATCATAACATTTTACGCGAATCAATCTAGAATTTTACTTCTATTAGTTGATGATTAAACAAGTACAAGTTGAATACCCACACATTGGTAATGTAAATTGATTCAAATAATCACACATACTCTCAAAATATGACAAAACTTTACATGAAGTGTTATCTTATCAGATGTGTAGTTTCAAGCAGTGCACACATTAATGCAATATATATATATATATATATATATATATATATATATATATATATATATATATATATATATATATATATATATATATATATATATATATATATATATATATATATATATATATATATATATATATATAATTCGCATATATATATATTTATGTGAAAATAAAATGTTCAGCAAATAAGGGTGAAATAGTATAATATTTAAGATATGGTACCATTCAAACATAATAGTAATATAAAACAATCTAAACCAATTGCAAAGAATTATACCGATTAAACCGTATAAACGCTGGTATCCAAAATCCATTTTAAAACAATCGAAATTAACTCGATGTGGGAGATTGTTTTGTGGTTGTTAAGCAATGGTATTTTGTTTCAAAGTACCAAATGCCACGTCACATTTAGACACTAAACTCAGCAAAACTATACAAATGACCTCTTAATAAATAATCCAGCGTTCGCGTCTTGTCCCGAATTGCCCCGGGGGAATGATCCCATTTCCCGACCCCGTGATGCGGGCCCTGTGTCAGCCTACCAATCGGATTTATTAACTCCAATTAGCGCGTGCCTCCCTCTAATCGCGTCACTTCTGACGGGAAACCGCTGGAAGCCGCCCAGGCTATAACATAATCGGGCAAGCTTAAGACAATGGTGAATCCCTTTGATGTCGCGCCGGTAACCTGGTTTCGGGCGGGCCCACCGGCTCCATCGAAGCAACGATATTTTAGCCCGTAGTCGAGAATTATCGGGGTTAGATAATTATCGGGGGCGTCATGAAAGGGGTGCCGATCTACCTACGTGTAGTAACTAGCGCTCACGGTCAAATTGCCGAGGGTCAGTTTAGGAAAATCGCCTGAGATAATTACCGTGTGATGTATATTAGTGCGTTAGCTAACCCGAACAACGATTACACCACGCCTCCGGTCGCTATATTTACGATCTTCCCTCTAAGCTTTAATTTAGGCCCGGCGCGCAACAATAGCTCCTTTGTTGTTTTATGCCGTTGTTGTCGGACCACGCTTTGTGGCAGCTTCAAAGAGTAAACAAATTGGCGCGATTTTATTACAGCTAAGCGGATTGTTTCCGAACAATATTGACTCTCCGTGAAACGGTGTAGGCATAGCTCAGTAGGGGATTAGCCGTGTAATACCAGTGGGTTCCTGCTCGCTCTAGCTTAGACTTAGCACCAGATCGCGTGATCACGGTATGCGTACGTTTGATTGTTCTGTCATCTTTGACGTTTGTTGAAACCCGAAACATATTAGTTTGTCGGGATTTGCTGTTATATAATCGTACAACATACGTTAATGTATCATTGAGTAACACAGTTGTCTGTTCATAATTATAGGTATACCAAAAAATCTCATTGTGACGTAAGTATATACGCTGTAACATTACATAACAAGAATGCATTTACAATCATTAGACTTGTTTAAAATCAATACATTAAATATGATCACTGAAATAAACGAATACCTGACACCTATTAATACACACACGCACACGCACACGCACACGCACACGCACACGCACACGCACACGCACACGCACACGCACACGCACACGCACACGCACACGCACACGCACACGCACACGCACACGCACACGCACACGCACACGCACACGCACACGCACACGCACACGCACACGCACACGCACACGCACACGCACACGCACACGCACACGCACACGCACACGCACACGCACACGCACACGCACACGCACACGCACACGCACACGCACACGCACACGCACACGCACACGCACACGCACACGCACACGCACACGCACACGCACACGCACACGCACACGCACACGCACACGCACACGCACACGCACACGCACACGCACACGCACACGCACACGCACACGCACACGCACACGCACACGCACACGCACACGCACACGCACACGCACACGCACACGCGCACGCGCACGCGCACACGCGCACACACATGCACGTGACCATCAACACGAAACACTGGATAGATGTCTGATGTCGTCTATTTATTTATCCGAATAATTTGCATGGCACGTAATGTGGCATGGCACGTAATGTGGCATGGCACGTAATGTGGCGAAGGTTTAATTTCGCTCGCTCCGTGGTTAATTATACATCCCTGTGTATGTAGTCTGTCGACTGTAAATGTAATTGACCTATTATAGAGATACTGTTTAAATTTGCCGTAAATTGTACGCAAAATGACACAAATATCTCAATTTATTTTGTTTGTGTCCTTATAGTCGATGTTTCGCGTCAAAACATATTTTTCGTTAATACACATTTCTTATACAGTAAAATCGTCGCTCCTACTTTTCCTAACGAAAAGTGTTGAAACCCTATCGTGACTTTCCTCAAATACTCGAAAACGGAAACATATCGTTCGACAACATATATACGCTAGGCACATATCAGCGTATTATCTAAATCCGACCGTTCTGTGGGGGATAATCTATCGTTAGCGCCACACCGCATGACCCGTCGCGTGTATAAAGACTCGCACTGCGCATGAACATAACGCAACATGAAACAGATTATAGCGCGGCGGTGGCTAATTGCGTCTTGCTGTTTAGTAATACGTTGATGACGTCACGATACTTGTCATTGTCGGCAGAGAGAATAATCAGAGACACGAGTGTTCGGTTCGCGCACTCGACTTAGTCGTAGGCAAATACTTCGCGCTTATACCGCGTAAATTCCCTGCTGAGTTCGTTCGTTCCACTGTCGATTAAGAATCGTGATAACTTTCCGTTGCTCCGTGGCTGTTAAACCGACGTTTTATATGTAAAACGATATCTGAATATTGTGTATTTATATATTTATTTCTAAAATATAAGGATAGTTTCCTAAGAAATATATGTCAGTCTGAAGTCCAAATGTGTAAATTTCGAAATGAAACAATGATGTCGAATCGTTTATTTATTATTTTAACATGTATATATATATATATATATATATATATATATATATATATATATATATATATATATATATATATATATATATATATATATATATATATATATATATATATATATATTCTAAATATATATATGTATATTCTAAAAAAAATAACTGCCCGAAGGTGAATCACATAATTTTAAAATATATGTAATTTTTTGCCCGTTACGTGCTAATGAATAGTGACCTTCCCGTTCAGTACAGTAGCTAACAAATGTCTACAATGTCCAGTATAGGTGGACAAAGTGTATCGGGGTCAGGCGTTCACAGAATGAACGTGACATAAATATAGCTGACACCCGTGAAAGTTCGGTTCTCCTACGCGTGCAATGTTGACATTGAAATGAAACACATCCAAATTGTATTTAAAACAATGTTGTTCATTGAAATGTTAGAAAAAAATATAGTTTAAAATACACAGTACACGACAAAATAATCAGGATTGTTGTAACTCTAAACACTATTTAATAAATGAGCTTCGAAATCATAACATTGTCCAGTGCAAATCAATTTGACATATTTATTCAGGCCGGTAATATGCCTGGAACATCACAATTGCCCATCGTCAAAAACTGCCTCTTTTCAAGGGAGCTTGAGACACGTGGTACTGGCCGGCTCACGGCGCGCGCACAAGGCCGCGACAACTGTTCCCCCATCTGGCGTGTGGCGTCGCACAAGGCGATGACAACCGGCTGAAAATGTTGTCATTTTAACGAACGACGCAAACTCACCCCGCGACAAAGACAACATGGCGGGCTTGGCCACTCGCTAACAGCGGGGCGCGGAAGGATTTATGCTCTTCGAGAGTGACACGCCGGTGCCGAATCACTTGTTTGTTTAGTCGCGTCACGCTGCGCGGTATTGGCGCTCGCTGATCTTTCATAGTCTTGTGGACGGTCTCGAGTAGTTTATTTTACTCGAGTGGTTTATTTCACTCAAAGCTGAATGACGAAGCGGTTTGAATTGTTAAGGTGCCGTAATGACAGTAGTATTACGGCTGTTATAGAGTTCTGCAATGACAGCTTTTACATGTGTTAATGCTTCTAAAATGCGCTCCGAAGTGTTATCGTTCTGTTAATAATGACGAGATAATGCAAAATGTTGATATTTAAATGTACAAAGTATGGTCGATTTTATAAATTTTGATGAAAGTTTGATCTATTTAATGATAACATTGTATGATGGCAATATCACTATATATATATATATATATATATATAATCTGCTTCGGAAACTCACATGGATCTGCACATTTCAACAAATACTTTGATTTGTGTATATTTTATATAGTTACCGTATTCTCTGTCGGTCTCACTCTTGCTATTTTTATTATATTTTTAATACTGTTTCTTATTATAATTTGGCAAAAAATTGCTATATTGTGTTATGCCCATGTGTGCATTTAATTAATAAGAAACAACTAATTATCACACTTGGAGTTAATTAAAATTACGAAGATGGTTCAAATCAATCAGCAGCACTTTTTTAAACTCCTGCAGCCGAAATAATTAAACACTGCAGCCTACAATATGCGACTAATCGCGGTGCCTTCCGGTTTATACATGCTAAGATTCCCCGGGGCTTCCATAACGGTATTGTTTCGTGCACGTCTGATGAACGCTCCCTTGTGTAATTACAAAACGGGTAACACACAGCTCGGTCTTGTTTGATCGGTTCGAAGCCGTGTTCTAATTAAAGTTTTAATGACACCGCCTTCCACCCCAGCGCTCCGAGTGGGCTTTGTAATCCGATTGAAATTCCTCCGAGAAGCTATAAATTTGCCCGCCCGGGCCCGAGGCACGGCAGACGGTGGGCCGGTAAATAAACGCGCGCTCACGAGGCGCGATTTAATTTACTCGGAACAATATGATTGACGGACGGTCGCAGCGTCTGCTCGCGCGGACATGCTGTTAGGTCACGTGACGGGTGATGGAAATTGGCCGACGGCATTGGAAGAAACGTAAAATTCCACCCATAAAATGTGCCTATACGTCTACAGGCAGAACAGTAGATAGTAGGTAGTAGTAGGTAGATATGCTGCGTCATGTTGATGTTATAGAAATGCCGTCCTGCGACTTTTTTTCGTGATTTTGTTGATAGACAATTGCATTTTTGCATTCATTTTAATAGATGCAATCAATTACTTCAAAGTTTAATTTAAAAATGTTCTTCTGCTGTCTTAGTTAATAAACATATGTTTTCATCAAACATATAATCTTCTTTAGACTTGAATGCATCAATAACTTCCTAGCAGTCACATTTTGTACAAGTTTTCGTTCGTCAATTCGCAAGTATTCTGACATGTGTGTTTAACCTTGGCGTGAATACGGATAATTTCCTTTAAACTGCTAATGGTTATCACTCTTGAGAAGTCACCCAGTTGTCGAATCGCTAGACAAACTGGTCCTATTTGTTCTATGTCGCGTCGGAACTGCAATAGATTCTTCGCCCAGTGTATAGGTTTATCGTCAGAGTTATAAGTTGGTATATTGTTGTTATTCTTGGGGCTTGAATCTCTATTCTCCACCCAGCGCCTTCTTGTGCTAATATAGGAGTTTATGGTGGATGTGGTGCACTAGTGCGTTTAAACATGAACAATAATGTTAAAAACAAAACGGTGTACATAATGTGTGGTAAAATCAGACTCACAACAGTCGGACGAGGCACGTGTTAACAGATAATGTAGGAAACAGCTACGTGTTTGCATACACAGCGGATGTTAACTTAATAATAATCTCGTGAAATATCGTCCGCTATCACCCGGGAAAAGCACGATGACGTATTTATGCTATAGCAGCGCCCTTTTCATGTCTCGTTGTTTCTCGTTGCAGGCGAGAAACCGTTCAAATGCGAGTACGACGGCTGCGACCGACGCTTCGCGAACAGCTCGGACCGCAAGAAGCACTCTCACGTTCACACGAGCGACAAGCCCTACAACTGTAAGATCCGCGGTTGCGACAAGTCTTACACGCACCCGAGCTCGCTCCGCAAACACATGAAGGTGCACGGGAAGTCATCGTCGCCGCCGCCAGGGGGCGCCACAAACAGCAGCGCCAACAACAGCTTCGACAACTCGAGCGACCCCGGATCGCCGGCGTCATCGACGTTAGCGCCGTCGCCGCGACTGCCGGACGTGACGTCATCGCATGGCGGCGTGCATGCGCAGATGTCGTCACCGCCGTCGTCGCACTACGCGATGACGGGCGTAGCGTCGGCGGGGATGCCGCCGCTAGGTGGCTCGCACCTCGCCGGAAGCGGAAGCCTGTCGGCGGCGCATGCGTCGAATCTGAGCGAGTGGTACGTTTGCCAGAGCGCAGCTGGTATGCCTACGCCGCCCAGTAACGAACATTCGCCCGTCGGTCTTCTCAACCACATACCATCGTTACATCACGCTGCTATGGCGCAATACTGACCACGTGCCCGTGGGTAAAAACTGTAGAAAAACTGTGCAAATGCCCGTTGGTGTGAGACAACCCACGTCCGTTACACTTGATGCAGCGACGGAGAAACCACGAAGACAAATGTTAGTGCATTACGTCAGCTCTTTGTCGAGGGCGGCATCTCATTATTGGTGACGTAGCGCGAAGGATAGTTACGTCACGCTGCTTACGTCACTTTTGTATCTAGGCTGACGGGAATTTGTTTTCCGGTTTCAAGTCCTCAACACGTGTGCTTGTGGCAAAATGCAATATTGGGCTTTTACAATGACGTTATACGCCTTGTAGACCATCACGTCGTGGAATTGTCTACGTCAACTGAGGGTACGCATTTACGTCATAAAAGTGCGGCTGTTCGTATCGTTACGTCACTCAACATGGCTAGAAACAACCCGTATAGCAATCTGTTCGAAGCTATACTCAAATCACTGAAAACAAGGGGACAAGTTCTTGATCTCGCAGTTATTACGACGAACAAAACAATATTAAATCAGTGTCTGTGGGTCACGTTGATGTCGAGGAAATGTTGTTGATCTCGCAGTTATTATGACGAACAAAACAACATCAAATCAGTTTCTTTGAGTCACGTTGACGTCGCTGGACGAGTGATGTTGCAACGGTTTGTTCTAAATACGTGACGTTGTATCATGGTGTTGTAACGGACACGAAGCCATTACAATGTAACGTCCCTTACCTTGAAGGAACGGACATTGACTTGGATGCTTCTGAGATTTGACTTATGCGCACAAAATCAAACAAAACAAGACACTTGCAAGCGATAAGGCATGAATCCACTGTACAATATACGAGGAGTTAAATACTTTGCTTACATGACAGCTATTTCGTAAACAATGTGGATCCATCAATGTGTCCAACTCGACCGAAACAAAAATACACAGGATATTTTATAGCGAAATAAAAAAATTTCATAAGTAATATTTATAATATATTTTGATCAAGGTACACTTGTTTGACATTAAATTTTCATTTCTACGCGCGGTCATTCTCATATCTCCATATGTTTCTTTTCCAATCATGTGTGATACAATTTTTTAGTGTAAGTCGTGTTATAACATTTGTATCGTGTTATAACATTTGTATTCAAAGGTGGCATATCGTATCTGCGTTGTGTTAGATGACGTCACTTCATAGCGCGTGACGTCATCGTTCCGAAAATAAAAACACAAAATGAAGCATTAAATGTGTCGTCTATTTCTCTTTGCCATTTTGATATGGCATCATAATCATTAATATGTTGGTATTTATAAATGATTATCTGAAAGCTCTTTGTAATGTTTATTTGGTCACGTGGGTGCATGCAAAGTCACGTGGGTGCATACAAAGAGCGACGCGTGAAAAATCGATATATAAATGACGTTGTATAGGATTATCACAAATATACTCATTTGGCAAGTGTCAAGTAACAATCGCCGTACGCCACTTTTACAGTTGAAGAAATCCACTGTTAAACAAAGTAAGGTGTACAGTCCCTGCTCCTCGTACATACGACTAGATATGTATATTGATATATGCGTAACAACAAAAATAGTATCAAGAAAAAATGCATGCTTTCAACATGTACTATAAGTCGAACTTCAGTGTAATGCGTCTGTCTCGACATAATACTAATTAGGATTATTACTGTTTCGAAATAATCCTAACAGTAATTATAACTTGATGCTTCACTGATATGGCTACGTTCGTGTGTGTGCGCGCGGATTATATGCAAGTGGGTAAATATATATATATATATATATATATATATATATATATATATATATATATATATATGTATATATAACCATATATATAAATATATATATATGTATATATAACCATATATATAAATATATATATATACATATGTATATATAACCATACAGGTATAACCATACAGATGAACCGAAGTGCCTTCCTTTGCTACAAGTCCACTAATCCCAACAAGTCAGCAAATCTCCACTGCCATTAATGTCATGTCATATGCGTATATATATATATATATATATATATATATATATATATATATATATATATATATATATATATATATATATATATATATATGTATATATGTATATATGTATAATGTATATATATATATATATATATATATATATATATATATATATATATATATATATATATATATATATATTCCCATTCCAACTGGATCCGTATACTGTATACTGTTCTCAAAATACTGTTCTCAAAATCATGATTTGCATTTCATCTGTAGATATTGTATGGCGCGTGTATGAAGTTGTATACGTATAAATATTGTCTTGCGCATGGTGAATGTATGAAGTTTATGTATAAACATTGTCGTCATTGTTCAATGGCAACAGTGGCCCGCATGTCTCAACTACGGATCTTGCTATGTTCACGTTGTTTTATTGGCGTTATTTATTTTAAAAATAATAAACATTGGAATACGTCGAAGAACAACTGTGTTCAGTGTTTCGATTCTTATGCACTTCCGTCTGAATTACTCTGTCTTATGTGGATTTGTTTCGCCCCTGTTCATGACGTCATGTTTTACAATTGTGTGTGCTCAGATTTCTGTGGAGTTAGGCGCTACATAACTATTAGTGTTACTGCTATTAATATTGTTGTTATTGTAATTATTATTATTGTTATTAATATTATAATAATTATTATATCCATTATCAGTATTATTATTATTAATAATATTAATATTATTATCATTAATATTATTATTATTATTAGTATTATCATTATTATCATTATGTGTATTAGTATCAGTATTATTATTATTATTATCATTATGTTTATTAGTATCAGTATTATTATTATTACTAATATTATTATTATCATAATGTGTATTAGCATCAGTACCAGTATTATTATTATCAGTATTATTATTATTATTATTATCAGTATTATCATTATGTGTATTAGTATCAGTATTATTATTATCATTATTATTATTATTATCATCACCATCGTCATCATTACTATTATTAGGCTATTGCGGCTCACATCGGCAGACGTATTCATGCAGTGATCTCTCGACATAAGGACTTAAGCAACACCCGTGCTACAGAACGAATTGAATGAATGTAAGGAACATTGAATATATGCACCCAGAGAATGTGGATTAGAATCCGCTGTCGTCTAGGAAATATGGATTAAGAAATGGTTTTAAAGGTCCTTCAGCAATTCGAGTTATTTCGGTCGTCTGATACTGATTTCACACAAGAACCAGCCTATCTACTGTCCATTGCGCCGTCCCAGGTCTTTTTTTGTCAATTTGTTATTTTATTTAGGTGAAATCATCGGAATAAAAAAAAAAACCCGGATCCGGTCATACTCCGTCGGATAAAAACAGTATATTCCCTCGTTAATATCAGTTTATATCTACGGCCTGTTATAATATAACCAAGTGTACTTGGTGGACGAGATATGGGAATAGTCACTATTAAGTACTTACATTGATTATATTATAATCAATGTAAGTACTTAATAGTGACTATTCCCATATCTCGTCCACCAAGTACACTTGGTTATATTATAACAGGAATAGTCACTATTAAGTACTTACATTGATTATATTATAATCAATGTAAGTACTTAATAGTGACTATTCCCATATCTCGTCCACCAAGTACACTTCCGTCACGTTTATGCACAGCAGTAGCTGACACAGATGCCTTAACGTCACGTATAGAATGTTCGTGTAACCGTATATGCGTAACGGAAATCAACGACAGAGAGACGCCTCCAGCAGGTCGTACAGAGAGACGCCTCCAGCAGGTCACACAGAGAGACGCCTCCAGCAGGTCACACAGAGAGACGCCTCCAGCAGGTCACACAGAGAGACGCCTCCAGCAGGTCACACAGAGAGATGCCTCCAGCAGGTCACACAAAGAGACGCCTCCAGCAGGTCACACAGAGAGACGCCTCCAGCAGGTCACACAGAGAGACGCCTCCAGCAGGTCACACAGAGAGACGCCTCCACCAAGTCACACACAGAGACGCCTCCAGCAGGTCGCACAGGATGACGCGGAATACTTCGTTTGAATTCAGCATGCGACGTCAACGATTAAAACACACCTCGAACTACCAGACGTGTTGAAACGACAAAATTGAAACACAACATCCAACGAGTAAAACACATGTCCTATATGTATATTACAACTATGGGGACTGTCAGAATTCGAGCCCGTCATCCGACGATTAGAAAAACACATTTCCAGTTTATATTGCAACTTTGGAGAATGCTAGAATTGGACAACGACTTCGCACGAGTAAATAGTTCATTTACATTGTACATAACAACATTATAAGGATTGTCTGCATTACCACTTTAGAAGAACAGAAAACACATTTACATTGTACATAACAACATTATAAGGATTGTCTGCATTACCACTTTAGAAGAACAGAAATTTTTTTTTGGTGTAGACTTCAACTCCTGGTACAGGTGAAATGCATATCCAATATCCAATTTATGTTGCATATTATGTATGACATCAATACCAAGATACATCGAGATCTTAGGAGAGACGGGAATAATAATAAAACAGCACTAACTTGGGCCCCTGAGGGTAAAAGGAAAAGATCAAATCAGAATGGCCAAGGATTGTTGATTCAACTGGAATGGAGTTCTTGGAGGACGGTAGAAACCACGTTGGTCAAGAACACAGCTAGACACCATTTGAAATGGCGTACTTTACTAGGAGACGTCGAGCACCAACTAGAAGTCGCGCATCAGTTAGACTTCCTGGTGTGTTACACACGAATGTAGGGCATAGTAAGTTTGGATATATGACGTTTTAAAAAAATCATATGATCTGACATAACTGCATTTGAGTGGAAACATTGCCATGTCTGCTGGTGGAAACTGTTGAGAGTGAAACGGTGGATTTGTAGATGATTTTGATAAGCTGAAAGATATTTGGGATTTTTTGGCCACTTGACACGTGTGCGCCATAATTCGTGCCAATATTGGTAAACATTAAGTGCATGGTATCGTACATACAGACATTAAGTGCATGGTATCGTACATACAGACATTAAGTGCATGGTATCGTACAGACATTTAGCAATAGCTAGAAATGTCTAATTTTGACAAAACTCGACCAGCATGTCAACGGGATGATGTCAGTGGAAGGTAAAACCTTTCTAGAATTTGTTATGGTCACGTTTTTTATAATCATCAAAAAACCAATGGGAAAGTCAAACGTAGGCTGAATCCATGCACTAGGCTACCAGAGGAGAATAAAGAAGAAGACAGAAAGGAGACATCCACAACTGGTCACAAGACGTTCGATGGTAAACCATGTGAGAGAAAATAAAAGACGAAAAAGTGTGCTGTTCGCGAGCGTTCTGAGAAACGTAATTAGCGCACGACATGAGCGACCCCACGCGAGAGGGGCAAGAACGGATCTGGCGCCCCAGGAGGTGCACAGGCGACGTGTCAGATGTTTTCGGGTGAAGTGCACCACCCGTAACAATGGCCGCCCGCTAGGCCTGCTGGGATGCGACACTCGAGCAACAATGGTTCGACGGCGCAATTAGCAGTCATTCGAGACGCGTCGCCGCTAAATGTTGCCAACGTGCCGTCGGTGATTGACAGGTGATGGGACGGGGGCGGACATGCGCCTCTGCGCAGGCGCCGTCGTGATTTCTACTGCGCAGGCGTGGAGTTTATGTGGAAGATGTAATAACAATATTTGGGATAATGTATGAATGTAGTATTGTTTTTGTTGTTTACAAAACTGTTATTGATGATTTATTATTGTTGTTGTTATTGTTGTTGTTGCTCTTCTTCTACGCATGCACGCACGCACGCACGCACGCACGCAAGCACGCACGCACGCACGCACGCTCGCACGCACGCACGCACGCACGCACGCAAACGTCGTCGTTGTTTCACTCTCCCCTCCCGTCCAGAGGGATGCCGTTACGAGGACCGACGCGCGTCGCCGGCGTAGACCGTCCGCTTGTCAGACGTGATTAACCTGTGTTCAGCGGCCGTGGCGCGTCCTCAGTCGATTACAAAATTGTGCAATTATTTACATGTCGACACGGCCCCCCGTGGCGCTGATGAAAACACACCTCTGGACGCCCCGCTGACCGGCGATAGAATGAATCGCTGACCGCCTTGTCCGGAGCCAGCCACGCGCGGAATGTCCGGTCGTGAGAAAGAGTCCGCGGCCGATGCGACCCGCTACGACCTGTCCGAGACGGGGCCTCGCACAAAGGCGCTACGAGCAGTGTTATCGTTCATTACGTAAGCGGCCCATTATTGTACGTCACGCGTTACGTAAGCGGCCTGCCGCGGAATGGAGACACCGGCGTTGTCGAAGTAGTTGGGCTAATTTCGTCTATTGGACGCCCCGGAATTAATGTACTGCGAACGGAGGTGTGTGTATATTGACACGTATGACATACAATGAGAGACCGCGTCTTTACAAGCGATCCGATGTCCCAATCCCAGCACGAAGACCGTGCCACTTCGTTGAAGTCATTAAGCAAATCAGTTTGGAACGGCTTGTAATATACTTTGGTTCATAAAATACAAAACGATATCTAGTTAGTTGTTACTTAATTTATAGCTATATGTTACAGTTTATAGTTACGTATTTTTGCGCGAAATACAATGGCGTTCACGTAGAGAAGCACAACAAATACCACGGAAGGAACATAACACCGTCAGACAAAGAATGTCCTCGTGTTGGAAATCACCAAACTAGTGTTCGTTGAAAAACTGATAGATCCGGAAGATAACTTAGATAAGATAGGTTAATCGTTAACAACCCACGTCTTCCTGGTATCACGTGTGAGACGTTGTCCAAAGAGAAGTCCATACAGCCAAATACAAACTCGCAACAAATGAGAATGTCCATTAAAAGACTTCGAGGGATCGCCGATGATTTCACATATATAGCGAGACGTGTTATATGACGACAGACAAGTATCCTAGTGTTTCTACTTCAGTTACATTCTCGACAACACAGTTGAGTCTACACGTGGGTTAGTGATTTAAAATGCACATTTGCCGGTGTATCTACAAGGTTAGGATATGAAGAAATCCCAGATAACAATGAGATGACCAACACAGGCTGGCAACAATCTACATGGACAGACAGTATCAAAGGTTCAACAGTCGTCAAGAACTTCTGGTAACTCAACAAAACTGCACGAAAATCTATAGCAAAGGCACTTTTAAAAAAGTAGCCTACACATCGACGTGGGCTCTACAGTACATCCGTGTATACAACTTCATACACACCACTACAGTCACTTACAGGACTACGTACAAACAAATTAGTGCAGTAAATTGCAAAGCAAACATTGACGCGCGACCAGGATTAAGCCGCCGCCATGTTGTGTCGGTCAAACGACGTCACGTGACATACGCAATGTGCTTGGCTGGTGGCCTGCGTCTGAGAGAAACACTTGTTGGAAACACGGCTCAATTAAACGGACACGTGTCGCAGCTAGATGACTTAGTTCAACATTGGCGTAAGCTAGTTAGAGCAGGGTCTACCTCCTAGTTAGAGTACATCCTAGTTAGACAACCTTCTAGTTAGAGAACCCCCTAGTTAGAACACCTGCCAAAGTTCCTATGGTTTTGTGGTTTAAAATCGAAAGTAAGTTACTTTGTACAACATTGTTTTATTATTGTTGAATTATTTATGACAACAAAAATTAAGATGATAATAATAGTAAAAATTATAATAATAATAATAACAATATCAGTAGTAATGACAACAATAACAACATATATTATAAAGACCCCGATAAAATAAGTTTAAAGCAGTTATTTTGACATTTTCTCTACAAAACGTATGCAAATATATCCGTCTAAGTACTGGTGTTTACGGTGGATATTACTTATATTAATTATAATTAATTTGATATTACTTAATATAACACATGGGCATGGGAAAGCGATTTAATTTCCAGTCAATTTGAATATTCCCAACGAAACGTAAGTGGTGGCATAGTACGTAAACGTAAGTGGTGGTACAGTACGTAAACGTAAGTGGTGGTACAGTACGTAAACGTAAGTGGTGGTATAGTACGTAAACGTAAGTGGTGGTACAGTACGTAAACGTAAGTGGTGGCATAGTACGTAAACGTAAGTGGTGGCATAGTACGTAAACGTAAGTGGTGGCATAGTACGTAAACGTAAGTGGTGGTACAGTACGTAAACGTAAGTGGTGGCATAGTACGTAAACGTAAGTGGTGGCATAGTACGTAAACGTAAGTGGTGGCATAGTACGTAAACGTAAGTGGTGGCATAGTACGTAAACGTAAGTGGTGGCATAGTACGTAAACGTAAGTGGTGGCATAGTACGTAAACGTAAGTGGTGGCATAGTACGTAAACGTAAGTGGTGGTATAGTACGTAAACGTAAGTGGTGGCATAGTACGTAAACGTAAGTGGTGGTATAGTACGTAAACGTAAGTGGTGGTATAGTACGTAAACGTAAGTGGTGGTATAGTACGTAAACGTAAGTGGTGGTATAGTACGTAAACGTAAGTGGTGGCATAGTACGTAAACGTAAGTGGTGGCATAGTACGTAAACGTAAGTGGTGGTATAGTACGTAAACGTCACCCGCAACGAAGTAAAGTTTGATTTGGCATCAAACCCGTATGTCCCACAGAGTAGTGTCAAACCCGCATCGTCACGCAAGTAAAACACATTCATTAATATACAAACTTTTACTGTTCGTAAAGCACATGTCAATATTAATATGTAATAATATGACGCTCCCGATAGTTTGAAAATTCTTAATTGAAAATAAATGTGTACATTGCATTTTATTTCGACGTTGATGATTTTAAAGCGACTATAATCAGTAGTGCGGATACGATTGTTTAAAATTGTACAAAAGCCGATTAAACAGAGGAAGGGAAAACAAATACTTTAGTCTTAAAAAGGTGTTCACATGTGCACGATTGAGAGTACCTTTAGCTCAAACAATTGTTTGCTTAGCGAGTTATGACTCTTTGATGTCTTTTTTCTGCTGTTCGATGGGACATATTACGTGCAAGAAAATCACGACAGGATTTTGTTGTCGAGGCAAAAATAAAAATGAATTTATATAGCGCTTGAATCCACTTAAAATAAATGCTCTCGTGCATTTAACATAAATTGCATTAGTTGTATATATATATATATATATATATATATATATATATATATATATATATATATATATATATATATATATATATATATATATATATATATATATATATATATATATATATATATATATATATATATATATATATATATATATATATATATACATATATATATATATATACATATATATATACATATACATATACATATACATATACATATACATATACATATACATATACATATATATATATATATATACACATACATTTATATAGTTAAGAAAATAAACTGTATAAAACAGAGCAGCTGGTTAAAACACATTCTAAATTTATACCAAAAAGTATGGAACATTAAAATTAGGATACATATATAAATTAGAATAAATATATAAATTAAAATACATAATATACTACATCTAATAAATCTAGTTTATATTTGCTAGCATGAAGATACTTAAAAAAATTAACAATAAAATATCATACATTGGGGCTATAACTGGTGAAAATCGGTTGAAATACAGCTTGTAATTTATTATTTGTTTAGTAATACGGTCATTTACGTCGCACTAAAATTCCTAATCATGGACTTTCCGCCCACTTGGTAACACATTGCACTGAGGAAGTTACATATGTAACCAACGAAATATACATTAGTAGTTTTACATTG
>OY759268.1:42277683-42280183 GCA_963662155.1 Lamellibrachia columna
TTATATGTAGATGAGAAACTTATAAATAAGTGTTCTTTCATATCATATAATGCATACGTCGTGCATGTTTTGTTTCACGCGCTTGTATATACACGCAGATAAATAAACATAATAATAAATCATGGTGTCTATTATTAGGAAACGATTGGCAGCAGTAGCACCAGCAGCGGTAGCGGCAGCAGCAGCAGCGGTTGCGGCAGCAGCAGCAGTTGAAGCGGTAGCGGCAGCAGCAGTAGCAGCAGCTGCAGCTGCAGCGGTTGCGGCAGCATCAGTAGCAGTAGCAGCAGCTGCAGCTGCAGCGGTTGCGGCAGCGGCAACAGAAGTAGCAGCACAGCGGCAGATGGAATTGTTGTTGTTTTTGTTGTTGTAGCAGTAACATCAGCAATAATATCAATATTAACATTACTGATGATGACGATGATGATGATGATGGTTATGGTGATGATGGTTATGATGATGATGATGAAGATTACATCGAGAACGACGAGAACGACGGTAATTCCAATTACAACAACGTTATATTGCACCTCAATTTCAAAGTACATTAACATAAACATTACATTAGAAGTAACAATAATATGATGCATTGTTTAATGATCATCATGTTTAATGTACCGAAACTGTTAATTTCAACGCATAACATGATTCCTGTGGAGGACATGAATTGCGCTGTCGAGTAAGATCGACAGATGCACTGACTATGCATAAACAGTATATAACCGCGCCGAGCGGCCGTGCAATCAAACATAAACAAGGCCGTCTCGTGCTCCGTGGCCACCGCCGCCGTCGTCCGCGCTTGATCCAGCGTCCCGCCGAGAGAACAACCAGGGCGCACCTGTTTCTGGCGTTTTTTCGCGACGGCACTTCAGAGCCGCGCCCGACGCGATCTTTGACGATAATAAATACAACGTGAACAACAGGTCGAAGCAGGCGCCGGGGCAGGCGCTCTTCAAGGCCCGGCGGCCGCTGTCGGAGGCCGCGACCCCGCATTTGTCGACGACGTCTGCTTAACGCGCGCTGAATGGTAGCCTAATTTATGCAGCAAATTCGGGTACGTTCCACAAGGGACCAAGTCAAAGCGGGGTATACATACTGGATTGATTGTTGTGATACTATATCTTTCTAAGCGCAGTCGGGACTTCTGAGAAACTGTCCATCACTTGTATCGGGACATTAAAGGGAGCCTGTCATGTTTGTGTTTTGCAACGAGCGGTTGAGTGAATTTTGTGGCGTGTGGTAAAGTGATGTTCGTCGGATACCCTCAATTGTATTTCAGTCACCTTATATGTGACGTATACCTACAAACAAACGGGGCTAACCTCAGTGGTAGTTCAGTCACCTTACTTATGAAGTATGCCTACAAACAAGCCAGGCTAACCACAATAGTAGTTCAGTCACCTTACTTGTGAAGTATGCCTACAAACAAGCCAGGCTAACCACAATAGTAGTTCAGTCACCTTACATGTGACGTATACCTACAAACAAACGGGGCTAACCTCAGTGGTAGTTCAGTCACCTTACTTATGAAGTATGCCTACAAACAAGCCAGGCTAACCACAATAGTAGTTCAGTCACCTTACTTGTGAAGTATGCCTACAAACAAGCCAGGCTAACCACAATAGTAGTTCAGTCACCTTACTTGTGAAGTATGCCTACAAACAAGCCGGGATATCCACCAATTGCTCCTTAATTATTAATGGCAACGTCAGCCACACCTAATATAGGTTTAACCCAAAATAATAAAAAAAATTAATTATGGCCGAAGCTATTTAAAAATATAATTGAATTAAAATGTAACAACATGCTCAACATATGTGAATATTCGTAAACACCAATATGAATATATTAATATATGTTAAAGGTAAACATTAAACATGTTAAATTTACACGGACAAGAAATACGAAACCTGCGGAAAGTGGGAACTTAAAATCTTCTAATTCTGTACTGACGGCTGTTGGGTTAGTCCGTATGTTTATGTAGGGCGGCACAGTGGTAGAGCTTTTCACTCTCAGTTTCATTTGACCGTGTTTCGAATTCACTTGCAACAATTTTGGTCACTCCGCGTTGCCTTAATTTTCTCAGTACATACTAATAACTGACACACGCAGAATGGTGATAATACCTTACCTTCGTGCAATGTTTCCAGTGAGGCTTAATGATTCTCATAACTTGCTTTGATGGGCAAAAGAATAGTATTATCCTGATGGCGAATTAATAGTGTTATCCTGATGGCGAAACAATAATATTATCTTGATGGTAAATTAATAGTGTTATCCTGATTTCGGATTAATAATGTCTTATCCTGATGGCGGATGAATAGTGTTTTCCTGATGGCGGATGAATAGTATTATCCTGATGGCGAATGGATATCATTATCCTGATGGCGAATGGATAGTTTTATCCATAATGGCGAATGGATAGGATTATTCTGAAATGAAGAGTAAATGGTTTTAATTTTTAAAGAGCAGTGTAACCGCTATATGTGAGTCCCGTGTTTGC
>OY759268.1:42285183-42295183 GCA_963662155.1 Lamellibrachia columna
GCAGCCATTTTAAGCCACCTTAGGTATCATTTTAGGACATTAATTGCTCTTGCACAACTCCCAAATACTTGCAACCAGAAGAAACTGCTTGTGCTGGTTCCTTAGCTTCACATTATCACGGACCAAACAATTTACCACATTTAAAGCAAATACTGTATTTACTTAACACAAACACAAACAAACACACACGCACACGCACACGCACACGCACACGCACACGCACACGCACACGCACACGCACACGCACACGCACACGCACACGCACACGCACACGCACACGCACACGCACACGCACACGCACACGCACACGCACACGCACACGCACACGCACACGCACACGCACACGCACACGCACACGCACACGCACACGCACACGCACACGCACACGCACACGCACACGCACACGCACACGCACACGCACACGCACACGCACATTTATCAAATATTATACATAATATGTATCAAATATTATGTCTCATTTATTTCCTAATATAATTGCTCCTTGTATACATGGAATAAAGTGTCGACCAGGATATTTGAATTGTTGATTTTAATAGCAATTGCCAGTTTGTGTTGTTATGTCGTCATACGGGTACTTGAGGTCGTGAAGTAGTCGTGCTCTGCCTTACGGTAGACGTCGAGACGTCGCGATTGACGACTGTCGAACGCAACTGAGCACTAACGAATCCACCACTAGTGGGTTCTCACGCGTATTATGGCGTAACAACGTCACACTTTCTGCTTATGACAACTTGTACAAGTGGCATGTGTGAAATCTAAGGAATTATTATTCGACTTACGTGCTAAACATAATTATATACAGAACAAGTCACAACTGTAGCGCTTAATTTGTTAGTCTGACATATTATAATCTGCGAATGCCGGTAAAGTACAATGCGCGTCCCGTGACAGTTTTGTTGAGGCTACAGGTGCACATTTAACTCGACACAACATACTTCATTGTGTGTTGACAATTGACAATTATCAGCTGGACGGATAATAATACATATCGACATAACTCATGGTTTTATTAGTTTTCGACGCTGGATACGCCATAGGCTCTACCAGTGATATATATTCTATAAATATAATAATTTTATTTATATGTACAACTACATCAAACCAATATGTTTAATTGATGCGTATGTGATAAATGTACACATATATCAATAGTGCTTATTATTACTAATTTATGTACCTTTAAAAAATATTGGTTATGGTTTTACACACCAATTTAAACGCCATGTAGTCACAACTGAACACCTACACACGTTTAGTTTTAAACGAGCTTAGGCTGTTACTTTTTAACATCGGGCATTAAAATATAAACACCAGCCGCCTAGGTACATGCACATTTCACACGCATGTACGCACGCATGCACGCCGCACACACGCACGCACGCACACACACACACATATATATGTATATATATGTATATATATATATATATATATATATATATATATATATATATATATATATATATATATATATATATATATATATATATATATATATATATATATATGTATGTAAGTACGTATGTATATATATATATATATATATATATATATATATATATATATATATATATATGTGTGTGTATGTATATATATATATATATATATATATATATATATATATATATATATATATATATATATATATATATATATATATATATATATATATATATATATATATATATATATATATATATATATATATATATATGTATATATATGTATATATATATATATATATATATATATATATATATATATATATATATATGTATTTATATATATACATATATATATATATACATATATATATATATATATATATATATATATATATATATATATATATATATATATACATATACGTAAATAAATAACATATATAGGTGTGCATAATTATATCATTTATTTACGTGTGTGTGTTAATAAATAATATATTTTATTTTGTGAACAACATGTGTGCATTTATAAAAGATACGAAGCTAAGTTTACGTAAATTCCCAGATAAATTCGTTGCACGAAATAAACTAAAATAAATTCAAACGCATTTGTTCTTGAGTCGTGACGCGATAGGTCGTTCATTATTATAGCCGCTTCTCGTTACGCGAGAAACCGTTATGAAGGCGTTGATCGAGCAAAGCGATTAAGATTACGAAGACAGATTAAATGGTGTCAATGGTCATTGAGTGATGACGTATATAGACAACAGGCAGAAGGGGGCTGTCCGAGTGCCGTCCGAATGCTGCCCGAATTTGTTAATGGAACTTGAGAGAGATAATGTGTTATTTTACGATGATGACCATGTCACGTTTATTGCATGCTATTCTGTGAGTCATGACAATCACACGCACGCACGCACGCACGCACGCACGCACGCACGCACGCACGCACGCACGCACGTATGTGCGCACGAAAGCACACACTCTCACTCATTCGGATCATTAGCACTTCAGAGATACAGACCACCGCTGTATGAATCCACACAGGTTACACATTTATCTCTTTTTGGGAATTTGTTCTTGTCAACATTTTACTTCCCCTGGTACAGATACTACAGTCATACGACCGGCGGCTTGCGGTGTCCTAACCAAAAGGGACACACTTCCAACTCCTTTATACTGTGAGCGACAAACGTTGATAGCGTCGCGACAGATGCATGACTATTGCAATACTATAGCGATAGTTTAATAATTATCGCGATAGCATTGCGATAGTATCACGGAATAGCGAGTAGCCAGGAAAACAGTCTCAGGCAACAATTGACGGGTGGCGGTACATCACGTAGCCTTGAGCTTGGAGGTAGTTGATTAAAATTGCTGAATCCCTGAATGGAGCAGATATAATCGGCGATTGTAGATGTTATGGCGATAAATATAAAAAGCTATCAAATATATATGGAAAAAAAACATGTTCATATATGTTGTTACATTGACATAAGTAGCCCTGCTGAATAGTTTGCCAATTAACGTTACTACTCATAGTTCAATGTACTATCGACGATAACTATTCATATTTCAATTCACTATCGATATAAATGCATCGTCACATCAATTATAATTGTGATGCATCAATAATTCGATTTACTCCTACACCGGTATATCAAGTTCTGTGCGATTCGGCACATTGCATGCAATTTTCGTGGAACATCTGGATTGGCCGCCTTTCTGGTGTTCAAACCCAGAACCTCCCGGTCACGAGGCGGGCACCAAACCGTCGTTCTTGAGCCGCCGCATGATGTACTTATTCATGTCCGGGCGGAGGGCTCATTTCTACGTTTTTTTTAATACATTATCGGTTACGTATGGTATTTAGTGATCGCGTGGTGCTGTGTTGACTTATGCTGGTGGAAGACTTTCGAAACATTCCTCCTTTCAAAAGACTTTACGGTCGTGTTTTGAACGTGCGTTAAAAACTCTCTAGGTCGATATTTAGTTATAGACAAATATCAATCATTTGAAGTCGAACCTGATTAAAGCACATTTGCGCGGTATAAGATGATGATAAATCAGTTTAGAACACAGGCAATGTAGTGTTTTCAGCCTAGGTTAAAAAACTGTAATTCTGATCGAACGCTTTTGAAAGCTTGGCCTAGATTCAGATATTTTCATGACGAAAATGGTGCGTTAAGATATGACTTACCTGCGTCCATATGCATGATATGAGTATGGTAAATTTTAAATGTGTGGTGAATTCGTAAACTACACAATCCTAAATAAATTTGAACATACATTATTGACAACATTGCGATTATCTAAAAGATTGGAAATATGTTCTCAGGCGATATTGTCCCAGAGTCCCTTGATTAGATAATGAAGGTGGTATTGTGCATACAGTAAACACCAGCCGCCATGTAATGATGCAGTGCACACGTGCAATTTACTAATTACATTTAGCAAAGATAACATAAAATGATCTTCGATGAAAATGCGAAAGAAATTACACTGTATATCCGCCATTTAACATACGTTGCAGCGGCTGTCAGTTCTCCCAAAGATAACTAAAATCTAAGACGCTGAGAGAAGAATCCTGCCTGTGCCAATCTTACGGTGACAAACTGCCACAATCGAGCTACAATTTGTAGCGCGACACCAGATAAGGTCCGTATAAGTGTCAACTAAATAATGACATCGTTGTGCGTGTCTAAAGGGCGGTCCGCCGTAACAGCCACGGCTAATGGCCGTTAAACTGATTCGAGCAAGATAAGATCTCCGAGCGCGGCGGAGCGGAGCCAAACAATCGCGCCCTCTGACGGATCGTTGAAGTATGGTCGCGTTTTTTTATCGAACCGGCGTTCACAGTCACCGAATCACATTTGTTAATGTTCAAACTACACACAACGAAATAGTTCTTACATGTTTGGAGGTGATGCTAATGTACTACCTCGTAACTGCTTCTGCTGCTGCCTCGTAGCGACCAAATGTCTCGGGTGGTAGTAAGTTACATATTTATCCGATAGAGGGCGAAATATACTTTACTTTGAAATCAGAATAAAGAAAATATATTCAGGGGCGATAGTCGAAAATATTAATATAAATCTACCTCTTTCTAATTTCAATAAACACAATTTTATCAGGGAATATTTGATGCGATGCTATAAAAAAAGTCAGGAAGATACTTTGCTCAATAATGTTACGGGACGCGTCTAAACCCGAGTCTTTTCTGCTTCACATATCCATAGGAACACATTTTGAACAAATAAATCGACTTCACACGATAGTTATTGGTAGCAGAGAGAATCACTCGAAAAAGGATCCCTCGTTTTTCACGTTGCAAGCAACAAATTAACATAAACAATAGACAAAACAAATAAAACGTTGAAAACATTATAATATAAAAATGGTATTTTATAAGGCGGCCAGAAACAAAAGATCAATGTAGTATTATATCGTACATGTGCCTTGTATCACCAAATGTTAGAACACGGTTACCAAGGATACCGGTTGAAGTACCTGTCGAACAACGAAATTTCATCATGATAAATTGTATGATGAATATGTGTACATTTACGCAGTGCGGTGACATGACGAGTGTCAACGAGAACAAATGCCTGGGAATGGTACAGAACACGTTTGGTATAGTATTATGTAATATAAAGTTTTTTGTGTCTCTGAATGTCTATACCTGTGTCTGTCTACCTATATGTTCCCTCGTATCTCCGTCAGTTCGCAATTACGGGGCTGAAATGTTGTGGGCTTGCTCGGGGGTCCATGGTGGTGGTTCGTACATTAAAAATATTCGAAACTCCCCGGGGGAGGGGGTTCGGTTTTACGTCAAAGAAACCAATGTGGACGTTTGACGTAAATTACGTAAATGAGAACAATAGCTACGTACAACTATTAGCGCTGCTACCCGTGTGTGTGTGTCATTGTGACGTGATCTACGTCAAACGTACACCGAACGCTTTCATTGTCATTGGCATTGCACTATCAAGACTTGACTGTGTAGTGCAGGGAGTCATACGCTCTTGACTTTTCTCCCGCGCCTCGCCGAGCAACTGGGCTAGTCTATGTTATACAATAATTCGCAACTGTGTCTACATATACGTATTTCCCCTCATATCTCCGCCAGGTTCGCACGTATGGGTTCAAATTCTGCATAGGTGGGCCCGGGGGCACGCGGGGTGGTTCGTACATTAAAAAATAAAAAAGAATCCCCTGGGGTTGGGATATTACGAATGAACCTACGTAGAATACGTGACTCAGAACAAACATAGTTCGTAGTTACGTATAAATGTTAGCACTGCCATGCTTGTTTTCTGCGATTGTTCAGAGTTACGCCATCTACGTCGAACGTCATCATACGTACGGTACGAACGCTTCGTGAAACCGGCAGTTGGGCGTGACGTCATTGTCAATGGCACAGCCGTACCGAAGCCTAACTGGGTAGTGCAGGTATCATAGGTTCTTGCAGTGGCTGCCTCTCCCCATCAACACCGAGCAACTCGGCTAGTTAACTACACGATGATCTCATAACACCAACGTACCACACTTCACGAACTCGGTTTCACGGGGCGTGATAGGGATTGCAGCTGTTTCATTTAATCTTGTAACGAAGTAACGACGTAACGAAGTAACGACGTGATAGGGATTGCAGCTGTTTCATTTAATCTTGTAACGAAGTAACGACGTAACGAAGTCTGTTCTCTACACATTTTATTTTCCCATAGGAGTTCATAAGGGTGCTGCCTTGGCAGTTGTACGTTATGACGACTCAAGCGCCACCTGGCGAACAAGATGTTGCCGAAGACGCAGAGAAGTCGACTCGTCGTAATTAAACTTCCAGCCAACTTCATCTCGTCTTCAACAGTCCTTCTCCATGTGTCCAGTGGTCTGCCTCTTTTTCTTTTTCCAGATGGTGTCCAGTTGAGAGCGGCCATCTCCATCTTTTCCACGATGATGTTCATGTTGGATCGTTCTGCCATTTCTGTGTTTGTTATTCGCTGCTAACAACGTATTCTCGGGAATCTTCTGAGGACCATCCTTCAAAACCCACGATACGGCTCTATATCTTCTTCTTGTTTGCCCTCCGTGTTTCTGAAGCGTGCAGTAGACTTCGGATCCGTATATTTTCAGTTTACATTCGGTGTGGATATCCTTGTTTAATATAATCACTGGCGCCTCTAGTGGACACCGAATGTTTGCAGAACAAACGCTGATCCACACCGACTCATAACCGCCCCAGATTGAAAATATTTAACATATTTAATATAATGTCAACATCAATGTGTCGGGTTATCAACATTGTTTACAAAAAATCACAATGTTACCAGAACGAAAATATTTGTGGATTCGACGTTTGACTATATTATCGACGCAATCAAGGAGGCGTTGGTAATTATTTGCGTTCCGCAAGACAAACGTAATATACATGTAAATGTAAAATTATGATTTTCGACAAGCTACGTCAATCATACCTGTATACCAATACATCATAATTCGACAATTCAATGGACAAATATTGTGCAATGCTTAAATAAAAATAAATATAGCCTCTTGGTCAAAAGCCTTTTTTAAAAAACCTTCCTACAGGTATGTTGTTATTCAATAAGACCTATCCTAATATTTCGCATGCTTAACAAACTAGCCTACTTAGGGCAAAGCACTTAGGTTAATCTGCATGATTAACTCAAATACAAACTGACTCATTCCAACGTGTCTACAGTAAACGGCTTCAACAAATCGAACGATCCATATTTTTATTCAAAATCCACTACGAATTTTTTTTCATGACATGTTTTTGAGTAGTTTTCCATATATATATATATATATATATATATATATATATATATATATATATATATATATATATATATATATATTATTATGATTACGTTGTTGCCGCTGTCATTACCAGCACCGCAATCGTCATCAGCATCATCAGTATCGTCGTCAACATTCACTAATTACCTTATTATCTGCCTTCACCCTTATGTAGACAACTAATGACCCCCTTTATTAGAGGACGCCAACTCTTGCGTCACAATGAACGTTTTCAATTTCGCATATCATTGGTTCCGTTGCTTCCCCGTTTCGTCAATAATTGCTTTCGTTTATTTAATATATCCCTTGTCATCAAACCGGCGTCACACATCTCTCCAGGACGACGGCTATGATCAGGAAGGACCCTGACGACAGTGAAAGGACCGACGCGTGCGACGCGGCGTTACGACAAAGATCAAAGAGCAACAACGGAAGCGAGGCGGGCGGGTTCTGTAATGCAGGCCGATGTTCAATGAGAGGCCTGCATAAATATTATTAATGCCATTGTTGATTAATTAATTAATAAAGCATTGTCAAGGAAGGTGGTTGCTAAGTTACGTGATTGTTCAACGGAAGGACATTTTTGTGTAATTGGTATAACAATCGGGCTAGGTCGTAAGGTCAACCGTAACGCGTCGAGATTCTCTATTCGTCGAACTCGACGTAAACATGTTGTTTCAACGAAGAATAGAATTCGGTTCTGCCATGTAAACGTCAGCTGACTATTGCCAGCTCAACGAAGTATCCAGCACATACAAACCAAAAAAGTATCAAGTAGACGAAAATAAAAAAACAATTAGTCAACTCTCAGGCTCGGGGGCAGTCTTCTCGTCTCAGGATAAGTAAGACATGAATAATATTTTCCATCCTTCTCCTCCTCCGTCTTCTTGTTCTTGTTCTTTTCCTCCTTCTTATTCTTTTTGTTCTTGTTTTTTCCTTCATCTCTTCTTGTTCTTCTCCTTCATCTCCTTCTTCTTCCTCTTCTCTTCCTCTTCCTTCTTTTTCTTCTTGTTCTTCTCCTTCATCTCATTCTTCTTCTTATTCATCTTCTTCTCCTCCTCTTTCTTTTTATTCTTATTGTTCTTGTTCTTCTCCTTCATCTCCTTCTCCTCATCCGTCTTTTTCTTATTCTTCTTGCTCTTGTTTTTTCCTTCATCTCCTTCTTCTTCTTTTCCTTCTTCTTCTTATTATTCTTGTTCTTCTCTCTTCTTCTTTTCTTTTTTTCCTTCTTATCTTTCTACTTGTTGTTGTTCTTCTTCTGTGAATATTTTGGTCCACAATTCCGACAAACATTTATCCACAAATATATTTCCGATGTATTAACTGATCAAACAAATAATACAAACCTCTATTATCTGCCAAACTTGTAACATTGTAACATTAGTTCATAATAATTAACTTGGTGCGACTTTATTTCTTATAAATTCATGAAAAATCCGTTCACCAACCACGAAGGCCACGGGGGTCCAAGTTTAACATTTCGTTTCGGCTAGAATAAATTCTACAAACACGTGTTAGTATCAATTCCATTGTCCAGTGCGTCGTTGCGATTAAACAGACATTGACATCTCACATTCGACAAAAACCGATACACAGATGGCGATTCAACTGGTCAGTGGGCAATCCAGACTGACAACCAAGGGACACGTCACAGCCCCCAAGTGTCAGCCCCCTACTGTCAGCCCCCTCATGCGCTCGTTCCAATCACAGATTGTCGTCCAATTAATTGTCATCGTGGGTCGTTCTAACACTGATATCGAATGTGCAATTAGTGGCGATACGGTGGAGATTAAATTTCCGGCTTTCAAAAATGTCGAATACAGAAGTCGAGTATTAAATATATACTAGGAAAGGTGCTTATAACTTCCATACATTTTATTTAGTGAAATGTGTTTGAATATACTACTTAAACAAAAACAAAAATGTCGTATACAAAAGCGAATGTCAAATATATATACTAGGACAGGTGCTTATAACTTCCATGCTGTTTTATTTGTGAAATGTGTTTGAATATACTCTTTAAGCAAGAATAGAAACAAGAATTGTAACTTGCTAGATGTGAAGTAGCCACAGCGGGATGTCAAACCCTCGTAGGCCTACACATATCATTATTTACAACAGCGTGTGGAAAATGACATAACGAAAATAGTCTTTTTCCCACTTTATTTATAGTATTGATGTAAAGAGCCAAAACAGGATTATAGAGAAACGGTTTGGTTATTGTTTTATGACTCGTTTTCTATTTTTTATGTTTTCGAAATGGTATATATTGCAGTAGGCAACAACATTATTTAGTATTGTTAATGTTGTTTTGTTGTATTTCAGTAAGAAATAGCTAATATATTCTCCAAAATGGTAAGCTTGTTTTCCGAAATATATATAGATACCGTTTCACTGCTAAGACAGACAAAACTATTCACATTTGAAGGCAAAATATAACGTTTTTCACCGGACGATTGGTCGGTGTGTAAAATTTCCGTTGTATATAATTCCTGACTGTAAATATGTGACAATTAAAAGTGTTAATTTATATGTACTTTTATAAAACAAAATTAAATTATATGAAACCGCCAACTAGCCGCGTCTCAATTAACCAGTAGAGGTCGTTGTACAGTCTCGATAATGCGTGCTGATAATCAGCTGCCGATAACATTCAAACTTTTCATGCGTGAGCTTAATGAAACGATTAGTAACCGATTATCCATGACAGATTAATG
>OY759268.1:42300183-42320183 GCA_963662155.1 Lamellibrachia columna
GTAACTATGTGCGGCACATATTCATCCGCAACAATTCGTTTAATCTACTATTGTTTCCTCCGTATGGAATATAGTATTATCGTGTATACATTATTTTATCGCATTTTCACCTGTTTACTCACAATAGCAGGGAATATAAAGTTTAAATAAATCCTATGATGGCAATTAATGTTTACCTATTTCAGCAGCTCACTACACTCCGCTTAAAAGAATCGCGGTAACATAATCAGCCGTTTAGTGGGATTAAATGTAATGGCTGGAACGGAGTCGTTCTCAATTAGCGCTGTAGAAATATGCGCTTCTTAATTGAACCATGCGCGTAATACAAGTGTTTATGGACCGAATTGATAGTATTATTATTAAGAGTCCATTGTATGTTTTATTATTCTGTGTTTTTGGGTGAATATAGTAAATGCTAATTATTTGGTAAACAGGTAATCTGACGTTGGCGGCTGAACACTGGGTGACTTTAGAGCGCAAATTAATCGCATGGAACAGACCATCGAAAATCGGAACCAATAGAGAGCTACTGTCGGTGGCTTTCCCATGTAATATTAACTACAACACCAGTTAGATGTTTGAAAACATAAAATAATAAAATTAATTACATATCTGACAATGCGGAATAAATTAAGAAATTATTTCCCCCGCAGTCTGGTCGAAAATTAACCAGACTGCTGGCAATTCATAGTGAAAAGTTCTGATTGGAAATTAATCTTTCGAGAGCCGAATAAGACCCGTCCGGGCAGACAGATTGCGAATCCGATCCGTCGTGTGAACAGCAGTTCGAAATTGACATGGAATGAAGCGAGTGCGAACAATTGTGCGCGCGCTGATGTTACTATGGCGACCGCCGGCAACATATCATTAATTGACACTTAAGTTGTCGAATTTGCCGGGCGAGTGAATTTGAAGAGCACCTGTCGTTGCTCCAGCGGAGGCCGCTATCGGGTTAACACTGCAGTGACGACTGGGCGAACAACACATTCATTAATACGACAGCTTAAATTAAGTTGGGGCGTTTATTGAGTAGAGCATGTGAAAAAACACTTCTCGTTAAGACGTATTTAGTGTGATTGTTGCGGTGTTGTCTTAAAGGCACCCCCAGGGGCGGTGTGGGTGAAAGTGAACATTTCGACGACACGTGCGTAAAATGCATTATGATGTACAAAATATGGTAATGTTATGAAGTATTGTGTCGATATTTAAATACGTTAGATGGCGTTTTCTGTACGTTTGGTAAAGTTGATAATGAAATAAATTATCGCATGCCTGATTTTATTTATACAGTCGTCTTTGTTTTTTCTTCCCGTGTGTAATGCAAAATAAATATTAATTACCCACAAGGCATACATAACCCCCGTCATCCATTCTAGGGTTTAATCTACATCATAAGTAGAGAAGGAAAATGATAGAGAGGGAGGAGATGGGAGAAAAAGAGAGAGGGGGGGTAGGAAATAAAGGAAATGGTGACGTATTTCAAAACGATGTTAGAGAACAGAGAAGGGACACTGGGAAATATGGATGGCGGGGTCACGTGGACGACGGACGGACGGACGGACGGACGGACGGACGGACGGACGGACGGACGGACGGACGGACGGACGGACGGACGGACGGACGGACGGACGGACGGACGGACGGACGGACGGACGGACGGACGGACGGGCGGGCGGGCGGGCGGGCGGGCGGGCGGGCGGGCGGGCGGGCGGGCGGGCGGGCGGGCGGGCGGGCGGGCGGGCGGGCGGGCGGGCGGGCGGGCGGAGACAAAGACAGATAGAGAGACAGACAGTCAGACAGACATACATACAGACAGACTGACAGACAGTCATACAGAGATATACACACAGACATATATACATACAAAGACAGATAGAGAGACAGACAGTCAGACAGACATACATACAGACAGACTGACAGACAGTCATACAGAGATATACACACAGACATATATACATACATACATACACACACACATGTACATACATACATACACACATACATATATACACACATATATACATGCACACATATATACATGCATACATGCATACATACATACATACATACATACATACATACATACAAACATACATACATACATACATACATACATACATACATACATACATACATACATACATACATACATACATACATACATACATACATACATACATACATACATACAAACATACATACATACATACATACATACATACATACATACATACATACATACATACATACATACATACATACATACATACATACATACATACATACATACATACATACAGGGAAGTAGAGTAGAGCGGAGTGGGAGGAAGCGAAAAAGAAAGTACTTGCTCCTTATATTGCCTCCCGTGACGCGGCTGGATTCTTCGATGCGAGGGAATGTCGTCACGTGGCGCTCCAGTCGCGCCGGGAATCAGAAATGCTTTGGTGTGATGTAGCTGGTTGATGGACGAGGCTGCTGCCTTTCGTTAATACAGAATAAGTGCGCTCCAGTGTCATGAATGACTTTTATATTACTTACGCGGATATGCCAGTCAAAGAGAATAGTAAGATATGTAACTCAATCAATTCAATTATGCCAATTACGGGGAGTTATGCGTCAGGATATTATTACATGTTTGATGTATCAGCCTTGATTAGCTATCTACAACTGTATATATGACTACGACCCACCCTTGCGTGGACATGTACTAACAAACAAGCGCACGAGATGACTTCCATTGGACAAATGTGCAAAATTGCGTCCATTCATTAAACACAAAATCGCACAATATCGCTCCCAAACACCATCAAACTGAATGTGGTATTAAAATAAATGTAATAAATGTATAATTAGACTAGGGTAAACAAAAAGCCCCTCCCCCATTTTGCGCGCATGCTAATAACATACAAAAAAGGTAAATTATTATATAGCGGTATCCAGTCCTTGTTTTACACTTCACCTTCCGGCAGACCTGTTTATTCTAACACCAATTCGACTGTTCTGGGAATCGTTCAGCCACGCTGCATTTACTGCGCGAAGACTATTCGTTCACATTATCAACCACTGTCAGGAACTTGTTTGTGCAGCTGGGTGAATTTAAACAATATGAGCGAAATTGTCAAAGCTTCGAAACTGCAGCGAAGAGGATTCGATCCCGGGTTCTCTTCACTGAGGGCCCGATGTTGTAGCCACAGAGTCACTGCGTCCCACATAGCAAGAGGCAATGTTAGACAACAGAGCGCGTGATAATGGGCTGATGCGTGCAATAATTCGTATAATTTGTTATTATTAATTTTAATTATTTATTAATATTTGCAAAAGTAATATTTTCTATTTGCATTTCTATTAAATGTGCATAGCTTGCCAGAGTGTGGCTGTGCGAAAACATAGAAAAGAACATATCAAAATGTCCCTGGTCCACGTAATTATTACATACAGATTTTACCGAGTAGGGGAAGGCATTGTTAGTTGAGCCACTGGGTTAGTTGCGCCACCCATGTTTCCCAGGAAACTACGGTAGTGACAGTCACATGGTACCACTCAGTGATTTAACATGTTATTAGAACACGATTGGCGTATAATAAGCAACGATTGTCACAACGGGTAAAAGTATGTTTTTAAAAGTATGTTTTTTTTGGAATTGCGATTGATGTCTGCTGGTGTGTAAACTGTCAACACACATGACGAGACTTTGTTGTTTGTGCATTTACAAATGGTTTAACTACGCACAGAGAAAACATTATCTACAACACTTCACATATTAATAAGAAGTTAATTAAATAAGCTTAATTGTCGAAACGGGGCTAGTTGAGCCACCCAAGACGGGAGGTTTCGTTGAGCAGCAGTTGAAGAACGAAGACGATCATTCTATACCCCAAACGGGGCTAGTTGAGCCACCCAAGACGGGAGGTTTCGTTGAGCAGCAGTTGAAGAACGAAGACGAGCATTCTATACCCCAACATACATCAAGGAATTCATTTTCTGAGCAAATTGGGACATCGGATAGCTACAAGGCAACATAATAACAGTTAGCTACACTGGTTGCGATTTACCTGTAAGTCTATATTAATTGTGTCGACTTACTAATTAAGTGTGTAGACTTGTCAGAGACGTGTTGTACCCATTGGATAGATGTATTGGCTGAGTTGTTACGAATTTTTGTACAAGGTACTAAGTAAATTATACAAATAAAGCATTTACACAACTTACGCTGCAATATGGCTCAACTTCCCCCACACCAAGTGTTCTTTGAGCCAGCTTACCAACCCTATTTGAATCAGCTAGATATAATTATCTATACATGCTAGATATAGTATTTTGGAATAAAACGATCTATTAATAATCATAGTTTATGTGAGTAAAAACAATTTTTAATTATGAATACGGTCGCGCCCTAGACATAAAAAATAATGAAAAATGGCTCATCTAACGCGGCCTACCCCTAAAGGGCTGCGCACGTGGCTCAAAGATTGATTCAGCTCTCAAAATAGTTGAACATTTGTCTGGTTTCTTATCCACCACGTGGCGCCACTGTTCTTCCATTGTGATAGCAATGTCACATTGAAAATAGTATGTAAACACAAAGGTTTGGGTTCCGTTAATTCCCCAGACTCCGCAAGGTGGCGCCACCATTTGTCGCCATCATTGTAGAGTGGAATCACATTTCATTTTGTTGCTAGAGGAAACCCGTGGCTAGCCGCAACAATGGTAATGTATATAAAATATATAGATATAACATGGTTAAGGCTAAGTATTAAGTGGTAGTATCATATATACTACAACTGTTAGCTTTTCTGGCGTTTTGGGTTCAACCCGTCCATTCTATTTCACCATGGTGAATAATTCATCAAATAAAAACAGTGTGTCCAGCTGTAAAATTCTAAAAGTGCCTCTCGTTTAATTCAGTGAGACAAGGTCAGTATTAGGCAATACATAAATCTAGATTAACTAGTTAGGTTAACGTTGGTTTAAATGAATGTTGACTTGCATTTTTTAAGTTTACTAGCTCAGTTAACGATCAAATGCTGCTGACTTATGAATGACCTTATGAATGACCTTATGAATGACCTTATGAATGACCTTATGAATGACCTTATGAATGACCTTATGAATGACCTTATGTGTAGCGTGAGCAACAAGAATATATTTTATTATAAATTTTATTTTTTATATTCAATGAACAGCTAAAATACCTAAAAATAAAAGTACCATATACTACTCTGCGTGTTAAAATGCATCTCCCAGACACGGACCGGCCAATCTATTACCTTAAAGGTTCCTCCTCAATTGATTTTTTTCTAGTCTCAATTCCTCTTCATTTTCCGAAAAATCAAACCTGCTGGTATCCATGACAACACGCTAGCTCGTTTGTGCAACTTTTGTATATATTTTTGCGTGAAATCATACTTAATTATTATTAAATTAGTTAATGTTTGGTTAAACATTAATTGAAGTGAAAATGGAAACGGTGAAAACTCACGAATACAAACCTTGGTGAAATTTCGTAACTTTATCACGTCATTGGCAAAAGGATTAAATATGATCGACATTAACCCGCACTGTGTTTACCATATTGGATAGCCACTATTTTGAGCCTTACCATATTCTTTCAATGATTTGAACAAAACTAACCATTTTTTTATTATATCGACTGCGGATGTTGCTTAAACCATCCACACACTACCTATTTGGACACGAGTGAACAGGATTCGCGATAGGCTAAATCGTGTTAAATACTTAATTTTTTTTCAATTACATTACTTAAGTTGCATTGGCAAACTTAACTAGCTAAGGTATTTTCATATTAACCTAACTTTTGAAAGTAAAAGTTAAGTTACAAAACAATTGGTAAGGTAACGCATGTTCATAGCTCTTGTGTGTTAATCAAATGACAGTTGGTTTATTACACAAATAATCATGAAAATTCCGTACAGGTAGTCAGGTATTAAACGGATACATTTCTAAAACAAGAGGGGGTGCGCTTTGCCATGCATTGGACGGGTCATTGGAATAACAAATAGAACGGATGTCATATTATTGTTAGAGCTAATGACATCTACAACAGCAAGATAGAAGGGACGTCTAAATAGCTATTTCATATTTGTTTTAGTGAAAATAGATATGATGTGGAAACGTTTAAGGCTGTTGCATTTGTTGTAATGATATGGGTAGACACATTTATTTGGTATAACTTTCTCGGCGTGGTGTTTCTGCTGAGATCGAACGTGCCCAAATTAGTTTAGCCGTGATCAGCTGTAAAGCATCAAACATCAAGCACGATGCGCGGCCAGCATACGATGTGACCCAACGAAATAGTTCGCACCATTGCGAGGCAAACAGTTTCGAGTGACTCGCTAGATGGCGCCACGGACACGTGATTTTAACGGAAATAAAACATCCTGATTGTATCAATGTTGCTAAGATAATTGCAGCTAGTTCAAGTCGTGGTTGCTATAATGGTGAACACGTGTGTTCTATGAGGAACGTGGTACTAACAAGTGATACACACTAAATGCGTTTATTTGTAGATAATTATAGTCGTATCGTGAACATATTGTGGTTTTCTTATATTGATGCCTATACGTAATGTTTGTTTCCAGTAACACATTTTTCACTGACTATCAAGGGTTACTATACGATGTAGAATAAGTTACAGAATATTTCTTGGCCACAACACTTTACAAATGACGCGGCTCGACATAGAGCAGAACAACAAAGGCTCTACTAGAAACAATAAGAAAAAGACAGTTGCAATAAAACAAAGCATCAAATCTAAATGCAGGCAAAGAAAAAATAGATTAATTGTCTAAACATAATGACTAAATGTTGTCCTGCGGCAGCTTGCACATATACAAGCTGTCAAATTTCTAAAACAAACCCTCTCACTGTGGTTTGCAAGGGGGGTGCTCTTTGCACTATATTGAACGGGTCGTGTACAAAACATACGCCTCAGCCGTGCGAAAGTGTCTAGACGAATAACTATGGGACATTGTTATGTGGTAAACAACTGTCCTGTCATGTCAACTGTCCTGTCCTGTCAAATGTCCTGTCAACTGTCCTGTCAACTGTCCTGTCCTGTCCTGTCAACTATCCTGTCCTGTCAGAGAGTCAGTCAACCAGACCAGCAATACGCGATCTTAGGAGTGGCCCATATAAATAACATATACAAAACAAACGAGCCATTGTGACATGGGAGTGCGAGTGTCATACAACAGACGAGGAACAAATGCACAGTTAGTTGACCAATAACCAGTTGAAACGTATGTTTGCATGTCTGCCTGTCTGTCCGTCTGTCTGTGTCTCTATGTATATCTGTATGTCCGTATGTTCGTCTGTCCGTGTGTCCGTCACACGCACGCACGCACGCACGCACGCACGCACGCACGCACGCACGCACGCACGCACGCACGCACGCACACACGCAGGCACGCACACACGCAAGCACACACGCACGCACACGCACACACACACACACACACACACACACACACACACACACACACACACACACACACACACGCACGTAAACGACATCTAATGTCACTCGTTAGTGGTGCTATATACACATATATAAAATATGTTTTCCCAAAGGGTGCTTTCAAAACACCGATGTAAGGCACTACAGTAAGGCACTACAGTCTCTATATGAAGCCAATTTTGAGAGAACTCTGTTTCGATTCTTCTTGCTGCCCTTTCGAAACTTTAGCAATTTCGTTCACCCCACGTTGTCACAGTACAAATGGTGGAGCTGACAAAGATGTGGAGCTACGCATCAATAAAGCTCGCCATGCCTTCAGAACCCTATGCCCTGCACGGCTCTCTTCCCAACTATCCATAAACACTAAGATCCGCATTTTCAACACCAACGTTAAACCAGTTCTTCTCTATGGCTGTGAAACGTGGAAAACTACTCAGTCTCTCAACAATAAACTCCAAGTCTTCATCAACAGGCGCCTCCGATAAATCCTTAAGGTATGGTGGCCTAACAAAATATCAAATAAAGAGCTCTGAAAGAAAACCAAACAGGAAGAAATAAGCACTACAATCAAGAGGAGAAAATGGAGCTGGATTGGCTACACACTCAGAAAAGATCCAACAAATACAACAAAACAAGCACTGGACTATAACCCACTAGGAAAGAGAAGACAAGAAGGCCAAAAAAATCAACTGGAGACGCTCCACACTACAAGATCTTGATAAAGTGGGGGTCACCTGGCAAGAGGCCAAAGCTCTAGCCCAGAAGAGAGTGAGGTGGAGAAACATGGTTGACGCCCTATGCTCCTGAAGGGGCCAAGAGGATTAAGTAAGTTGTTGTAGTTCATTCAGCTGTGCAAATGCGTACCTGGCTACATACAGAAGTGGATATGTGAACGAATAGTCTCCGAGCAGTAATTGCAGCGTGGCTGAATGCTTCTCAAAGAAGTCGATGTGGCGTGGCAATGAACAGGTCTTCTAGGGGGTGAAGTGTAAAGCGTTTTAAGCAGTCCCACGGACTGGATACCGCGCTATTTAAAACTTACCTTTAGTGTCGTGCACAGGTGTGTTGAGACCACTCCTAAATATAATGATACAAAATGGTAATAAAAGAAGAACGGTGAATACACAAATAAAACAGTTTATATTCCGACGACCGTTTCGATACAAAGAGGTTTTGCCGTGTGGTCATGCTTACGTCATACGCTTGTATGCATTGCTGTCAACCCCTGGCGTGTCCTTGGCGTGACAGCACGTGACAGCACGTGCTTATGCTGCTTTGCAACAGGAAATCTCATTGGTGGGTTGCTGAGCAGTTGACTGAGGCCTTCGTTTGCAACACCCACAAATATGTGTCTCATTTTCGCTACAAAAGGAAATGTTATTGCATAATTTCATTGCTTAGGATGATGGAAATATGCTTAAGATTTCAGATCATTGTCGTGAGACCGTGACATTGAATGCAAGACCGTGAGTGACACTACTTATGCGAGACAGTTGACAGGTATGTGTACGTGCAGTTATATCGACACTATCAGCATCATCACGCGACGCGCAACAGTTATATCGACACTATCAGCATCATCACGCGACGCGCAACAGCGAACAGCCAGTGCACGTTTCGATCTGTGTTAGCCGGGCGGGTTTGTGAAGAAATGGCCTAGTTGGAAATCAATATGATGCGGGATTGAGAGAAGGACCTGGTTGGAAATCAATGTGATGCTGGATTGAGTGAAGGACCTGGTTGGAAATCAATGTGATGCTGGATTGAGAGAAGGACCTGGTTGGAAATCAATATGATGCTGGATTGAGCGAAGGACCTGGTTGGAAATCAATGCGATGCGGGATTGAGTGAAAAACCTAGGTGGAAATTAATGCGATGCGGAATTGAGGGAAGGACCTTGTTGGAAATCAGTGCGATGCTCGACTGAGGGAAGGACCTAGTTGGAAATCAATGTGATGCGGGATTGAGGAAAGGACCTAGCTGGAAATCACTGTAATGCGGATTTGATAGAAAGACCTATATGACCTAAAGTAATGACTTATAGTTGGAAATGAATGTGATGCTGGATTGAGAGAAGGACCTAGATAGAAATCAATGTGGTGCGGGATTGAGAAAAGACAATATAAATCAATATGTGGCAGGGTTCGGAGTTGGAAATCAATGCAGGGTAGGAAGAGACGGGGCTATTGTAATGGGACATCATTTGGGAAATCATGACAGGAAGGGGCAGTGAGCGGGTTGCCTGCATATCTGTGTGTGGCGGGGATACGAAAGCCTGGCCTCGTTTGAAACTGACATGGAGGGTGTGTTTTTGAAGATGATTCCTCTGGCGCCTTCGTTTATATTTGACTGCCCCCTGCGAGTGATCGGGACACGCTGACCGCTGGAGGTAGTCAACGTCTACAATGCATGGAAACAGAAGGACAATGTCCCTAGTATGTGTCCAAGTATTGAACAAAGTGCAACGTTTCCAACAAGACCTTTCCACGAACCCAGTTATACGCGGATACCCAACTAAGTGTTTCCATCCCAACCCCACTATAATAATAATAATAATGATGATGATGATTATGATGATGATGACGACGACGACAACGACAACAACAACAACAACAAAACTAATAATAACAGTAATAATAGTAATAATAGTTATACTAGTAGTAATAGTAGTAACAGTAGTAGTAGTAGTAGTAATAATAATAATAAACTTCAATACGCTAAAAATAATTAACTAATTCTATATATACACTAGTTTTCAACAAGGCCTTTCTCTTCGAACCACGCGACACGTTCTCCCATCCCAACCGCGCTACACACTGATTCCCAATCGTATTCTTCCTTCCCAGCCCCCGTCACACAAATTTCCAACTAGCTCCAACCCTCCCAACACTCTTCCCACTAATTTCCAAAATTTTCCCCCGCGTTTCCACAGAAACCAACTCTACACTAATACCAAGCAAGGCCCTGCCCTCAGAACCACAGTATTTGCTAATTTCAAGTTGTCCGGATTAACGAGGTTTCACTATATTATCATCACTATCAGTAATAGATGTTAACATATTTCAAGTTGCCCGGATTAACGAGGTTCCACTATAAAAAATTATTACCATCACTATCTGGTATAGATGTAAACATATTTCAAGTTGCCCGGATTAACGAGGTTTCACTATAAAAAAATTATTACCATCACTATCTGGTATAGATGTCAACATATTTCAAGTTGTCCGGATTAACGAGGTTCCACTATATTATCATCACTATAAGGTATAGATGTCAACATTTCAAGTTGTCCGGATTAACGAGGTTCCACTATAGTATCATCACTATCAGGTGTAGATGTCAACATTTCAAGTTGTCTGGATTTTGTCAATGTATTCGCTTCATCGTATTTACCCTACGCCGAAAAAAACACATAATTCTGCAAACGTGCAACCTTCGAAAAGCTAAACTAACACGACAACATAGTGTGCATATGAAACGGATTAAGCGAGGCTAAATCACCTCAGTAGCCTTTCACTCTGAAGACGTTATCCTCATATTAGTCCGTCCTAATCACTCGTCGATCCGCCGACATGTGAACCGGTGTGTGGAAGGTCAATCGCCACTAGAACGTCGAAGTCCGTCGACGCTCCGCAGTCTGGTTACGTCGTGGCTGTGTGAACTGTCAGTCCGACGACTCCAGGAGTCAAACTGTACTCCCGCCGCCATTGATCCTGTGGAACATAATATTTAGACACGATGCTGGAGTTAGCGATGTCGTTAGGCCGTGAAAGAAGCAGAACGGTTAGTGTGCTTGATATTGTCCTCAAATGGTCCCAGCAATGATGCGTTAGGGAAGTAAGATTTACGAAACGTTTTTGCACAGTTTGTCACATGTAATGTGTCCAGTACATATTTGAAGACATGCCATCTATCGAATTCTACTGCCATTACACGCATAAGACAACCGACCATCACCTCAAAACGTGGCGTGGGTCATAAGGTTAAGCGCATATTGACAATCAAACAGCATTACTTTGTCCCGCGAAACGGGGTAACGACCAAACCACGATGCACCTATACGTAATGCTACACATCATGTTAACGACCAAACCACCATGCACCGGTACGTAATGCTACACATCATGGTAAAGACCAAACCACGATGCACCAGTACGTAATGCTACGCATCATGGTAAGGACCAAACCACCATGCACCAGTTCATAATGCTACACATCATGGTAACGACCAAACCACCAGCCACCAATACGTAATGCTACACATCATGTCATGATAACGACCAAACCACCATGCACCAGTTCGTAATGCTAAACATCATGGTAACTACCAAAACCACCAGAAACCAATAAGTAATGCTATACATCATGGTAACGACCAAACCACCAGCCACCAATACGTAATGCTACACGTCATGGTAACGACCAAACCACCATGCCCCAGTGTGTAATGCTACACATCATGGTAACGACCAAACCACCAGCCACCAATACGTAAAGCTACACATCATGGTAACGACCAAATCAAGGCCACATGAAAGGGGAAGACCACAATTAAGTTGGGAGGACTGCGGAAAGAGGGATGTAGGAAAGGCAAAGGAGGACGACAAGTGGAGGAAGAAGGCTGCCAATAGGGAGACGTGTAACGGGATAACTGGCGCGGTGCAGCGATACACGAGCTTGCCTCATCCCCGTTAATTATATAAACATAATATAGACGAAGAACAGGCATGTTAAAATACGGTTGTGATACTTGGAGTTGTCTAAATGCTAAATCATTAATCTCTACATTAGTCTTGCATGAGAACGTGGATGGATAAGATCACGAATAAGGAAGTCCCATAAAAGAGAGCGCAGCGTAACATTGATGCGATGAAACGCCATGCAACGTGATAGACTGCATTAATCAGACTGCGAGAACATGACTGTATAAAATATAAATTGCCCAGTAGCCAACAGTGGCGACGAACGCAGTGTAAGCTCCGTGCATTGGCTTCAATGATTTCAGTGTAATTGTTTCTATGACAACACTGTAATGTGCATAGGTATAATAGCATATGTCCACAACGCACCACTTCATTGTTAAACACACTGAAAACCCTGCGTGGCCGTGCAGTCATGTGGGGGTCCTACGTGACTGTGCAAAGTCACATATTAAATATATTTATTTATTTAGCAACTAGCTCTTGTACGTCCAAATGAAAATAAATAAGCATTTTGCATTGCTGACAAATTCAAAAAGAAATTATCCTTGAAATACCTTTTTTTTGCAGGCTGGCTCCATATTGAGATGAACATCAGCACATTGCACCTGAGCGACGCACTGCCTAATACTGCAGTTTGAATGTGACCCCCCGTATCAGTATCATAAAAACGGCTAACTACATAAACGGCCAGCGCCAGTGATTCTACATTTGTGAGTGCGTGCGCACCAGGACACGGTTGGTGGACAACGCTGAAATGCCTTTATCGCGGTACCGTTCACCTAAACATGAGTAATAAGCACGCCGTGCCGTCGAACAGTCAACTCGCTCCGCCCATCTGTCTGTCATCAATGCCGGATGTTCAGCCACGCGTGACCGATACTCCTGTCGCTATTTAACGTTGTGGCCGAGTCTCTGGCGTACACTGGGAGTCCGTGTGCCACCGTCGTGCGTCCAACGCCAACGAACGAACGACTTCAGTAAACAAGCACGCATGACGACCAGAGTGTTCACATGAGCGTGTGTACTCGACGAGGTGTCAGTCAGGGCTATGTGTCGTTGGTTGACGTGGGTCACGCTTCAATGCCTCCTGGCCAACGTCGTTTCTCAAGATCGCGTGCAGAAAACATACGACGGGTAAGTGGTGCAAATCTTTATTCTCTCTCCATGTCGTGGGGTGAAGACAATCCTACTGGAATGTGTACTTTGACGCTTCACAATCTCGACAATAGGATGTACACGAAGCATTCAGCGGTATGATTAAGTTAATAATTATTATATTATGTATCGTTTAAGCAATTGTAAAGTTACGTTCTTATATAGTGCGGTATCTAGTTCAAAATGCTTTACATTTCACCCTCTGGGCAGAGCTGTTAATTTCAAATCCATCTCGACGTCTCTGGAAGCATTCAGCCAAGCAGCATATTACTGCGCGAAGTCAATTCGTTCACATATCCACCTCAGTATATAGCTCATTTATGCAGCTGAGTGAACTGTGGCAACGTGGGGTGAACGAAATAATCAAAGCTTCGAACCTGCAGCAAGAAGATTAGAACTTGGGTTCTCTCGATTGAGAGTCCGACATTCTAACCACAACGCCGCCGCGCTCCACGGTGTCATACAGAATGCATTGCAGACGTATTGTCAGGTAAACAGATTATCTGTAAATTTATAATTACATGTGACAGAAAGAATGTCTCGTGCAGAACAACATCTCATTTTCAAATGCAAGATATCTATTCGAGTGTAGGGGTAAATGTACTACGACAATGAATCGTCACAATAGGGGAGATATCTATTCGAGTGTAGGGGTAAATGTACTACGACAATGAATCGTCACAATAGGGGAGATACCTATTCGAGTGTAGGGGTAAATGTACTACGACAATGAATCGTCACAATAGGAGAGATATCTATTCGAGTGTAGGGGTAAATGTACTACGACAATGAATCGTCACAATAGGAGAGATATCTATTCGAGTGTAGGGGTAAATGTACTACGACAATGAATCGTCACAATAGGGGAGATATATATTCGAGTGTAGGGGTAAATGTACTACGACAATGAATCGTCACAATAGGGGAGATATCTATTCGAGTGTAGGGGTAAATGTACTACGACAATGAATCGTCACAATAGGGGAGGCATTGCTATGATATTGCTGCCGAATAACTCCGCGTGGAGATGTCCTGTTTTATTGGATGCTGCTATGGGTTTAATCCATGCGTTCCTTGGGCGCTCACATTGAAACACGTGCACGCACGCACGCACGCACGCACGCACGCACGCACGCACGCACGCACGCACGCACGCACGCACGCACGCACGCACGCACGCACGCACGCACGCATGCATGCACGCACGCACCCATGCATGCATCAATGCATGCATGCATGCACAGTTGCATGCACGCATGCACAGTGATTGTGCAAGAATGCGTTTAATGCGTTAAAACTGGCTTTCCTTCGTTTGGTAGATAACAAACTATACAAACCGTGTGAACGATAAGTAGGAATGTACATGAATCGTACACATGTTTGCACTTAGACGTACGTCTTGTTATTTTTTTCTAATACTCGTGCAAGTATCGCCAGCGGCATTCTATGATATGAATACAATATTCATGTGCCGGGCATTCAAAAGACGGCGTTGTGGCTCACTGATTTGGTTGTCACCTCGATATCCTTCACCCAAGAACGTGCTGTAAGCAGTGCAGTGATATTTATTGCGCCCAGAGCTCGATTTGCAAAACTGATAACGACTTGCATTACTACATACACAATTCTTCATGCAATTGTCTGAAACAAATATGTGCAAAGTTCATCTGTGCGATCAGTGATTGGGGATTTTGTCGTCTCCCTCTCCGTGGGAATACGACAGTACAACACTGGTTCAAGGTGGGATGAGTTGGCTTAAATGTTTGATTTTTTTCGTATGCAACCTGTGGCGCCTCTACATGGTAGCATGGTAAACTAATGGGTGACTAAGCTTGCCCAACGTAATTCGACATTGATTGATTGGTTGTTTAATTAATTGGTCGGTGGGTGGATAGGTTGGTTGGTTGGCTCGGTCTTTCGGTCTTTCGGTCTGTCGGTCATTTGGTCAGTTGGTCAGTTGGTCATGCAATTTAAGCTCAAGGTCATGGATTCTTCTGTTCTAGTTGATGTTGTTAGAGAACAATCTTGAGCCGATACTGTGTTACATATTTATTCCCGAGTAGAAACGTTCAATTCCACAAGAATCAGGAATGGGATAGAAACGTCGACGGCTTTTAGTGGTTTATCCGAAAAAAAAATTTTTTTGGTCATTATCCACGTGAAACAGAATTTGCTTACAGTAAAATATTGGCAAAAACCACGTATTGACAACAACGTGTCGATCACTTTTCAACTACATTTTTTTTATAACACCCACTGTGACGCCAGAAGATGGATGGGTCGGCTTTCCATTTGTACGTATGTTACTTTTTAACAAGATTTAACAAGATTGCCATCCCAAACAACAAGTTCCAGATGACAAGTGGACAAGGAAGCCATTGGCTTATCCAGAGTCCAACAATTTTCTCATCTATGTGTAGCCCGCCCTTATCAGATATCTGTCAATTCTATTTTTAAACATATTCACACTACTAGCATTAATATAATCAGTTGGCAGTTTGTTCCATTCATTTATCACCCTATGTTAGAAAGAGTACTTTCTCATGTCCAACCTACACTGCTCCTTAACTAATGCTGCTTTGTGTCCTCTGGTTCTACTGCCTTCTTTAAGTTTGAAGAACATGTTCCTGTCAACATCCTCATAACCGTTCACTATTTTAAACACTTCTATTTGGCCTCCTCTTAGTATCCTGGTCTCTAGTGTTTTCAATATTGAAACACATGTGTGGACCCGGCTGAGACCCGGCCCAGAATTCGAACAACGCACCCCCAGGACATGAGGTGAACACCATACCATTTAACCAATGAACCAGTAATACCTCGGCATTTACATAAGCGGGGTATTTCAGCCATGCGATGTAGACAGGTGATGTCTCCTATGTTACATACAGAAGCAACTGGTGCATGATGCCGGTGAATTTGTGGGAACTAATTGCTTTTCTGCAGTAAATGTAACGTGACTGGAACGTTCGCGTGAGTAGGTCTACAGTGGTGAAAGTAATGTTCAAGAGTTTGAGCTAAAAAATACTTACGTTCGAGTACCGGGAACGCCACATTGAATGACAATGCAATAGTAATGTAAATGTAAAGTCATCATCGGTTAGAACACAGCAATGTGTTAATATTCTTCTGTGTGTCACGGAGCTGTATGGGCAGCGAGATAAGAGAAGGCTTGACCCTCTCGGGTCACACATGTAAGCCACGTGTCCACTGAGATTACTGGGGCTCACAAGTAAATACGTGAATACACCAGTCGGTGGAGGATCTTGCGAAATTTATAATATAATTCCTGTTTATTGGAGGACAGGCAGGCAGGCAGGCAGGCAGGCAGGCAGGCAGGCAGGCAGGCAGGCAGGCAGGCAGGCAGGCAGGCAGGCAGGCAGGCAGGCTGGCAGGCAGGCAGGCAGGCAGGCAGGCAGGCACACCAATGATAATATTAATTTATATTATGAGTGTTTCTTGTTTGTGTGTATTTGTGTTTGCTTGTGTGAGTATGAGTATGAGTATGAGTGTGAGTGTGAGTGTTTGTGTTCGTGTGTGTGTGTGTGTGTGTGTGTGTGTGTGTGTGTGTGTGTGTGTGTGTGTTTGTGTGTGTGTGTGTGTGTGTGTGTGTGTGTGTGTGTGTGTGTGTGTGTGTGTGAGTGTGTGTGTGTGTGTGTGTGTGTGTGTGTGTGTGTGTGTGTGTGTGTGTGTGTGAGTGGGTGGGTGGGTGTTTGTTTGTTTGTTTGTGTGTTTGTATTTGTGTATTACGCAATGACCAATCCCTGTAGATCAGGGTGATTCATTCACTTTGCAACTCATGTCAAGCGGATGAACGTGTGTAGGTCAAACCGCAGTAATTACTGTAGTTGCACCGTTTACGTTTATTCATTAGTGAGCTATGACAGAAATGGGCGAAAAAGCGTTGTGATATTTGGAGAATTCGGGCCTCCAAGCAAGTTTTGCAGGTTTAATTTATTTCAAGCCCCTGGCAACACACGCCCCTGCAATTCACTCCCACCGGCAACCCACGCCCCCTGTATCTCATGCCCCCTACAACTCAGGTCACCCGGGCATATGCATTTCACAATTATATTGTCTGCTACTATATATAAACATTAATATTGCGAAACATCGAGAGAGAGAGAGAGAGAGAGAGAGAGAGAGACAGACAGACAGACAGACAGGCAGACAGAAAGACATACATACATACATACATACATACATACATACATACATACATACATACATACATACATACATACATACATACATACACACAGACATGCAGACAGACAGATATGCATACATGCAGATATGGAGACAGACAGATATAGAGACACACACAAATACAAACAAAAAGACAGACAGGCAGATATGGAGGCTGGCAGTCTGGTAGGCAGACAGAGTGGGAGGCATACAAGCAATCAGGCAGGACAGACAGAGAGACAGACAAATGTACATATAGTCAGACAGACAGAGAGCTAGACAACGAGACAGAGAAACAGAGAAACAGAGAAACAGAGAGACATATACAGAGAAACAGAGAAACAGAGAGACAGAGAGACAGAGAGACAGAAAGGCAGAGAAACAGAGAGACAGAGAAACAGAAAGACAGACAGACATGGTGACATAGAGACTGGGAGACAGGGAGATAGAGAGACAGGGAGACAGAGAAACATTGTGACAAGGGGACAGATATACAGAAAGACAGAATGACAAAAAGACAAATATACAGAGAGACAAGGTGACAGAGAGACAAATATACATAGAAACAGGGTGACAGAGAGGCAGACATACAGAGAGACAGGGTGACAGAGAGACATAGATACAACGAGACAGGGTGACAGAGAGACAGAGACACACATTCACAGAAATAAGGGAGACATACCGATATACACAGACATAGAGAGACTGAGAGAAAGATATGAGAACCAAACATCTCTTTGAGAAACATTTGAATTCGTACACGGTACGGGGCGGTCAGTAGGTTCTACGTGTCTGTTGAAAGACGAGTCTACGAGCTTAGGATAGTCACGAAGCTGTACGGGCAGTGATGTGAGAAAAGGTTTGATCCCTTCGGGTCACACCTGTAGGCCACGTGTTCACTGAGGCTACTTGGGTTCACAAGGAAAGATATGAAGACCCCAGTCGGTGGATGATCTTGTGCAATAGATAATAAAAGTCCGGTGCATTAGAGGACAATACAGTCGGTGGGGTAATTAATGTTGTGGATAGGAAAATCGCGGGCATAGGTAAAAGAAAGACCTGGGTAAGACAGTTAATGATCCACCTACGTACCAGGCTTCACTACGCTATATGGCGTTTATTCCGTTATCAGCTGATGCGGTATTTGTACATTGATTGGCTGTGTGAGCCCACGACAGGTTTTTTCCATTCCCTGTATGGGGTATTTTACTTCCCCTGGCATAGACACCAGGTAAAAGGGACCAACAGCTTTTAGCGTCTCTTCAGAAAACCCAGGCACTTTGGGGTGAACGAAATTGGCCAACTTTCGAAACGGCAGTGGGTGGACTCGAATGCCGATTGATTGACAGCCGGTGCCCTATCACAGAGTTACCGCACCCTGATTTTGAATCACCCTCAAAACGCCCCCAAACAAAGAGTGCCTTGTGTAGATGGGCTCCGTCTGGGTGACTCGGCATGTTAACCCGGGGTAGATAATTACGCCGGTTCAGATATGCATCTGTGCTGAAAAGTATTCAACAGACTGGCGGAATTTCCGATATTTACCGGCTTATTTCGCAACGATCGTTGTATGAATTGAAACAGGACACTCTAGAAATATTCTTCCGTGTACTAGAATTCGGATAAACCCGTTCGTCTGAGACTAGACTGCCAAGACACGTTTCAAGTGCACGCAAAGGTTAAAGGTCAAATCAGAATGTTAGGGACAGGTGCAATATTAACTAATATAAACTGTCAGTTAATTAGCTATTTGCTATAACAGGTTCATATCCCTGGACGATGGCGTCTCGCGGGGTAGTCTGTGAACAATTAGAATACAATGACAGTGGTCCCAATGAAATGATGTTCTGTGATTTTATTTCACTCAGTGACCTGATTGCGTCAGCGCAGTCAATGTTGCTCTATGTCGGTCTGAGACCACATATTGGTGTTTGTTTAGCGTCAGTCAGCTATGGCTGCACCGGTGTGTACATTGGTCGGTCGGGTGTCCTCGGCGTCGGGTCGGTGTCTCAGTTCTGGACACATTGTGTTTGGACAAAACACTCTAGGAGTAAGCACGTGAGACTCGATTAGCTTGAAATTTATATTCAAAGCGCGGGAGATGACAATATTAACCTCGGGCATATAACTGGAAACACGGCTGTCGATGACAGGTGTTTGAAACTGTGATGGGAATTGAGGTGGTGATGAACCGTGACTCTACTCACAAGCACGGGCAAATGGTTCGATGGTCAATACGCTTAAGTAAACACCACAACGCACACACGCACACACGCACACACGCACACACGCACACACGCACACACGCACACACGCACACACGCACGAACACACGCACATCCACATGCTCCCACGCGCACACGTATGTATGCATGTATAGTATGCATGTTTGCATCAATGCACGTATACACGTATGCATGTATACGTGTATGTGTGTATGCGTGTATGTATGTATGTATGTGTGTGTATGTATGTA
>OY759268.1:42325183-42327683 GCA_963662155.1 Lamellibrachia columna
AATATAACGGTTGTTGGAAATTTGGAAATTTGGAAATGTAATTCTCCGGGCCCAGTAGTTGTATATACCATTTAGCTAACCAGGCAAAGGGCAAGTAAGTTCCACGGAAATGAATCCCATTCACGTCTGAGTGCTCGCCATTGATTAATTGGCTTGTTTACGGGTTGCGAGGAGCGAGACTTGTGTCACAGGAAATAGTTTCCGAAAGAAACTATTTGTGACAGATTGATGCACACCAAGTACCGGAAACTGACCATTTCGCAAGGGTTAGACACTTGAATACAAACCCAACCGTACAAGGCGATTGAATACGTGTACCTGAGTATAATATTTGATGTGACAAGCGATTAATATCCAACGGGAAACTTAGTCATGTACAATTTGCATGCAGTGTACACAAAGCCGTAACGTCGATTTCAGTCAATCAATAACTGCCGTGGTATGTGATGCATGACGGTCATGCATCACTGGTTTACTTAATTATCTTACGCGCTTCAAAGCACACGTTTAATATGGGAACAGCTTTTGAGTGAATGATTTAAAACACTTATTATGGCGCGTTCAAAGGATTACATAGGAGACTAACAATGGAGGTTACCTGGAGGAATATCGGGGGATACAGGTAGGAAGATTGGGGGTTACTGGTTATAGCATTGGAGTTTATTATTTGTGATATTAAGGTTTACTGACAATAACATCGGGGTTACCGGTTGTAGCATTGGGGGTTAGTGTTAGTAGCATTGGGGGTTAGTGTTAGTAACATTGGGGGTTAGTGTTAGTAATGTTGGGATTACTGTTAGTAACATTGGGGGTTAGTGTTAATAACATTATGGATTACTTGTAGGCATAGTGGTGGTCACATGTAACAATATCGGTGGCTAAACTGTCAGCCATATTGCAGAACAAACATCTTATCAATGACAGAACATTCTACGTCAAACCATTTGACCGTATGTGACCTCTATCGGCAACACTACACCAACACTTTCTCCCGACAAACCACCCGGGAGTGAATACGTCACATAGAAATCGAAAGTGTTTTTGGAATACTTGGGTAGTTTCGGTACGTCACAACATGTCGAGCGCCGCTATTCCTCACAAGACTACTCACGGTGAGCGTCGTGTGCGTACTGGGGTCAGATCATTATTTAGTTTCCATAGGCGACTGTGATAACGTTTTTTGGTTTATTATTTAGTTTCCATAGGCGACTGTGATAACGTTTTTTGGTTTATTATTTAGTTTCCATAGGCGACTGTGATAACGTTTTTTGGTGATGTACGCAAAATAACGGTTCGGATTTTATCACAATGACACGCGTTGTTGCATGCCATTGACATGCTGTAGATTTTTCGAAAAATCCTAGAATTTTGTTCGAGAAAATAAACATAACAGATGCTCCCCGCCAAAAAACAAGAAAATTCTGTTTACACACGCAGGGATCCTTCCATCACTGACATGTCCATATTCTGATAACAGGAAATTATAATTTTATTAGAAATTTAATCTTGTGCGCAGCAGAAGTGTCGTATTTTGCAAATGAGCTCTTGTCCCTATTCAGAAAGTATTTTTTCAAAAGGGGTGCAGACAACCATTGAAAGGGGGTACCGTCTCATCACAGGGACTTGACTGATATGCCATGGACCAGGAAGTGAAACAGTGATATATCTTCTACTAGTCTGCGGCTGGGAGGAGGGGCTGCCCATCGATGCGATTATAACTACACACCGTGGCTTCCGATAGATAACGCTGCGAGATAGTGATCTGGCTGCAGCACTACACGACGACCTGTGTTGTTATGCGACGCCGCTGGAATTGGCTCGGACACCACTGGCTCGGACACTTGCCGGGCACGGAAGAGTGGCGCACCGTGAAGAAAGTGTTCCTGTCCCAAGCTGCACGGTCTCCGGCTGTCCCGCGCCCCCTACTGCACTTAATGCGAATCTCACAGCTGTCACTGTCTGCTAACCATGTCCTTGCTCATGATTCACCTGTGTGATATCTTTCGTTCAGTACAGCCTCCCGAAATTTCGAGGAGAGATCGCAAGTTGCCTCTGTCTAGTGGGATTATACATCATAGCAACACCAACAACAACAACACCGCCACCGCCACCCCCACCGCCACCGCCACCGCCACCGTCACCGCCATTGTCACCGCCACTGCCACCGCCACCACCACCATCACCGCCACCGCCACCGCCACCGCCACCGCCACCGCCACCGCCACCACCACCGCCACTGTCACCACCACCGCCACCGCCACCGCCACCGCCACCGCCACCGCCACCGCCACCGCCACCGCCACCGCCACCACCACCGCCACTGTCACCGCCACCGCCACCGTCACCGCCACCGCCACCGCCACCGCCACCGCCGCCGCCACCGCCACCGCCACCGCCACCGCCACCGCCACCGCCACCGTCACCGCCACCGCCACCGCCACCGCCACTGCCACTGCCACCGCCACTGCCAGCAGTGACAACAACAACAACACTACGCGTA
>OY759268.1:42332683-42342683 GCA_963662155.1 Lamellibrachia columna
CAAAGCTAGATTGGAATAACATGCTGATGAATAAGACCGCAATTGAATGTTGGAATATTCTAAAATATGAAATTGAGAGTATCATCGATAAATTTGTTCCCTTCCAAAAACAAGGAAAACGGTGTAGAAAGAAACACTTGTCAAAAGAGGCTATTAGAAAAATAATGCTAAAACAAACTATGTGGAGGGTTTATAGGCGTACCAGAAAGGACGAAGACTATGCAAAATACAAAGAGGCACTTAATGCAGCTACAACTGAAATCAGACAATCTAAAAGAAGCTATGAGCAAAAACTAGCATGTAACATAAAAAATGACAGCAAGAGTTTTTAGGCATATGTCAGGAGTAAACAAAACGTACAAGACAAGGTTGGACCTCTAGAAGACAGTGCTGGAAATATAATATCACAGGGGTTTTTAATGGCGGAAGACCTAAATGGTTACTTCAGTTCAGTGTTTACCAAAGAAGATATTAGTTCATTACCAGTTGCTGATGCTAAATTTCAGGGGGCTAAATCTGACTATTTAGGTCCGTTAGTTGTAACTCCAGAATTGGTAGCTAAGAAAATAAAGGCAATGAAGGATAACAAATCACCGGGAGTGGATGGGATTCCTCCAAAATTACAGTAGAACAAATCAGTATACCACTTGCAAGAGTATTCAACTTGTCATTAAAAGAGGGAGTTGTTCCGTTTGAATGGAAAGAAGCAAACATCATACCATTATTTAAAAAGGGTTCGAGAAATAAGTCAGAGAATTACAGACCAGTGAGTTTAACGTCAGTGATTTGTAAATTATTAGAAAGGTTAATTAAAGACCATATGGTGGACTTCCTCGTTAAGCATAAATTATTAAATTCATCTCAACATGGATTCCTTAAAGCGAGGTCATGCTTAACAAATATGTTATGTTTTTTGGAAGAAATCACTAAGTGGATAGACGTGGGATCGCCAGTAGATATTATCTACTTAGATTTTCAGAAAGCTTTTGACAAAGTGCCACATCAAAGATTACTACTTAAATTAAAAGCCCATGGTATCGGGGATAGCATAACTGACTGGATAGAACAATGGCTGACTGACAGAAGACAACGAGTTGTAGTAGATGGAGAAGTTTCAAATTGGAAATCGGTTTTGAGTGGGGTACCTCAAGGATCAGTATTAGGACCTATATTATTCTTAATTTATATCAATGACTTGGATGACAGTATAACAAGTAACGTACTGAAATTTGCGGATGACACAAAACTGTTTAGAAAGGTTAATACTGATGGTGATAAACAACATTTACAAAACGATCTAGACAGATTAGTGAAACGGTCTGAGAAATGGCAGATGTTGTTCAATTTTGGGAAATGTAAATGCCTACATACAGGACATAGGAACTTGAATGTAAACTATAGAATGGGAGATACTGTTCTGGGTACTACTGTAAAAGAAAAGGACTTAGGAGTTACAATAAGCGCTGATATGAAAGTTTCAGAGCAGTGTGGTATTGCAGCTTCAAAGGGTAATTAAATTCTTGGATTGATTAGAAGAAACATAACATACAAGGGAAAAAAGTTAATTATACCTCTTTATAAAGCAATAGTTAGACCTCATTTAGAATACTGTATACAAGCATGGAGACCATATCGTAAGAAGGATATAGATACGCTTGAACGCATACAAAGGAGAGCAACTAAAATGATTCCAGAACTGAGAGACCTTAGTTATGAAGAACGCCTGAAAGAATGTGGTTTAACAACTCTAGAGACAAGGAGGTTAAGAGGAGATCAGATTGAAGTTTTTAAGATATTGAATGGGTATGAAAATATTGATAGAAATATGTTTTTCTCACTCAAGAAGGATAGCAGAACTAGAGGACATGAGGTAAAATTAGTAAAGGATCAATGTAGATTGGACATCAGGAAGCACTCGTTCTCACAGAGGACAATAAATGAATGGAACAAATTGTCAACAGATTGTGTAACTGCTAGCAGCGTGAATATGTTTAAAAACAAGGTTGACACATATCTCAGGAGGGCAGGCTATAAGTAGATGAACATTGTTGGACTCTCGATAAGCCAATGGCTTCCTTGTCCACTTGCCATCTGGGCCTTTGGCTTGGATGGCAAATCTTGTTAAATCTTGTTAAATCTAAATCTATATACACCTTTCGTGTAATTTGAATTGATGTCGTTCTTGTTGTCGTTTTTGAATTGATGTCGTTCTTGAATTCGAATTGATGTCGTTCTTTGTTGTCGTTTTTTTTTCAATTTGAATTCATGTCGTTCTTGTTGTCGCGTTGACGTTGTCGATATTGCTAATATAAGTGACTCTGGACAGGACATAGACGTGTGGAAAGAACCGGACGTGCTCACCGGGCATGCTCACATCCGGATACCGGCGCGAGACTTAAACGGTGTCTTACGAGAATTCGACAGGAGAAACATATCGCATTACATTGTTATAGACAACATTCAACGGTAGGTGATCGGTGACGTCACACGTAATGTTGTTCAATGTTAATTACACATTATTAGTTAAACGTTCACTCACCGTAATTGTAAGTCCTGTCCTATAAAAGTGGGATACTTCACTCAGGTTCAAACCTGTGGGGTTGTTCACTCATCCATCTACTCCGAAGACAACGTTAGCATAACGCTACAACAATAACAACAACATCAACTACACCACTAACAACAACTACACCTACAACACCAACAACAGCAACAACAATAATAATAATAATAACAACAACAACAACAACAACATATATATATATATATATATATATATATATATATATATATATATATATATATATATATATATATATATATATATACCTACAACAACAGCAACAACTACACCACTAATAACAAATACACCTACAACAACAACAACAAAAACAACAACAACAACACAAATAACAACAATAATAACCAGAACAAAACAATAAGAAAATAGCCCAACAATGGAAAACCCAAAACAACAACAACAACAATAATAACGTCAATCTGCAATAACAGCATCAAGCAACAACCGTATGACAACACAGAACATCAGCTACAACTCCCGACAACAACAACGCAACAGTAACACAGTGACGTAGCAACAATAACACAGTGACGTAGCAACAATAACACAGTGGATTTTCTCAAGTGTACTTTGTCTTTTCTAGCTTGATCGATGGAAGTGGGAGGGACAACGCGACGACGAGCAGAATGCGACGGTCCGAGGGATCGGAAGAAGTCGTTGGCAGATACGCTCGATACGACGAGGTAAGATTTAGCCTATTGCAGACACACGTAACTGTGTTTATCGTATTAATGAATATTTCTCAGGATAGTTCGTTTTCATGATGAAATAATTTTTTTATCATATCCAAAAGGTTTTGTTTACCTGTGGAGCTTTCGCCATCTTATCAAGATCACTTCATCAGTGCTAATGATGATGACGTCATGGCAGGATGACGTCATCGTAGATGTGTGGAAGCTCGTAGTTCCTCTCATCTCATGTGATCGCGGCGTCTGTCTTCTGTATCCATATCGCTTTTTTCACGTGTATTCTCCTTATGCGGGACTTCCTGTTTACCACTTTCACTCCTACTATGACGTCATCCTCCCAGGACGTCTTGATAAAAAGATGACTGCTTTACAAATGACCAATATCTTTTGGATATGACACAAGTCTTGTGTCATTTGTTGAGATATACATATATTTAGTGCGCGTTATTAAGTTACATTTTTCATTCCTTACCCGTGTTGGGCACCGTGTCATATACTTCACTATACACCGTTTCCATAATAAATTCCGATATTCCCTTATAATGCATGTGTAGATATGCGCTACCTCTAGTACTAAACCGTTTCACATTAAACCATTCGCCTCTTAATATACCCTCCAACGCACTGCACTACAAGCAGTACACATTGCCCCTACTCTATGTTGCCCCACCTACATACACATTGCCACACCAATGCGCATTGCCCCAGTACACATTAGGCCGAACTATTCAACTCGACGAACGTGTCCCAATTCTGTCACCTCGATTCGTCAGTCCATTCACACACCGGTCGCCCATACACTATTTCGGCCCTTTTAACTGCATAGAACGGACAACTTTTTCCACTTCTTTGTGTGTGTGTGTGTGTGTGTGTGTGTGTGTGTGTGTGTGTGTGTGTGTGTGCGTGGGGGGGGGTTGTGTGGTGTGGTGTGGGGTGGGGTGGGGGGGGGGGTGTGAAGGGTTGGGAATTTGGCACACTAGTTACCTCACAAGAAACTGTTGGTATTCTTTTCAAATATTTTGGCCAACTAACGGTATGACGTCAATACATGCAAATTAAGGTTGTGTGATAAATTTGAGTGAGTCGGCTGAAATTCTAACAATAATACAATACAGTTCTTGAGAGGTAACTGTCATGCCAAATGTAACGTTCAAAGAAATCAGAACGTGAAACCATTCAAGGATTAATACATTACTGAATAGCTTTAAAACACGGCGATAATATCACCAATCTGCTTTAAGCCCGTGTTTAGGGTTTTAATAAACGGGGATTCCGGCGGACACAATCAGCCAAGGATTTTTAGGATGATTTGTGAAAAGAATTTTACAGTTAACTCAAATTCACTCAAAAAGGGTTTCAGTCGAAATCCCCCGGGAACGGGCATGTGCTATAAAACATAAAAAGGCCGATTGACAAAATACATGTTTTTTTCGATGCAAAATAGTTAGTAAGGACTCAGTTCGTTTCATAGAGTTTATTGTTGTCGTTTTCGGTTATAAGTTAAGTCCGGAATAACACTGGACATTTCTAAATCGACCGGGTAAACAAAACATATTCCTACAAATAAACCTCGAGATACGACACATCGTACAAAAGCACGATACGAGAGAAATATGTTTTTTTAATTAAATTAACAAATTAAGAACTAAGTTAGTCATTGGCTTCAGATTCTGCAGTGGATGGATGACGTCACAAGAGAACACCCGGATGTAGCGTCTATTATTTCAATTGGAGAGACGTACGAAGGTCGGGACACAAGATTGCTAAAGGTAATGTCAATGACAAGGATAACCTTGTCAATGACAAGGATAACCTTGTCAATGACAAGGATAACCTTGACGTTCGTTCGTAAATATCACGTTCAAACACCAATCAATGTGAGAGCCATTTTCTCCGATAGGCTAGTTCTATAAAAAAAAACCACTATATATATATATATATATATATATATATATATATATTCTAACATTTTGTATTTTAATTAACTGCGTTTTTGTAAAGTGCAATTTTACCGTTATCTATGTGTGGATATCGGCCTTGCCGTTCAATATTTTTAAACACTAGCATTTGTTGATGATGTCAAATATATGTGACAACGTTTATCTGGCTCAGGCATTCCTGTCCGCACGCAATGTGAACATTATATTTGCCCGAAACATTCAAATAAAACAGATAATATCAAAGAATGTTTTAGAAAAGGGTTCCGCTAAAATTCGCTTGTGTAGTTAAGATTTTAGAATACGATAAAGCGCTGTGCGGTAATCACGATCAGACTCAGTGCCTATGATATCAAGCTACCTGGTACATGTTTAACCTGTTCAAACCCGGTGTACAGACAACTCTCGTAACGCCGACACGAACGGGGAAACCTGTTTTTGAAAACCTGTTATTCAGGAGGGCCGGCCTCTTTTATATACAACGTATGATTGTCTTTTGTTGGTGTGGGTCACATTTAGGAATACGTCACACACACGCACACACTCACGCACACGCACGCGCACGCGCGCGCACAGACGCACACACACACACACACACACACACACACACACACACACACACACACACACACACACACACACACACACACAAACGCACACACGCACGTACGCACGCACGCACAGCAACACAAGTAACACACGTGGTATATATATGCTATCACACCGCCGGATCAGTGGTTACCCGCTAACATGCGATGAACTGATGTCGTCTACAAATACGTCACGCAAGGGCAATTACATAAATTCTGGTAGTTCGCGCAATCACCCGTTTGCTTACGTTTTGTCGTTGATGTTTATTTGTTACAACTCATTGGGACAATGCAGACTTTAACATTAAGCGATGATCCATTATTACTGGAAAAAACATGTTAAGGAATTCTGCGAGTTGATTGACCAAATAGATGATCATTGGAGATACCGCTGTCAGACAACTACAACAATGATTAGAGTGACAACGACTATGATGACTAAGTTGTCAACTAAGACGACGACGACGGCAATTCAAGTAGATAGACCCTGTTTAGATCACTCAAACGGTAATTCATGCAATGTTTATATCCCCTGCCAACTGTGCACTGGCACCAATCGTATGACCCGTTTTACCCAGTTCGTTGCGCAACGTGGGTCGGTGACCTCTGTTCAGTATAACTGACACGACTTTAGAACCAAACAGTGTGTTTTTGTATCCACGTACTCCATGGTACGTCATGCGTGCAACTAATTTGACATGTTTGACTTCTGATTCTAGGAAGGTATAAAGACAAGTCTCGCTAATCATTCAAACCTGTTTGGAGAATCCATGATTCGATAGATCTGGATCATGTATAAATCCGTACACACGGAGCATGACCGCGTTGTTGCATTTCTGTGCGCATCGTGCACGCTTATATCATACATATTCAATGGAGTCGTTATCTCGAAAACTGGTTCTAACAATGTCCCATTATCCACACCGTCTATATATTCACACACACACACACACACGCACGCACGCACGCACGCACGCACGCACGCACGCACGCACGCACGCACGCACGCACGCACGCACGCACGCACGCACGCACGCACGCACGCACACACACACACACACATATATAAGTCACGTGAAAACAAATTTACACAGAAAGGATGAATTATCAGAAAGACAGACTAGTAAGGAGTTCGATTTAATATTCCATTGATGCCGAACCTCCTTGATGCTTGATGCTTGATGAGATATTCCCTTTACAGCTGATTACAGCTAAACTTGGAGGTAGTATAGTGAGCTTAGAGATCGAGATCAACAGCTCTATGAGGCGCACTGAGTCCACAACAGGTTTGTTTTTCATTTCCCTGTGTGAGACTTTTTACTTCCCCTGGCATACACACCAGATAGAAGCGACCGCGTCACTGCAAATAGCAATTACGTACTTGAATCTACGTTCCGCTTTCATGGACCGCGAATGTGACATATCTATTACCTGCCAAGTAATAAACATCCATAGAACGAAACCTGCCTTGAACCGAGACGTCGGCCAAGAGCTCCCCCGTCCTTCTTCAGCTTGTTTCACATGACCATTGTCATGGAAGTCAGCCATATTTGTATATCTTTGTAAATTTGACCAAGGATTTGTGTTTCGTTCTGCATAGTTGGGAGTTCCTGGCAAGAACAAGTGGCGTATTTGGCTGGACGGCGGCATCCACGCGAGAGAGTGGATCTCACCTGCCACCGTCATCTCTGTGGCTCACCAGGTACGTGATAACCTCCGTCATCCAGGTTCGCGCAAGCCTTTGCCACCCAACTACGTGCTATTATATCCAGGTATGCGCTAACCTATTTCATCAATGTACGTGCTAGTGTTAGCCTTTGTCACCCAGGCACGTATTATAGCCTCCGATATCCGTGTACGTGCTAACCTCTGTCATCAAGGTATATACTAGCCTAGGTCATGCAGGTACATGCTGGCCTCCGTCATCCAGGTACGTATTAGCTTCCGTCATCCAAGTATGTATTAGCCTCCGTCACCTAGGTAACCGCTAGCCTCCGTCATCCAGGTACGGGCTGGCGTATGTAAGTCAATGTACGTGTTAGCCTCCGTCATCTAGATACGTTCTAGCCTCCGTCATTCAGGAACACGCTAGCCTCTGTCAACCAAATCCTTGCTAGCCTCAATCATCTAGGTATGTTCCATCTCATGTAATCCAGGTACGTTCTAGCCCCCGTCATCCAGGTGTTAGCAGAGCTAATAAATACCGAACTACGTCACTTGATGCCGCACCATTTTGTAAACTGATCGTCAGATTAATTAACATTACAACCTGTTTTTAATTTCATCGGCGGTATACACTCTTGGCATTAGATACCCTAATTCATGACCAACACTTGAGAATAAGACTGTTTTCGCTACATATGATTGACTACTGCTTGTCGGGGTGTCACTACTCTGAAATCGTTTAGGTTTGTATTTTAATACGTTAACACAAAACCACATTACCACGTTGTAAACTCACATCGTTATACCCTGTACTAACGTTTTAAATATGCCTTTCTCGGTTGCTGCAACTGTTTGGAATTCGCTTCCTGTAGTGTTGGGTCAGTTAAAAATGTTATACAATTTCCGCGTCATTAGTAGACTCATTTGTTAAACCATGGTTATCCTCCTTAGCCCCACAGCGACATTAGAAGACATATATGTTAAACCATGGTTATCCTTCTTAGCTCCGCAGCGTCATTAAAAGACTCATCTGTGAAACCATGATTATCCTCCTGAACTCCCCAGCGTCATTAGCAGACTCATCTGTTAAACCATGATTATCCTCCCTAGCTCCCAGCGTCATTAATAGACTCAACTGTTAAACCATGGTTATCCTTCTTAGTTCCCAGCGTCAATAGTAGACTCATCTGTTAAACCATGATTATCCTTCTTAGCTCCCCATCGTCATTAGCAGACTCATCTGTTTAACCATTGTTATCATTCTTAGCTCCCCAGCGTCATTAGAAGACTCATCTGTTAAACCATGGTTATCCTTCTTAGTTCCCAGCGTCATTAGTAGACTCATCAGTTAAACCATGGTTATCCTCCTTAGCTCCCAGCGTCATTATTAGACTCATCTGTTAAACCATGGTTATCCTTCTTAGCTCCCCAGCGTCATTAATAGACTCATCTGTTAAACCATGGTTATCCTTCTTAGCTCCCAGAGTCATTACTAGACTCATCTATTAAACAATGGTTATCCTTCTTAGCTCCCCAGCGTCATTAGTAGACTCATCTGTTAAACCATGGTTATCCTTCTTAGCTCCCCAGCGTCATTAGTAGACTCATCTGTTAAACCATGGTTATCCTTTTTAGCTCCCAGCGTCATTAGTAGACTCATCTGTTAAACCACGGTTATCCTTCTTAGCTCCCTAGCGTCATTAGTAGACTCACATGTTAAACCATGGTTATCCTACTTAGCTCCCAGCGTCATTAGTAGACTCATCTGTTAAACCATGGTTATCCTTTTTAGCTCCCCAGCGTCATTAGTAGACTCATCTGTTAAACAATGGTTATCCTTCTTAGCTCCCAGCGTCATTACTAGACTCATCTATTAAACAATGGTTATCCTTCTTAGCTCCCCAGCGTCATTAGTAGACTCATCTGTTAAACAATGGTTATCCTTCTTAGCTCACAGCGTCATTACTAGACTCATCTATTAAACAATGGGTATCCTTCTTAGCTCCTCAGCGTCATTAGTAGACACATCTGTTAAACCATGGTTATCCTTCTTAGCTCCCCAGCGTCATTAGTATACTCATCTGTTAAACCATGGTTATCCTTCTTAGCTCCCAGCGTCATTAGTAGACTCATCTGTTAAACCATGGTTATCCTTCTTAGCTCCCTAGCGTCATTAGTAGACTCACATGTTAAACCATGGTTATCCTTCTTAGCTCCCAGCGTCATTAGTAGACTCATCTGTTAAACCATGGTTATCCTTCTTAGCTCCCCAGCGTCATTAGTAGACTCATCTGTTAAACCATGGTTATCCTTCTTAGCTCCCCAGCGTCATTAGTAGACTCATCTGTTAAACCATGGTTATCCTTCTTAGCTCCCTAGCGTCATTAGTAGACTCATATGTTAAACCATGGTTATCCTTCTTAGCTCCCCAGCGTCATTAGTAGACTCATATGTTAAACCATGGTTATCCTTCTTAGCTCCCAGCGTCATTAGTAGACTCATCTGTTAAACCATGGTTATCCTTCTTAGCTCCCAGCG
>OY759268.1:42347683-42447683 GCA_963662155.1 Lamellibrachia columna
ACTGATGACGTCACACAAACTATGCACCATACGAAGACCCAAATAGTTAGTTCTGGGCCGACAACTCGACGGTTCCAGAGCAGCACGACTGATGACGTCACACAAGGCGACCGGAGTCCGTCGTCCGAGGCACTGGACAGTGAAGGCACGACAAGCACAGCCAGTAGTGGTCAGAGTAACTTGACCCACTCGTCTCAATCAACTAGTGGTCAGAGTTCCTCTACACAATCCAATCCACGAACAAACTGGACGCTAAAGGTGCGCACAGGAGGCGACTCTGAGAAGACCAGAGATGCTGCATCATCCTCGATGGTCAACGGAAGTTGTCGAACATGTCGTCACGTGATACTGAACATGCTGGTTGGGTTTTGTGTATGTCTGAAAACGGCGTTGGTGTGGCTATCGTGAAGCGGTGATAATGTTAAAGTGACTACTTGCATTGTCATTTATCTTACAAATCACATTCGCGCTAGGAAAAGAAAAACAATCAATTAACTTATACACAATATACCGTTTACATTACCTCTCCATGACTGATTATCTACAAAGTTCCTGTTATGCCACTTACTTCTGATAATCCTATTTTATAAATTATTGTCAGTATTCAATAGAGCCGATTTTAATGACTACCTAAAACCAGTACTGAACAAATATGTTAATACGCCTCTGCGCTACATAATCAAACATATTTCTCATACATAAGTCATTGAACTCGGCAGGTAGTTTTGGTTTCATCAACCGGTTACCCGTAACAAAATGCACGCGTGGCCTTGCCACAATCAGAATAATACTAAGATCTCGCAAATGCATTAGCGAAAAATCACCGATCTAATGATCTCACCAGTTTTGTGTTACCCAATGATCACAAATGATTTGTTATCAGTATTTAAACTCGTAATTTTACTAGGTGTCGTAATTACGTCGTTGATTCGTTGTCAAGTGTATTGTTCTTTAGGCAAATCTTCAGGTATCTAGTTATTATTTCAGGTCGTCTGCTAATGAACGTGATCACGTTTCAATGGCAATTAAGTGTTGGCATGATCTCTCGTTTTATAGTTATCTTGTGCGGATGAAACAAGAATATTGCATGAATTAGCTACGCTAATTACACGAGCAACACTATTGCAATAATAATCCATGTACATAAAAGTTAGGCCTAATTTACATGTAAATTTACAAACAACACTGCATATTTACGCAAATCTCAATGTAGAATATAATGCACTGAACCGTTGCGTTATGACGCTGGTCCAACTGACGTGATTCAAATGTTGCTTGCTATATAATAATAATTATAAAATGTATGACATTGAACGGTACCAAAGAACGTCTTGTGTGGCGTATGTGACTTAATGTTTGTGACATGTTTTACAGTTTCAATGTATAGAATATGTGTAAACACGATGACGTATACTGACACTTTTTATGCTTTTATCGGATGGCGGCGATTTGGTGTTCACACGTATCTGATTGACAATCACTTTGGTGGTCATATGTGTACCAGATCATCTGATGACATGCAAATGTATGTATCTAAATAGTTAATTTCCACACCCCCGCTGGATCATTTCAACACCCCGCTGGATCATTTCCACACCCCGCTGGATTATTTCCACACCCCGCTGGATCATTTTAGAGAACTGGCGCCAAACGGGACATTTACATGTTTTTGATAATGTATGCTATAGTTGTTTAGTTCACATATTCCGCCGAATTCAAAGCACCAGTCAAAAATGGCTACTTCATAATAACGACTGGTTATTTAAGATAATTATTTGTTGTCGGATGTTTTACCCCATTCACGTATCATTTTCTCCCGTAATCTATTCGGAAGAGCCGGCAGATGGCGCTACGTGTCTTACCAATAGCTACAGCATTGGCGAATTCATACAGGAAACACGGTCGTTGTCTTAAGAGCCTTGCTATGTTTTCACGTTACCAAATTTAAGGGTATGCATCTTGAATTCCAGTATGTTATCCTTCAATTGCCATCAGGTATTGAATACATGTGAACACCACGCCAGCCCTGCTATGACGACCGGTCTATTCCTGTGATTCATAGTTGATGCTTCCGCAACAATCTCACCAGTTAACTGCCGAACTAAATACATGTGAACACCACGCCAGCCCTGCTATGACGACCGGTCTATTCCTGTGATTCATAGTTGATGCTTCCGCAACAATCTCACCATTTAACTGCCGAACTAAATACATGTGAACACCACGCCAGCCCTGCTATGATGACTGGTATATTCCTGTGATTCATAGTTGATGCTTCCGCAACAATATCACCAGTTAACTGCCGAACTAAATACAATACTAATAAAACATGCGATATTTAACATAGACGACACGGCTGATTGTAGCAACGTGATACAAATGAACTCCATTATACAATGGCGTAGTTTTAGACTAGGTTTTCGCATTTATTTGTACAAAAACATATCTCGATGAGCGAGATTTTTACGATGTTGTTCAAGCGTGTGTGTATATAACACTGTCCGTTTTTGACTAGTTTGTTACGCAATACAAACTTTTGTTTTTACATGTATTAGGTGCTTATGAAAGTGAATGTTCTTCTTTCTGTGTAGTTCGTGATGTGACATCGAATGTGCCATCACTGGCTTGTTTCGTTTGTGATCTCTGACTAGTTTGTCATACAACGGTCATATCATCGACTGTGTTTTGTCGTGAATGTTTACAATGGCGATGACAGAAGTGTAACTTTACCATGAATCGGGTGATAGATTAAAGTGTAATTTTACATAGCTATTGCAAATGTGCTGACACCTTGTGACAAAATGCGCATGACAGTGGATTGGTCCGAGGTGGCAAATTAAATAAATAAGAAGAAGGAAACTCTCCTGCCAGGGATGAAATAAAGGCAAGAGGGCGTGTGAAGGGGGTATATCCCCTCCCACAAAACGATTTTTTATGAAGGTCCAAATGACGCCGTTTTATGGATTTTGTGGCCACTTTTAATCGATAGTGTGGAATTGCTTAACAAGAAGGAGATTATTTGCAAAGGAAGGAGACGCGGGAGATGTAAAAATAATTGCAGAAAATAAGGATATATCTTTCGCAAAGCGGGAAAATCGTCACCTTTGATTTATCCCTGTTTTACAGTTAGCAGACTTGATATTGTTATCGTTTTTTTCTACGTCAATCACAGGCAGAGCACACGAACAATTTCATTTATTAAATACTCTGTTGCCAACTAAGCCACGTGTGCAACCAAGGGCGACATAAGGGGATTTTTATCATTATCAAATAAACGATTTACCAACTTATTCGAGTCACACTCGGAAGTCTGTGTTCAAAGAATATAATATACGAAATATTGTTTCAATAAACGACGTATACATGGTGCATTTATTATAAATCGACGTGAAATACAATAAGCGATTCTAGTCGAATTCGCTTTAAATTAGAATAATAGTTTTGTGATGTTGTATTGTATTTGTCAACATGGTCACTTTAACGTATAGCGATTCGTGACAATAAATACTGGAATAATGAAACTTGTCAATGTCATGTTTTGGATCGATCCTAGAAAGTGTACCCGGCACCAGGTTGGCATGAATGCATTTTAATGATGATGATGGTTTATTATTGAAATTGTGATACAATACGTACATTAATACACACACACACACACACACACACACACACACACACACACACACACACACACACACACACACACACACACACACACACACACACACACACACACACACACACACACACACACACACACACACACACACACACACACACACACACACACACACACACACACACACACACACACACACACACACACACACACACACACACACACACACACACACACACACACACACACACACACACATTGTCACAATTTCCACAATGAGGGTATCAAGCCACAAGTGGTATAATTTTCCATCACAATACATGTAATAATATATTCTATTACATGGTGCAAGAGAGAAAAAAAAACACACACACACACCACACACACCACACACACACACACACATACACACACACACACACACACACACACACACACACACACACACACACACACACACACACACACACACACACACACACACACACACACACACACACACACACACACACACACACACACACACACACACACGCCAACGTATATTCTATTACATGTATATTCTATTACATGTATATTCTATTACATGTATATTCTATTACATATATATTCTATTACATGTATATTCTATTACATGTATATTCTATTACATGTATATTCTATTACATGTATATTCTCTTACATGTATATTATATTACATGTATATTCTATTATATGTATATTATATTACATGTATATTCTATTACATGTATATTCTATTACATGTATATTCTATTACATGTATATTCTCTTACATGTATATTATATTACATGTATATTCTATTACATGTATATTCTATTACATGTATATTCTATTACATGTATATTCTATTACATGTATATTCTATTACATGTATATTCTATTACATGTATATTCTATTACATGTATATTCTATTACATGTATATTCTATTACATGTATATTCTATTACATGTATATTCTATTACATGTAAATTCTATTACATGTATATTCTCTTACATGTATATTATATTACATGTATATTCTATTACATGTATATTCTATTACATGTATATCATATTACATGTATATTCTATTACATGTATATTCTATTACATGTATATTCTATTACATAATGCAAGAGAAAAACAAACTGAGCAAATAGAAAATAGAAATTGCAGTTGAAGAAAAACAGCAGCACAAATCAGAGCAACACTAGTTTCATAAATATATGCATTACGATTACAATAATGCATGTTATTTATATAAATTAGTAATATCATTTACTAACAAAAACCTTTTGAGATGACATTTAAATATTATAAATGCAAACGTACAATCCAATGTTTTACAGTAATTCCATAGGTTAACACTACATTGTATGTATAAATATGTTGGATAGTAAAATCGTTACATGCGATAGATCAGTGTGGTGTGTCCTCTTTTTGTTGATTTCATTATTTCTAGTAAACATTTTTATGATAACCGTCGGTAACATTTTCTTGACAACTGGATGCATAAACAGAACAACAGTGTATTTGTAGATATTTCTTAATAGTAAAACCAATCGTTTCTTGGAAGAGTTGTTCTGTTTTTGCTCTGTAAAAGCTGACATAATGATGGTATATCTTCAGAATTACACGGTTTGGTTATAGACCATTTTTTCAAAACACATCATATTCATAGCGAACCAAACAACCTCTTCAGAGGAGTAATTGAACATTCGGTTCTTAACTAAACGAAATCCGTTTGCTGTCATATGAGGTTTAGACAATTTCAAATCATGCATCTAGAAAACAGGAGAAGAGCGGTGGATAAAACTAACCCCAATAAGGCCACACCATTGAATACGCGGTGACCAGCAACACGTGGATGACGGTATACATATGTTCAAAGTATCACCGACCATGAAGTAACTTTGAATAAATAAAGGAAAACAACGAAAATAATTATTGTCTACATATATTTAATGTATGCCTTTAGAATGTCTATTGCTGGAGCCCCGATATTGGTAGGTAGAAATAGCACCACCACCTTCAGGTTTTTCACTAATGTGAAAAAAGGCAAACACTTTTCAAAATAACCCCGGTTTACGGTATAAGATTTACTAATCAGCTAAATGCATTTTGTTTAACAGTTAAGCAGTTATGCGAACCACCAAGTCCACAAAATATACTACTAGTTAATTAGTTAATTTGATGTGCAAAATATGTGCTGACCGAGCTCCAATAATATTTATGACACAAACCCCGTGATTCATCTTTCTACGCACAGTATGTCACAGTTTAGAACAAAGTATGTCACAGTTTAGAACAAAGTATGTCACAGTTTAGAACAAAGCGCAGCATACTACTATTTAACGTGTTGATGTTATAAAATGTATAATACAAATACATATTACATTAATTTGGCTCGCCACTAGGCAGCACCTGTGTCACAGTAAGTTAATCCGACGTTAGCGTTTTGTAACATATGTAGACACATGTGCACCAACACTGACCCGGATACGACATAAGCAATGCATGCCGGGATGACGCGCTTTTGTTACGTCATGCGAAAGTGAGTAGAATCGCCGACGACGTTGACATAACTTCGCGCTTAAAAGGTTTAAAAGCGATATTTTCCGAAGCAGTTGAAACATCACGGTAAATCTAATCCAAAGGTAAGGCTTTAGCAGTCATGCAATATTTTATATACCAGGTTTAATAACTGGTTGCAGTGACACGTCGGGATTAACCGCGATCGTTTTTCGCAAATCGACACCCATGCTTTTTCTAAGCGTGCTGGATTCAGATCAGTTCACAATTATATCGGCATAGATAGTGTGATATCTCAGGAATACGCGTGGAAGAACTCACAGGCCACCGCCCCCTGAAACATTGGACTAAATAAGTATGTAGAACGTTATTAGTTACGTTTTTGTGGTGCGTCCCGTAAATCGTTGACTTTATTGTTGCTAGGCTGACGGTATCACCCTTTATTCTGTAAAACATGTCTATGCCGTTCTGTTAGTTTATTAGCCAACTAATAGATCGATACACTTCATATGTGGAGGATATTGCATATAATTTGGCATTATCTTTGTCCCCAGTGGCTACCTTGTTAATTTTGACACGCACCACCTAAATTGATTGGTGAAATATTTTTGAAAAAATACTGCGATCATATATAGACTTAGTTTGTACAAGTATCCATATGTATGACGCTATGTTTCCAAAACACACTGTGTCAAATAAAAACAATGAATGAATGAGTACAAACTATAAACATAATCCCCCCCGTCCCTCGACCAATAGATGGAGCTGTTCCACGAATTATTTCAAACTGCAAATAAATCATTTATGCAGAGCCGATTGTACGTTCACCATTACTCACCAATGATGAAACAGAGCCGAGTGTACGTTCACCATTACTCACCAATGATGAAACAGAGCCGAGTGTACGTTCACCATTACTCACCAATGATGAAACAGAGCCGAGTGTACGTTCATCATTACTCGCTAATGATGAAACAGAGCCGAGTGTACGTTCATCATTACTCACCAATGATGAAACAGAGCCGAGTGTACGTTCACCATTACTCACCAATGATGAAACATAGCCGAATGTACGTTCACCATTACTCACCAATGATGAAACAGAGCTGAGTGTACGTTCACCATTACTCACCAATGATGAAACAGAGCCGAGTGTACGTTCAGCATTACTCGCTAATGATGAAAGAGAGCCGAATGTACGTTCACCATTACTCACCAATGATGAAACAGAGCCGAGTGTACGTTCATCATTACTCACCAATGATGAAACAGAGCCGAGTGTACGTTCACCATTACTCACCAATGATGAAACAGAGCCGAATGTACGTTCACCATTACTCACCAATGATGAAAACAGAGCTAAGTGTACGTTCACCATTACTCACCAATGATGAAACAGAGCCGAGTGTACGTTCATCATTACTCGCTAATGATGAAACAGAGCCGAGTGTACGTTCACCATTACTCACCAATGATGAAACAGAGCCGAATGTACGTTCACCATTACTCACCAATGATGAAACTGACACAATAAAAAACGTCGGGTTACGACGGAATTATTGATGGCGTTCCTTATTTTTATAAAGGAAAAACATTAAGTCCAACACCTATTCAATACTGTTCTTGTCGTGTACAGCACGCGTTATTAATGTAACCCATGTCCTCCTCTGGGGGGTTCGAACGAACCCCTTTTTGAGAGAATAGTCTTTAGCTGTGCCATTTTCCAGAAATCACCCCAGAAATCCCCGGCTGATTGCGTACGCTCGAACCCTCTTTTTCAAACCCAAGAGGACGGATCTATAGTCATGTGCCCTTAGCAAAGTTAATATGTACAGATCAGCGGTTTTAGTGTGGGGGACCGCCCCAATGGTGGCAACAGTGCGCTGGACAGGGCAGAACTGTCACTTTCATGACCCTTACTTGCGTGGTGTCGCATATTTTGCCTCTCGATTGATTGATCCTTGAGACTCCCTACATAATAAACCACGTAACACCTTTCACTATCTTCCAAATGTGCGCTTCTAAAGTGGAACAAACATAATTACTCACTGCATAATGTTCTGTTTTTAATAATTAATTAATACATAATGCTTAGTTTTCATAATAAGATATTTTCGCGGCATACCGTTGAACTCGAGCGATACCATTCACAGCCATAACGCAAGGCGGTGTTTCCTCGTTATGATAATCACTTTTGCGCGTCCCTGTTCACGATTATGCTTAATGATTCTGTTTTATTGCCCCTCTGAGCTCAGGTTCCTGAGGATATAGGCGTTAATTAGTATTATTATTATTAAATACGTTTATAATGATGAATCGCAGAGATTACGTGTCGACGACGAGAATGGTTCCGCCATCAAGCGAATGGGGCTGTAACTACCATTATTGTGGTAGTTACAGCTACATTCACCTGATGGCGCCACCGTTCGGGTCAACTACACGTAATCACCGCGGTGTTAAGTTGATAATCGGTAACACCAGCGCGCGACCGTCGCCGCCACGCGTCGTCGCCTCTGGCTCGTTTATTGTTGTTTCCCCGTCGTCTGGCAACGCGCGCGCGCTCAATGGCAATTTCCACTATCCACACTTGGATTAAAGACCCGGAGATTTCGTGAAACAAGCGTTGATATAATACCAACATAGTAAGTACAGGCGGCGTTATATAGTTCTACCTCGAGGGACGTCGTCTAGTTTTCCTGTGGTTTGTTAGTGTGTGTTTTGAGGTTGCTGTGCTTATTTATGCTATCCATTTCAACTGTTATTCCTCGAATGATCGTTGGATAAGTTTGGACATGCATTGAACCGAATTGTCCGTGATTCCAGGAGTCAGGCGGCATATCGTGGTCGCTGTGTATTTCAGAATGTGCGTACAGTAATATATCTGTAACAGTAAGAAGGGTGTGAATCATTACTGCTATTGTCGCTCAGTATAACTTCATTTGTAGTACATTATGTGTGCGCAAACTTTGCGTTGTGACCGTTATAGAGTTCACGGTATCAAGTTCGCTGTATGCGGATTGGTTTCGCCAAATATCACGGGCTGTGTCAAAGGTGGGGTCTTTGGATGCAAATAAACATCCATGATGTTTTATGCGGTTTGTGATAATAATGGAATACAGTATATCATTCCCAGGAGGCCATGATGTACGGTTAACCGCGTTAGCGAATACGTAAACATCTGTTGGGGGATTTGTATCCCTGAAACCCTTTTACGTACCTAATTTCCATGGAATTGTGCTCTTTTGTAGTAGTTTCTAGTACATGCATGTAGGTTTAGCTAAGAATATTTCACAGTGTCATTTATATAACTCCCGTCATTTATATAACTCCCGTCATTTATATAACTCCCGTCATTGTCCGAACTTATGTGAGTCTGCAATTCGCCGCTGTAGCATTACACTGTACGTTCCAAGGCGTGGTTCGCCTTTTTTAATTCCGTCCCCTCCCCAAATTAGCATATTAAAATTTTAATTATTGTCCACATTAGAAAATATATCGATACAATGACGTTATGACACTTTGAGTGCATATAGGTCATACAATATGTCACATCGTACTGTGTTTACAAACATTTATCTCCAATAAATACATTGACATTTTTTGTTTTTTTAACACAAATGGTGTCATCTTGATAATTTTTTTAAGAACTTGTGAATTTCCAAGATTCAAAGATTTCGCATTGTATTTACAGTGCCTCGTCGTGAAAATATGTGCGATTTAAAACAATAGTATTTTTGTAGCAGTGACCACGCGGGGTGAACTTCTGATTTCTCATGCGACCGACATAAAAAATTGTACGCGGGGCCTGATCCCTCCCCTTTAGTACGCTTTGTACGAATATGTAAATATCGACAATTGTGAACGGCCCCTTAGCTAGAGCCAATTTCGTAGTTCGGTCAACAGTGCGTGCAGTGCAACAACGGACGTTTGTTAGACGGATAACAGGTGGACGAGTGTTCGTAACTCGACGCGGATTCCATGTGACCAGGCATGGTCCAAAGCACATCAATCACCTTTATTGAACGGCTGCTCTTTGTTGCAAGACTGTTGTTATATCTAATAATATCGTCTCGCTCCGAACGTTTCAGGCAATGTTAATGCACTTGCGTTGTGTCGACAAACTGTGTCAGGCAAATATAAAGGTAGAGCGATGTCCGGGTCTTGTGACCGCTCTAAGCTCTATGCACGTCACCAGTTCATTCTACGAACACCAACACGTTTTATCCCAGAAGCATTCAGCCACGCTGCGATTACTGCACGAAGATTATTCGTTCAAATATATCCACCAGATAGCAATTTCTACGGCTGAGTGACCTCGTTAAATCCATGCATCGTATGAAAGTTTGCCAACGAAAATATTACGTATTGTAATTAATTAAGCATTCAGTGTTTACTACGCCTAAAGAGTTACCGGTTAACAAACACTAATAATAATACATTAGTTGAATTAATCTGTCATTAATCATACTACAGATGAATATTAAATTACACTTTTGTGATCCTGTACTAAACATGTTTCTCCCGTGGCTATGCCACTGCATTATAGCTTCAATAGCTGGTAATTACCATTTATTGACCGTTCGCATAAAACACAACTGCCAATAGACGGCATGCCCCAATAGTTGAAATGGATTTGATGAGATATCAGACTGACTACAAAAAGTCACTACATTCTCTATTGAGTTTTCACGATTTTCATATGTCAATTACAAAACCATATAAATTGGCGGGACGCTCTCAGCATCTACATAATACTGTATCAACAATTGTCAAGGAGCTAAGAATAATGACTACGTTATAGTGGAGAGGTATCAACAGTCCCGCTTTCGAGTAGGGAATACCCCTGTTTTGCGCTGGCCTGGCTTTATCGTTTTTTGGATGACATGCCCCACTTTTTTATTTTCAAAAACCAAAAAATTCCCGGTAAAAGCTATTTATTTGTGGTACGCGAGGCATTGTAGACACAGGCTATTTCAGTGGACTCAAGTGATTTAAATTTTTTCGCGCGTGCGTTCACCCGCGAACGAGAACGGCACATCAAAATGGCGACCCGTAAAACAACAGGTTGAACACGGCGAAAAAAACGCTAAAAACTACGAAAGACGATTGGCAGTTGATGTTTCGCGCTTTTCATGAGAACTTCACATTGTTTTCCCAAGAACAATTGTGTTGTGACCCCACGCCAGTTTTGGGACGAGCCAAATAAACCTCCGTTCTCTACATATCGACCAAGTTCTTTGTGTACCGCCTGTGTAGTTTGCGGTGGTTGATTATCGTGCACACAGGCGGCCCGAGCTAGCCGCATTATGACCGTCGATACATGAACGAGTCCTATAATCCGCCGGTCTTTCACGGGCATGCATTGATCAACAGTAACGCGTAGTTAATCTTCTGGTCATTGGTGCGTCATACCAGAGTCCCGTGTAGACAAACGTCCATAAGCTGTAATAAATACTAAGCGAGGTCACAGCCTTGGTCAATATAACGCCTCACTGCACTGAGTTATATATGACCGAACTGTCTTGGCTTATGTACGGCCTCATTGCATTGAGTTATGTATGACCGAACTGTATTGGCTTATGTAGGACCTCACTGCATTGAGGTATGTCGAGCCAGTGTCTTTGGATTCATGTTCTTAGGCAATGTGAGGTCTCTTTGATTTGGGTTATCAAGAAATACAGTGAAACCTCGTTAATCTGGACACCAAAGTATATGTCCGGATGAAAGACTTTTCCGGATAAACGAGTCGCAAAATTAATTATATACTAGCGTTTGGAAATTCCATTCCCGTGAAATGGTTTCTGGATTATAGACATCTGGATTAACGAGGTACCACTGTAGAGTGTGTTGTTTTATCTGCATAATGAAGCGCAACACCATATTAGTATGTATATATATATATATATATATATATATATATATATATATATATATATATATATATATATATATGGCGTCCTATTACTTATCGGATCAATTTTAAAGTGTCCATTATATAATTATTATTTGTCCAATTTCACAAGCGCATATTCATGTACAGTGAAAGTCGTCACGTGGTTTTCAAAACCGATCTCTCGCGTTAATGCTAGTAAAACATTGGAATATACTATGCACGGACTATATCACTACACTGTATTGAAAGTAACGGGCATGTTACACAACGTAGACAGTAGTCAGTAACATTTTGCTTATCGGCTTGGTTTGGGCGATAAAAATTCCCACATTTCTGTGTTGTGAACAGTAAGTATGTCGCCATACAGTAAGTAGATCATTTCCCACACAGACAACTATGAACATTATACTATTAAGTATTAATCATACTGCGAAAATCGATGCCATGTCACGCCGTGAATATCGTTTCGGAACAACTATTCTGCGAATTGTTCATCTTACCATTTCGCTTTTTATTTGTGCGGTCGGTCGGTCGGTCGGTCGGTCGTTCGGTCGGTCGGTCGGTCGGTCTGTCGGTCGGTCGGTCGGTCGGTCGGTCGGTCGGTCGGTCGGTCGGTCGGTCGGTCGGTCGGTCGGTCGGTCGGTCGGTCGGTCGGTCGGTCGGTCGGTCGGTCGGTCGGTCGGTCGGTCGGTCGGTCGGTCGGTCGGTCGGTCGGTCGGTCGGTCGGTCGGTCGGTCGGTCGGTCGGTCGGTCGGTCGGTCGGTCGGTCGGTCGGTCGGTCGGTCGGTCGGTCGGTCGGTCGGTCGGTCGGTCGGTCGGTCGGTCGGTCGGTCGGTCGGTCGGTCGGTCGGTCGGTCGGTCGGTCGGTCGGTCGGTCGGTCGGTCGGTCGGTCGGTCGGTCGGTCGGTCGGTCGGTCGGTCGGTCGGTCGGTCGGTCGGTCGGTGCATTATCCCTCATATTTGCTAAACGTTTCCATTCGTTCTCATTTCAGCTTAAAGAAAATACTGATCTACAATGACACAAAACGAGGTAAGACCACTGGAATAAATCATGGCTTGTAAACATACCCTCACACTGCCACGTTTACCTAAACGTGCCTTTTGTGTCTCTGGTCAATATATCATATCCCTGGATGTATAAACTATCATAACGCATTATGACTATCTACGTAAACTGACGCATAGCTAAATACGATCGGTTGTTAAGCTTGATGAAGCAGTTACTGGCGTCGCTATTGTGTCGTTGCTACTATAGAGGCATGGACACGAGACAGTCAGTATGCAAGTACGACGTAAATAATACAAGCATGTAGGCTCGTGGTGAACATGGAGATAAGATCACATAATTGAAGAGCGGCTATAAGACGTATCGTATGTTACGGTTAGGGGTCATACTTAGAGACAATGGTGGCGATTGCTATGATGATAATGACGACAAAGATTACTTCGTAACAATTACGATGATGATGACTATAGTGGTAATTACTATGGCGGTTATATCTTAGATTATATTGATAATGATGACACTAATTAATACAATAGAACTCCTCTAAAGCGGCGACAGGCCTGATTAAAGGAGTGACCGAATTTCAGAGGCTGGTCAAATACAGATGTTGGTAAAACAGACTGTATGATACAATGGTCGTTTTTGCAAGGGGTGGCAGTTTCCAAGGGGTGACTGTTTCCAAGGGGTGACTGTTTTCAAGGGGTGACTGTTTCCAAGGGGTGACTGTTTCCAAAGGGGTGACTGTTTCCAAGGGATGACTGCTTTGAGGGATTCTACTGCATAGTGACGATAATCTTCTTTTCTCTCCACTAGCCGTCCGTCTATGTACTGCTGCGGTTTGGCATCTCGAGAGTGCAGAGTTGTCGTAACTCGCTCTTCAAGAACCTGCCGGTCCACGGCAACTATAAGGGTGAAGTCGTCGGCATCAGCGCAAACGTACGTGTCGCCACCTGACGCCGAGCCACGTTCTCATATTGTTGTTGTTTTTCGTCTTTGTCCCTGAAGTCCGGGGTGAGGCTGGCACCGATACTGGTCGTCGATTTTTGTCTTCCTTCTTCGTCGTTACTGATTCTGTTTCATTGACATCTCCAACTCCCGTCTCCATTCACCCTCATCCCTCGCTCTGGTTCTCCACTCCCCTCCCACTACCCCATCCCTCGCTCTGGTTCTCCACTCCCCTCCCACTACCCCATCCCTCGCTCTCGTTCTCCACTCCCCTCCCACTCCCCCATCCCTCGCTCTCGTTCTCCACTCCCTTCCCACTCCCCTCATCCCACGCTCTCGTTCGCCACTCCCCCCATCCCTCGCTCTCGTTCTCCACTCCCCTCCCACTCCCCTCATCTCTCGCTCTCGTTTTCCACTCCCCTCCCACTCCCCCCATCCCTCGCTCTTGTTCTTCACTCCCCCACTCCCCCCAAATCTCTCTTTACACAGTCCTCCCATCTCAGTCTCGGTCTTCCTCTTCTCCTTCTACCCTCCACTCGAAGGGCATCAGTTCTCTTCATCAATCGTCCCCCTTCCATTCTTACCACTTGTCCTGCCAACTTTAACAGCTTTAAATCAGCTTCCTCCTGAAACCCTCTTTACACCCACTTCCTCCCTCAGCTCCCCCATTCTTCGCTTGTCTACTCTTTTCAACCGTTTCAGTACAATCATGTCTCGTTGATCCGTTAATCGATAATCCATATTTTAGTAAGCCACGTGCTATTCTGTGACAATCATTTCGATACATTGATTCATTAATCTGGGTTTCCATGTTTCCGTTTTCTTTCACATCACATTGTTTGGCTCTGACAGTTACGGATATCAATCAAATAATACATTATATAAATGTCATGATACATAACTCGTATACTACCGATAGTTTTAGCATGGATGACAATAGGGTGTTTCGTTTATCTACACGCTTCGTTAATCGGGCCAAAACCCTTGGCAACCAAATTGTGCGGGGAAACGTCACATGACTTTTGTTGTATTCCAAACGGTTCATGGGATGCAACAGGAGTTTTGTTGGTTTGCATAGTTTCATGTTAAAAGTTAGTCTTTGAAGTAAATACGACTACTTTGGCCGGTGTTGCCATTTATTTTATCATTTATATTCGTTCGCGCTTCTTGTCCGGAAATTGACACGAGCGAAAAAAGAAAGCAATCATTTGGCGCCGTCTGTTGTCAGGTGCAAGTACTAGAGGGGTTCTGGCCGCGGGACAAGGGAATCGCGGTGCTGTTGTTCAGCACGATGTGGGACGCACAGATGTGGTACGTGCATTTTCCGTTTCTTCTAGTTTGTCGTATTGGTTCCCAGCGCTATGGACTTTCTATTAACTGAATAATCAGTATATATGTCATGGTTAGCAGAAAGTAATAGTCTTATGAGGAAATTGTTCAACTAGCCACCTTTGTTCAGTGCGTCACGTCAAACCGAACCTCCATACAGGCACTGAGAGTGGTCACTGCCGGGGTTTACGCCGTCCTCGTGGGTTCTTTCTACGTTCACAAGTTACGAAACTGCACAAATATTAACGTTTGTCACTGCTCTTCTGCGGATCACTAAAATGTAACAAAAACAACATGTTCACTTACTTTTTACATATTGTGTTCGAACTGAAAGGCGAAATCTTATTTACTGGATGAATGCTACTTTGATGTCACACGTTAATGGTTTGTCGTGATAATCAAGTTATTTGTGTCATAGTTGTCGACTTAAAACCCAGCAATCATGATATATTCGAATAACTTATGTGCGTGTTATGCTAAATGAGTGACTATGATTGTTAAATTATGTCAGGCACGATATATCAAATATCTGCAAAGTTACTGCGTTACCGTAATAAAAGAGAAAACAGTTCTGACATACGTAACTTTAGTATGTTGGTGGGTAATTTTTCATAATAATAACGACGATGATGGTAATGGTGATAAAGACGACGATGACAATAATTATAATAATAACAGTGACAATTACAACAATAATATTAATAACAATAACTATCAAACGTTATGCAGGCACCGTCCGTTGCTTTAAAAGAATAACAAGTTGGACGATTCATTGCCGTTGTCAGGTTCAACAGTGTGCCAGACATCAAGCAGCAAGACTGGTTAGACGGCGTCGACATGATCGCCATGCCCATGACGATGCAAGACCGTAAGCAACCCATATTATCGCCCACCCACCATTGTTGGCGCGGTTTTTTCGGCCAATCGCCATCGTTGGCGTAGTTTCTAGCATAGATACCTTACAAGGTCGTAGTTAGCATCCACAAGAAAGGCAGCTAATACAGTCTTTCATAATGTTTATTCTACTGAAATTGTTCAGAATTGCTGTTACAACCACAGGAAATGGGTGGGTACAGCCACCTTCTGTGGTATAAATATCTGGCCTTGCTGAACTATTAATATTTCCTCTCCAATATCCGGCCTTGCTGAACAATTAGTATTTTCTCTCCAATATCTGGCCTTGCTGAACAATTAATATTTCCTATCCAATATCTGGCCTTGCTGAACAATTATTATTTCCTCTCCAATATATGGTCTTGTTGAACAATTAGTATTTCCTTTTTTAACAAGATTTAACAAGATTGCCATCCCAAACAACAAGTTACTGATGGCAAGTGGGCAAGGAAGCCACTGGCTTATCCAGAGTCCAACAATTTTCTCATCTATGTGTAGCCCGCCCTTATCAGATATCTGTCAATTCTATTTTTAAACATATTCACACTACTAGCATTAACACAATCAGTTGGCTGTTTGTTCCATTCATTTATCACCCTCTGTGAGAAAGAGTACTTTCTCATGTCCAACCTACACTGCTCCTTAACTAATGTTGCTTTATGTCCTCTGGTTCTACTGCCTTCTTTAAGTTTGAAGAACATATTCCTATCAACATCCTCATAACCGTTCACTATTTTAAACACTTCTATTTGGTCTCCTCTTAGTCTCCTAGTCTGTAGTGTTGTCAAACCACATTGTATTAAGCGGCTTTCGTAACTATTCTGGCATCTCCAATATCTGGCCTTGCTGAACAATTAGTATTTTCTCTCCAATATCTGGCCTTGCTGAACGTCGTGGGAACAAATAATATTACATATAATATTTACATTCTCCAAACGTTTCAAAGTAATCAGCTTAAGATCATATGTGTTCAAGTTTTCATGTTCATATTACCTGCTGATGTAATGTATTGTAATTATTGTAATTATTGTAATGCTTATATAATATGTAATATGATCAAACAGTAAACAGATGTTTTAAAAACGTATGTCATATATCCTTAGTTACAACTTGTCAAAACCTGATTGTCCTCGTTAATTAACAAGAAACATTGGCTGACTATTATAAAATCCGTAAATACATGTGTTCATAAATATATTTTACAAAACTATTTTTATTTTGCCGTACACATTTTGATAACCAGCGAGATCTAGACTGGCTGAGATCGCACGACCGAACTCAATGGAAGAACATAAGCCAGAACACACTGAAAGACGTGACCCGAAAGTGGGATCACACAAAATAATGATATCACAATTTTCACACATCAATACAGGGAATTCACTTTTCTCTTGTCTGATCTGTTGGACACTGCTATTGTTTACAAATGTTCGCTACAGCTGTGGACCTCCCATTCCTGTAGTTGCTGGGCATGGGGCTAATGTTTATATATGTTCCATACAGTCGTGATCCATCCATTCATGTCGTTGCTGGGCATGGAGCTAATGTTTGTATATGTTCCCTACAGCCGTGAACCTTCATTCATGTAGTTGCTGGGCGTGGGGCTAATGTTTACATATGTTCCCTACAGTCGTGATCCGTCCATTCATGCAGTTGCTGGACAAGGAGTTAATGTTTATATATGTTCCCTACAGCTGTGGACCGTCCATTCATGTAGTTGCTGGGCGTGGGGCTAATGTTTACATATGTTCCCTACAGTCGTGATCCGCCCATTCATGCAGTTGCTGGACATGGAGTTAATGTTTACATATGTTCCCTACAGCTGTGGACCGTCCATTCATGCAGTTGCTGGACATGGAGCTAATGTTTGTATATGTTCCCTACAGCTGTGGACCGTCCATTCATGCAGTTGCTGGACATGGAGCTAATGTTTGTATATGTTCCCTACAGCCGTGGACCGTCCATTCATGTAGTTGCTGGACATGGAGCTAATGTTTGTATATGTTCCCTACAGCTGTGGACCGTCCATTCATGCATTTGCTGGACATGGAGTTAATGTTCATATATGTTCCCTACAGCTGTGGACCGTCCATTCATGCAGTTGCTGGACATGGAGCTAATGTTTGTATATGTTCCCTACAGCCGTGGACCGTCCATTCATGCAGTTGCTGGACATGGAGCTAATGTTTGTATATGTTCCCTACAGCCGTGGACCGTCCATTCATGTAGTTGCTGGACATGGAGCTAATGTTTGTATATGTTCCCTACAGCCGTGGACCGTCCATTCATGCAGTTACTGGACATGGAGTTCTACGACTTTGAGCGATTCTCGAAAGAGTACTCCTCGCAAGCAACCGCTTTCTGGCAGGACCGTGGGGGGAAGTTTGGAGTCGTTTCCACGTACGTCACATCGCAGGGGTGATTGATATCGGGGATAGTTTTACTATTGTGATTGTACCGCTTACTCCAGAATTGAGAAACATTGGTTATGAAAATTACCCATTAGAGTGTGGATTCACAACACTAGATACACTGAGACCAGGACGATTCCAAGTCAGGACAACCTTTTGTGGTACCGTTGGTGGTCATCTTAAGGTTTTGCGCGATTGTAGGAAAATGAACGCATCACCAACGCGTCTAACTTCATACATCCACTGTCATGATATTGCCAACACGCTTGGTCAAATTCACACTCTTCTAATCATGTGGCAAACGTATTTTGATAATCAAATCCTTCCCGCCGATCACTGCTTTCTATAAATCGAAAGTGTCATTCGGTTATTTTCTTCTCTTCCGAAAGTGAATACCGATCACTTTATGATGTTCCGATAATTAAATATTGTTTAACTTGGTCACTGTACTGTTTTGAAATTACCACATCGGGTCCGAATTATCCGGAGTAACAATGCCCTGTGTGTGGCGCTTGCAGCGATAATGTCGTCAACTTCCGTGGGCTTTGGGACGCAAGATACGTCGTCATGAATCGTTTCCAGTCGTGTGAAGACTTCGAGAAAACGTACAACGCACGTGAGTTACGCTACCTGATTGCATCATACGCGCATGCGGGAAAATGTATCATAGCACCCCTGCCAGAACATATATTTTATGTGCAGATTCTGCACATCTTTATTTCATTTGGTAAACTGGCAATATTTATCAGGTGTCTCAGGATTTCAGTTGCATACAATTGCAGATATAAGTGTACATTAAAAATACAATAATAAACACGATAATGTCCGTTTTTATGAAACTATTTCACGTATCTCAGGTGTACAATAGCTATGACGTAACAAGTCGTAAACAACCATCGGGTTGCCCTGCCAACCAATCGTTTATATAACCCAGCAACTGTCCATTTAGAAATTATAATCAAGTTGTGGCAGTTGTTACATCATTAGTGGCGCCACTGTCTGGGAGAGTGACCTGTTATATCAACATCTCTGTGCATGCGATGCGCGTCTGTCGCACAACATTCTGGGAGATGGGAATTTCGTCAGAAACACGAATTGCCTATAGTTATGTACGTTTGCGCTATATATATATATGTATGTATATATATATATATATATATATATATATATATATATATATATATATATATATATATATATATATATATATATATATATATATATATATATATATATGTATGTATGTATGTATGTATATATATATATATATATATATATATAGATATATATATATATATATATATATATATATATATATATATATATATATGTCTGCGTCATTATTGTTTTATATATATATGTTATATATATATATGTATACATATATATATATATATATATATATATATATATATATATATATATATATATATATATATATATATGTATATATGCATATGAATATATATATATATTTCACTTACTAGATTTATTTGACTTATTTCGCTTACTAGACTTATTTGACTTATTTCGCTTACTAGACTTATTTGACTTATTTCGCTTACTTGATTTATTTGACTTATTTCACTTACTAGACTTATTTGACTTATTTCGCTTACTTGACTGTATGTGCGAAATTGAGCCAACGAGTGAGTTCAACAATAAAACATGTTAGAACACAAATAAATCTTAGTTTCTATGTTGTTGGTAACTTTTTTAAAGTGGCTTATATATATTTATATATAGCAACCAAAAATGCTATGGCCATAGAGATAAAATTCCCATTCATTTGTATACATGAAAAACAAGTACAATGCCTATGTAGTGCAAAATATTTGGGTTCCCTATTCAAATGCCGTCATGTTGAACAACATATTTTTATGGACGTTTTGAGCAGTTGCATTAGTTCGTCCATATCATATAGATGGCGCCGTCCGCGTAGATTTAACAAGATTTAACAAGCTGCCATCCCAAACAACAAGTTCCAGATGGCAAGTGGACAAGGAAGCCATTGGCTTATCGAATGTCCAACAATTTTCTCATCTATGTGTAGCCCGCCCTTATCAGATATATGTCAATTCTATGTTTAAACATATTCACACTACCAGCATTAACACAATCATTTGGCAGTTTGTTCCATTCATTTATCACCATCTGCGAGAAAGAGTACTTTCTCATGTCCAACCTACACTGCTGCTTAACTAATTCTGCTTTGTGACCTCTGGTTCTACTGCCTTCTTTAAGCTTGAAGAACGTATTCCTAACAAAATCCTCATAACCGTTCACTATTTTAAACACTTCTATTTGGTATCCTCTTAGTCTCCTTGTCTCTAGTGTTGTCAAGCCACATTGTAATAAGCGGCTTTGGTAACTAAGGTATCTCAATTCTGGGATAATTTTAGTTGCTCTTCGTTGTATTCTTTCTAACTTGTCTATGTCCTTTTTACAATACGGCCTCCATGCTTGTATACAATATTCCAAATGTGGTATAACTATTGCTTTGTACAGGGGTACAATTAGCTGTTTCTCCTTATACATGATAGTTCTCCTAATATAATTTGATTTCCTTTCGAAGTAGCAATCCGACATTGCTTTGAAACTTTCATGTCAGCACTAAATGTTACTCCTAAGTGCTTTTCTTGTGTGGTTCTACCTAGTACAGCATCCCCCATTTTATAATCTTCGTCCATGTTTCCATGTTCTATGTGTATGCATTTACCCTTCCCAAAATTGAATAACATTTGTTATTTTTCTGACCATTTAACTACTTTATCATCCTGTAAACTTTGTTTATCTGTAACATTCGTAACCTTTCTGAATACTTTTGTGTAATCTGCAAATTTCAGTACTTTGCTAGATATGTCATCTTCCAAATCATTTATACATATTAAAAACAGTATAGGGCCTAATATGGATCCCTGCGGTACCCCACTCAGAACTGATTTCCAGTTTGAAATCTCACCATCTACTATTACTCTCTGTCTTTTGTTTGTAAGTCACTCTTCTATCCAGTTGATTACATCATTGCCTATACCATGGGCTTTTAGCTTAAGTAACAATCTTGGAATGTGGCACATTATCTAAAGCTTTCTGAAAATCTAAGTAGACAACAACCACTGGTGACCCGTCATCTACCCACTTTGTAATTTCTTCAAAAAACATAAGATATTGGTTAGACATGGCCTTGCTTTTAGGAACCCATGTTGAGATGTATTTATTAATTTATGTTTCACAAGGAATTCCACCATGTGGTCTTTAATTAATGTTTCGAGTAATTTACATACAAATGATGTTAAATTCACTGATCTGTAATTTTCTGGCTTGTTCCTCGATCCCTTCTTTAATAGCGGCGTAATGTTTGCTTCTTTCAATTCTGAAGGAACTATTCCTTCTTCTAGTGACAAGTTAAACAAACTTGCAAGTGGTGTACTAATTTGCTCAACAATTTCCTTAAGCAGTTGTGTTGGTATCCCATCAACTCCCGGTGATTTATTGTCTTTAATCTTTTTAATTTTCTTTGCTATAATTTCAGGAGTTGCAAATAACTTCCCTAAATGTTCTGATTTATTGCCCTCAAATTTAGTAAATGGAACTGAAAAGTGAGCTGATATCTTCTGTGGTAAAGACTGAGCTGAAATACTCATTCAGGACCTCTGCCATTTGAAACCCGTCTGAAATTATGTTTCCACTGTTGTTTTCCAGTGGTACGACCTTATATCGAACTTTCTGTTTACTCCTTTCATATGCATAGAAACTCTTGATGTAATTTTTTATATTACCTATATTTTATTTTTGTTCAAAGGTTCTTTTAGATTTTCTAATTTCAGTTGTAGCTAGGTTAATTGCCTCTTTGTAATTTGCACAGTCTTCATCCTTTCTGGTACGCCTATAAACCCTCCACATAGTTTGCTGAAACACTACTTTTCTAATAGCTTCTTTTGACAAATGTTTCTTTCTAAACCGTTTTCCTAGTTTTTTCAAGGGAACACATTTATCGCTGATACTCTCAATTTCCTATTTTAGAATACTCCAACATTAAGTTACGGTCTTATTCATCAGCATGTTGTTCCAATCCAGCTTTGCTAAGTATTTTCTCATATCTTTATAGTTACCTTTGTGGAAATTTCTCCTATATATTTTTACCTTCTGATTTTACATTGTTGTCAAAATGTATTTGATTGTGGTCACCGTTACCCAATGGTTCATGTATTTTTACACTCTCCGCTAATTCTTTTTGTGATGACAAAATTATCTGGTTGGTTCTAGTACGTGCTGAGTAAGGAAGCTATCCTGAATTAAAAATATAAATTATTGTTCCTCACCCCCTGTACTCTCTAGAGATTTTCATTGTATGTGTCCGTGGTTAAGATCATTATGATACATTCCCCTTTACTAACTTCATTTATAGAATTTTGTAATTTTTTGACTTCGGTAAACTAATCCAATAGTTAATTTGAATTTCCTGAAACCTCATCGGGTTACGTTGGAGCGTGTTGCAAAAACTCTACTCGGTCCCCGATCTCCTACTCACCGCACCGATCGCGTGCGAGATTGGGATCGGGAAAGGAGCCGATATCGGTGCGCTTGTAAAAAACTCTCTGTTGTTGCGCATTACCCTCTACAAGTTGTTAATGCAATAGCCTTACGTTATTAGGAAATAACTTTCTCTTGGCTTAACCATAATCTCAGAAAAATAACCATAAAACAATTACTTTGACAAAATTAACACTTTGTTTGTACAGCTCTACTATAATGTTCACATTTATAACAACACAAGGCAATATCGCGCATGAATTGCATTTAACATCATACAAAAGAAAATAATGTACCACGTATGTCTACGGAGAAAATAATGTACCACGTATGTTTGCGGAGAAAATAATGTACCACGTATGTCTACGGAGAAAATAATGTACCACGTATGTCTACGGAGAAAATAATGTACCACGTATGACTACGGAGAAAATAATGTACCACGTATGTCTATGGAGAAAATAATGTACCACGTATGTCTACGGAGAAAATAACGTACCACGTATGTCTGCGGAGAAAATAATGTACCACGTATGTCTACGGAGAAAATAATGTACCACGTATGTCTATGGAGACTCGGAAAATGCCAGTAAACGCCAGGTTTTGCTGATATTCCAATTCCGAGAAAAACCCAACTCTGTTTACCGCAACTGTTCAGATCAATGCATTTAAGGGTTCACCTGCATGCAAATGGGTTACGTAAACTTTTCTTAGACAAGTACCGATTTTAGACGAATGCTCATCTCATCCTAAAATCGACAGTGTATCATATTTATGAAAACGTCAAGCTACGAAATGTAACAAAAAGGACATTGATTAAAATAGAAAAAAGGGAGGGTCGACCTTAATCTTGTTTATCTGTTATTCCAATTTAGGTAGGGTCGGGTTATCGGAAACACACCTATTTTTTGTGAAGGCCTTAGTCAGTTTTAATTAGGTAAAACATAATTAAAAAAGTTTAAATTCAAAATTAAATTGGAGTGCCCAAGACAGGCTTAAATCGACATGTTACCAAAACATAACCCTAGTTAAGCAGAATGCCGATTTTCACTATTTGTTAGGCAATTAACAACTGAGTAATCACGTAACACATTTTTGGAAACAACATTTCACATATACGACACAAAAGCAACACGTGTTAACAATTTCAATAATTTATTAGATTTTAGTGGGGCCAAACATATGCCTGAAATACACAATGGTCCAATTACTGTTTAGCGGTGCTGTATAACAGACATTTCTCTGTCCGCTAGCTGAGTACGCCGCACTCAAAGACATCCGAAAGCACACTTCCGACTCGAATGTCATATGCTGCGAGTTGGAGCCGCTGAAAGTCTGGCCCAAGTCAACGTGTTAACGCAACACAATCCACCGTATGGCGCCACCAGCAATCTGCGATTGTTCACTTCCGAATCGCGCAAACGACGAAATAGACTATTTTATGCGTAACTGCGATCGTTTCAGTGCCTTGTTGGAAGCCACCCACAGTCATGGTGCACTCTTTTTGTATTATTTAGATTATGTCGTTTGAATGAAACCACTTAGATTGAACATAGAGATGTCCACACTTGAATGACAGGAACATTATATCTGCGTAATCGTCAATAATCACCAGTGTTTTAATATGAAGTAACATATGCTCAGCACTGAGCGAATTAACGAAATGTGTCACCATTAGTGAATATACGAACGTAAGTTTTGCAGGACTTTCTCAATTTGGTTAATCCTTAAATAGGACACATTGGCAAACTTATAATCCTTCATCGGATAAATTACACACTGCTGATTCGAGGTTGATTTCTCAGCTGCAGAGTGGTTCGCCTCCAGCTGCTGCATATCAATAAAATCGTCTTTGTATGCACAATTGTTATCTTTTGTGGAATGTTTATGTATATATCGGTGTTTACACGTTTAGTGCCACAGAGGCCACTACATGGCGCTACTGTCTGGGTTATAAGATCGGTATCATATTCCGTTGTCGACTTCGAATGTTCCGCGTGAACCAATGCCGGGTTAATCACGATACAACTGGTACACTCGTACCAGCCAACCCCCTAAAAAGTGGACCCCCCAAATCAATCATATTCGATGTGATTAGCAACTTAGAATACATCTTCGCTTCCCTTGAATCGGACTCCGACTTCTGTTAAACGTCTGTGTAATAGTCGTTAATGAGACACCGCCTCAAAGTGACGTAAGACGATCAGGGTAAAGAGAACGTCAGAAAATACGGACGTATTTGTCTTGTTTGTCATCAGATGCTGTGTTTTCCTGTACGTATTTTTGTATGCCGTCACCGACAACGATCATAATTATGCTGAATTTGCGTTAAAACTCCGCCCTCAACTGATTCAGTCTACCGCAAGTTCGGTTCGTTGATGTTCAAACATGTAGGGTGTGAATAGTTTAGGTAGCAACCGCAGTTGATTTAATAAAAAACTACATGTAAACGTTGCACAGTTGAGCTAGCATGTTGCAGTGGATACTAGTTAGGCTTATTTTTTCACAAAATTAATTTGCAATGAGACTAGCAATAAAAATCGAATTGAGGAGGCACCTTTAAAATATGGGGTTATATCAATAGTAAATACACATGTATCGATCTTCGTCTTCGCATTCGGTAAGGGCCCCCAACGACACGTTTAAACCAGACCCCCCACGTTGTTAATCCGCCACTGGCGCGAACATTAGGATGAGGGTTGAAGACTTTCCAATTTTCCCTAATCCCTATATGGCAGGAGATCTCCCGCTTGGGTAATTTTCAAACATCCTCCGGATCTCCCGGTTTCAAAATACTCCCGCTTATGTCATACTTGATAAGTTTCAAACTTGTTTCAATAATAAAAAAATAGAAACAAATCAGTGGGTTTGCATAATTCAGGTAAAAAGACATCCGGGTTCGCATCGATCGCATAACTTATGACATTGTTTGGCTAGGGTTCGCCTCGATCGCAAAACTTACGACATTGTTTGGCTAGGGTTCGCCTCGATCGCATAACTTATGACATTGTTTGGCTAGGATTCGCTTGGCTCGCGAAACTTATGACATTGTTTGGCTAGAGTTCGCTTCGCTCGCATAACTTATGACATTGTTTGGCTAGGGTTCGCTTCGCTCGCATAACTTATTACATTGTTTGGCTAGGGTTCGCCTCGCTCGCGAAACTTATGACATTGTTTGGCTAGAGTTCGCTTCACTCGCATAACTTATGACATTGTTTGGCTAGGGTTCGCCTCGATCGCATAACTTATGACATTGTTTGGCTAGGATTCGCTTGGCTCGCAAAACTTATGACATTGTTTGGCTAGAGTTCGCTTCGCTCGCATAACTTATGACATTGTTTGGCTAGAGTTCGCTTCGCTCGCATAACTTATGACATTGTTTGGCTAGGGTTCGCCTCGCTCGCGAAACTTATGACATTGTTTGGCTAGAGTTCGCTTCACTCGCATAACTTATAACATTGTTTGGCTAGGGTTCGCTTCACTCGCATAACTTATCACATTGTTTGGCTAGGGTTCGTCTCGCTCGCGAAACTTATGACATTGTTTGGCTAGAGTTCGCTTCGCTCGCATAACTTATGACATTGTTTGGCTAGGGTTCGCTTCGCTCGCATAACTTATAACATTGTTTGGCTAGGGTTCGCTTCACTCGCATAACTTATGACATTGTTTGGCTAGGGTTTGCTTCACTCGCGAAATTTATGACTTTGTTTGGCTAGGGTTCGCTTCACTCGCGAAACTTATGACTTTGTTTGGCTAGGGTTCGCTTCTCTCGCATAACTTATGACATTGTTTGGCTAGAGTTCGCTTCGCTCGCATAACTTATGACATTGTTTGGCTAGGGTTCGCTTCGCTCGCATAACTTATGACATTGTTTGGCTAGGGTTCGCTTCGCTCGCATAACTTATGACATTGTTTGGCTAGGGTTCGATTCGCTCGCATAACTTATGACATTGTTTGGCTAGGGTTCGCTTCGCTTGCATAACTTATGACATTGTTTGGCTAGGGTTCGCTTCGCTCGCATAACTTATGACATTGTTTGGATAGGGTTCGCTTCGCTCCCATAACTTATAACATTGTTTGGCTAGGGTTCGCTTCACTCGCATAACTTATGACATTGTTTGGCTAGTATTCGCCTCGCTCACGAAACTTATAACATTGTTTGGCTAGGGTTCGCTTCGCTCGCATAACTTATGACATTGTTTGGCTAGAGTTCGCTTCGCTCGCATAACTTATGATATTGTTTGGATAGGGTTCGCTTCGCTTGCATAACTTATTATATTGTTTGGATAGGGTTCGCTTCGCTTGCATAACTTATGATATTGTTTGGATAGGGTTCGCTTCGCTTGCATAACTTATGATATTGTTTGGATAGGGTTCGCTTCGCTTGCATAACTTATGATATTGTTTGGATAGGGTTCGCTTCGCTTGCATAACTTATGATATTGTTTGGATAGGGTTCGCTTCGCTCGCATAACTTATGATATTGTTTGGCTAGGGTTCGCTTCGCTCGCATAACTTATGACATTGTTTGGCTAGGGTTCGCTTTGCTCGCATAACTTATGACATTGTTTGGCTAGGGTTCAATTCGCTTGCATAACTTATGACATTGTTTGGCTAGGGTTCGCTTCGCTTGCATAACTTATGACATTGTTTGGCTAGGGTTCGCTTCGCTCGCATAACTTATAACATTGTTTGGATAGGGTTCGCTTCGCTCGCATAACTTATAACATTGTTTGGCTAGGGTTCGCTTCACTCGCATAACTTATGACATTGTTTGGCTAGGGTTCGCCTCGCTCGCGAAACTTATGACTTTGTTTGGCTAGGGTTCGCTTCACTTGCGAAACTTATGACTTTGTTTGGCTAGGGTTCGCTTCGCTCGCATAACTTATGACATTGTTTGGCTAGGGTTCGCTTCGCTCGCATAACTTATGACATTGTTTGGCTAGAGTTCGCTTCGCTCGCATAACTTATGACATTGTTTGGCTAGAGTTCGCTTCACTCGCATAACTTATGACATTGTTTGGCTAGGGTTCGCTTCACTCGCGAAACTTATGACTTTGTTTGGCTAGGGTTCACTTCACTCACGAAACTTATGACTTTGTTTGGCTAGGATTCGCCTCGCTCGCGAAACTTATAACATTGTTTGGCTAGGGTTCGCTTCGCTCGCATAACTTATGACATTGTTTGGCTAGGGTTCGCCTCGCTCGCGAAACTTATGACATTGTTTGGCTAGGGTTCGCTTCACTCGCGAAACTTATGACTTTGTTTGGCTAGGGTTCACTTCACTCACGAAACTTATGACTTTGTTTGGCTAGGATTCGCCTCGCTCGCATAACTTATGACATTGTTTGGATAGGGTTCGCTTCGCTCGCATAACTTATGATATTGTTTGGATAGGGTTCGCTTCGCTTGCATAACTTATTATATTGTTTGGATAGGGTTCGCTTCGCTTGCATAACTTATGATATTGTTTGGATAGGGTTCGCTTCGCTTGCATAACTTATGATATTGTTTGGATAGAGTTCGCTTCGCTTGCATAATTTATGATATTGTTTGGATAGGGTTCGCTTCGCTTGCATAACTTATGATATTGTTTGGATAGGGTTCGCTTCGCTCGCATAACTTATGATATTGTTTGGCTAGGGTTCGATTCGCTTGTGAAACTTATCGCAAACATATTTCCCCCAAATGATTTCTAAACTTTTGAAGAATTTACTACATAATTAATAATCGACTCCTTTGCATAGTGCTGCAATTGGCTAAAACTAATCACGAACAAATGCAGGCAATTTCTGTGTTGATGTAAACTCACTAACCAGCAAACTATTTTTAATCAGTATTCAATAAAAAGTGCTAATGTTTCTAACTATGATCAATATCTGATTTGATAGAATGTCAGGCAGTATCTACAGAGCTATATATACTCCGTAAACATAGAATACATTTGACAGGTTCAATCTATATTCACGCACGCACGCACGCACGCACGCACGCACGCACGCACTTCACGTCCATGGAATAGTAATATAATTAACACGCAAGTGATACGATAAACTTTTATTAATTTAGCACACTTTGACTTTGTTGACAGGTTCACACGCACGCATCATATCTGTACTGCTCCCTACAGCAGTTATCACAGAGTCGTGTCAAAACTAAAGATGCATGTAATTATTGCTGAAATTATGAATGTTACTCAGTTCTGATAGTAGGTCATATGGAATAAGGCCACCCGTTTATGTGGACATATGTGGTCCTCGTCGTGAGTGCCATAACACAGAATATCATACTAGCAGTATTAATATCAATAGCAATAGGTATGGAAATGTCGCATTTTCGTTTATACATAATCAGTCTGCGTATGCATCATTTAACACCGAACACCTGTAACTAACACAAAACATATGCATTTACATTGTTATTAAATAAATTACTGTAAAAACTAGTTTGGTATTATTACAAATTTGGTGACAATATAATTTGTTACCAAACTTTAATAAAGTATATAGTATCACCATAAGAAATGTAATATATTGGCTGCATTCGATTTAACAGTACATTCGCTTGTGCAATCATTATTTTGCACTTTAATCCTAATTGACATATGAATGCCCAATGATTTTTAAAATGCAGTTATTTTCATTACTTTGTGGTTGTCTGCATAACAATGATACATTTGCATATATTTGTACACAAATGTAATTATATGCAACGTATATACAACAACAGTTTGTTTCTACAGAAAAGTATTATCCTGTAATCAAATCTTTTCGCATGGTAAGTAGTGATTACAAGACCGACAATAAGATCAGATTTGACGGTAGTGGGAGGAGAATGGAGAATGAGAGCGAGGTGGAGTGCAGACGAGATATGGGGGGGGGGGGGTGGAGTGCAGACGGCTGTTGGAGACGCCAGGAAACGGGATCATTGACGAAGAGGAAGGAGAAAAAAATCGACGACCATTATCGGGGCCAGCCTCACCCCTTCAGTGATAAAAAGGAGAACAACAACATGCTGACATTATTTACATTAAAACATGATAAAGAGCGTACAAATGACGAACTAACGGTGTGCACATTAATGGTTCCGCAAGAAGTTGTACACATCTATCAACATGAGTTTTGTCTTATGTCGCACTGAGCGATAAAGGAGTAGATAGAGGAGACCGTTCATGAATGAATTACAGTTGAAAGTCCAGATGGCGGCGAAGCCGATTGTGGCCAGCATCCTTAGGTCTTCTGTAGTGTGGCGCAGGATGATGGCGATTAGAAGGGGCATGGCGCACACCACCGACACAGCGCAGATGATAAGGACATTCTTAGCGGAGCGAATCGCCTTCAGAGTCACCAGGCCCGCGCTGCCTGTGGCGCCGTCAACGGCGTGCACCTATAACAACAATTAACACGATTTAACAAGATTCAACAATACGAAGCATGATTTAACACAAATTAACACGACTTAGTACGACTTAACAGGAATTACTACGATTTAACATTATTTAACACGTCTTAAAATATGTAAGAGGATTAACAATATTTAAAAGATTTAACCAATTTAGCACGATTTATAAAAATTCTACAATGTTTAGAAATAGTTAACAATATGTAGCAATATCTGACAATATTTGGCAATACTTCACACTATTAACTATGTTTGACAATGTTTAGCAAAGTTTTAACAATATGTAACAATATTTTACAATATTATACAATACTGATAATACATCCGTCTGTATGTTATGCCGGGTTAATAACATTTTACAAGTTCTAACAATATTTAGTAAAATATAGCAATGCATATTACAAAATTATCAGCATTATTTATCAAAAAAAAAAAAAAAATTTAATACGATTTAACAAGATTATACATTTACACATGATCTGTGTGAATGCTACCAGGGTCAATATATTTTTAAAAACAAAATTGACAAATATATCAGAAGGACGGGTTTCACCTAGATGAAGAATTATTATTGGACTCCTGATAAGGCAATGGCTTCCTTTACAACTGGCTTTCTGGATGTTTTGCCTTGTTAGTAGCATTTTACAAGTATTTACAAAATTGAACTAGAGTAATCGCATTTAGCAAGAACTAACAATATTTAACAACACTAGCAATATTCACAAATATTCAACTCTTTAACAACTCTTTAACTATATATATATATATATATATATATATATATATATATATATATATATATATAATTATATATATATATATATAATATATATATATATATAATTATATATATATATATATATATATATATATATATATATATATATATATATATATATATATATGTAACCAAATGAAGCCAGAATTACAATTATTAACAAGCACATTTAACACAATTAGCATGCAAGATTTAACAATCTTGCATGCTAATATATATATATATATATATATGTAACCAGATGAAGCCAGAATTACAATTATTAACAAGCACATTTAACACAATTAGCATGCAAGATTGAACAATCAACACTGATATGGAGGCATCATGATCTAAAAACTAGATCTAACAAATAAAATATTTACCGAATACGATTTACGAAGAAGCCATTGGCTTATCGATATTCCAACAAAATTGTCAACTGCAATTTTTAAAACCATTTGACTGACTGACTACTAATTCTACTACTACTACTACTACTACTACTACTACTACTACTACTACTACTACTACTACTACTACTACTACTACTACTACTACTACTACTACTACTACTACTACTACTACTACTACTACTACTACTACTACTACTACTACTACTACTACTACTACTACTACTACTACTACTACTACTACTAATACTACTACTACTACTACTACTACTACTACTACCACTACCACTTCAATAACCACTACTACTACTACTACTACTACTACTACTACTACTACTACTACTACTACTACTACTACTACTACTACTACTACTACTACTACTACTACTACTACTACTACTACTACTACTACTACTACTACTACTACTACTACTACAACCCATACCACTACCACTACCACTACCACTACCACTACCACTTCAATAACCACCACCACTACTACTACTACTATTACCTGCATGGCGATGTCCTTGTGTACGCGAACAACGACGATAAATATTCTGATGGTGGCGTAGACAAGAGCAACAACTGGAAGGACAGCTAATATGGCGTACACAAGGAAGTACGTCACTGAGATTGCGTTGCCTTTCGGTAATACGAACCAGCAGGAGGCCATGTTCCAGGAGGCGCCCTGACCGAATTTGGTCGCGGCTACTGAGGCGCCCATGACCAAGTTGGCGACGATGATACCGTAGCAACGTTTGCGGGCAAATATTTGCTCGTAGTGGAGCGGCTTCAGCAGGGCAACCATCTTGCAGACAGTCAACCAGCACAGACTGTGCAGAGAGTTGAACGAGAAGCACCATGTGAAGAACATGTGTGCTTCGGGCAGGTATGTGCTGATGTGTTGAACACTTGCTGTGCCCATGGAGCAGACGACGGCGCTGATGGGCATCGGCAAACAGCCGGAAGCGAGATCGGAAACGGAGAGCGATAACATGAACAACGTCGCACGATCTTCGCGTAGTTCCGGATACCGCACGATTACGGCGATCACCAATGTGTTCACGATGACATTGAAGATGATCACTACGCTGATGATGATCGATTTGACGTCACTGTTCACTTCGACATCCGTGATATTCATGCTGTTACAAAGGAAACGTTAATTGTTATGTTTCGTTCTTGCGCACGAACTTTCACTGACGTAATTAAACGATGTCGTCTTCAATAAACTGTTCGTTCTGATCGTCACAGCGACTGTTGTCTTAGCGATTCGGTGTAACGTGTTATTTTCCTTTGCTTGGTCGTTTTAAAGGCATATTAAACATTATCGTAAATGCCGGTGTTGCAATATTTCTTCTTTGTACTTACTTGATTGCACAGCCTCTTCTTGTTTTTACCTGAATATCTCCAGAGTAGGTGCTGATGCTGCTTCTTCTTGCTGCTTGTTCCATCAATCCGTGACACTATATGTGTCTAGAAATCTCCGTCGAGATACTTGCCATCCATAAGTTAATGTTGTAGCCCTCAGATTTATAGTACACTATTAGAGATGCTTCTGGTCTACTCAAGTTCAGACCACTATAATATGTGTATACCTATCTGAGATCCGCCTTAAATCCTCTCTGTTCGAAAGGAACTGATTCGATACGTTCAGCTTCGCCGCTCTTTCCGGAACGTTCAACAATAAACCAGTGATCGTTTTTCCACATGCGACGTCCACTGCTGTCAATGGTAATTATGTACATTCACGGGCGTGTAGGGTGTAAGATCGCCACGCAAGACGTGACGTAATCCTAGAATCCATTTGTCCCACTCATGTTGAGTTTGAACAACGCAGCATCCGTACAGATGTCGAGCGTGACATGTTTATTCCGACTAATTAACTAATTAAAAAGTTAGGCGCTGTGCACCATTGACAACTACTTGTGCACTGAGACAATGACTGTCCAATAATTAGCCACATGTAGGCTTCTACGTGAAGACGGGAGACGTTTTACACATTGGAGACTGGAGGAAAATATATTTGTATACATTCGCCATTTCAATTTTAACACTGCCACAACTTACATTTCATGTGCAGATTCTTCACATCAATTTCTATCATTTCTGACCCTCAATGGGCTACGTAATATGCGTGAAATACAAAATGGTCCAATCACATTTTGCATGTGCAGTATAGTATACATTATTCACTCCGTCAGCTGACTACGCCGCTCTCAAAGACATTCGAATGCAGACTGCCGACGCGAATGTCATTTGCTGCGAGTTGGAACCGTTGAAAGTCTTGTCCAAGTCAACATGTTAATCGCCACCAGCAATATGCGATTGTTCACTTCAGAATCGCGTAGACAAAGAAAATTTAATATACTATTTTATGCGTAACTGCGATCGTTTCAGTGCTTTGTTGGAAGCCGCTCGAAGTCATGGTGCACTCAATTAATATGTTTATGTTATGTCGTTTGTATGACACCCCTTAGATTGGATATGGATATAAATTACGGGAACATTATTTCGGCGACATCGTTAATAATCACCAAAGTGTTTTAATATGAAGTAGCATGTTCTCAACACTGAGCGAAGCAACGAAAATTGTCACTATCTGTGGGTTTACCAATGTAAACTTTGCGGGTATATTCTCAATTTGATATTAATCCTTACTAAGAGACATCGACAAACGTATACTCCTTCATCGGATAAATTACACACTGCTGATTAGGGGTTTATTTCTCAACTCCGGAGTGGTACACCTCCAGCTGTTGTATATCAATAAAGTGTTCTTTGTATGCACATTAGGGGTGTATTTCTGAACTCCGGAAAGGGACAACTCCAGCTGTTGTATATCAATAAAACAGCTCAATTGTGTATATTATTTACTATTAAAAATCGTGGAAATCTTAAGTAACTTTCGGCGAACAGGAAACTAAACAATATTTGTAAAAAAATTGTGCATTGTGCATACTTGTATTTAAAAAAGTCCATGATGCAACAAAACATATTCACATAAGTCCTAAATTGTTCGTTATATTACACTTGTTATGTGATCATCAACTAAGATATTTGCATCCCAGATAGTGCGTAATAAATAATAAACCCTATTGAGATACACTTATTGTAGCCTCATAGTTTGCGTTTGCATTATCAGTATAGCTAGCCACTTATTGTTATCTACAATATTGTGTTGCCCGTATCGCTGTGTTTGTACACCATTTCAGTCAACATATAGTTATTGCTGTTTTGCGTTTTACTGGGACTATTGAACGCACACACGCACGCTGTGGCCATTATGAGGGGGAATTGCCTCCCGGGACTGGGAAAGACTTATTTGCAGCATGGTGAAGATGTAGTATCTGGTGAGAAGGTGGCCCCTTATAACGGGTGGGGGGAGGGGGCTAAAACAGAATTTGTGAGGATTGCAATTCGGATTATTACCCGAGCTAAACTTTTCTAATATATGCAAACTACAAATATATCCTGCAGATAGCAATTGCATTGTCTAAAAAAACTTTTTTCATGTACGATTTTTCAGCTATACATGTTTTGTCTCACAATTGTTAACGTTTTGCATGATTGAAAGAACATGTGACTATTACACATTCTAAAACTTCATGACATCCATTACCAATGTTCTCAACAGTTTTTTTTATAACTTGCATCCTGCACTTTTAGTCAAGTAGCAAACGCGTTTACCATAACAATGACCAGATTTCGAATATATTAAAAGTACAATGGTGTTTCAAGGATGTCACCACCAAAAAGCCAAACTCGCACAAGTAACTCAACAGACCCCCCTCACCCGGGTACCAGGACAGACCAAAAACATGGAAACGAACCATAGAGGACGAAATGAATGCAGCAGTGCGACGTGGGGCGGAGCAGCAAGAAGATATCAAGAAGATATCAATATAGACTGAACTGGCGAGAATTTGTGCACGTTTTGTGTGCCACACCAAGACTCGAAGAGGATAAGTAAGTAACCTATTTACGAAGATTTATTCAACTAGACCGTGTAATGTTCTACTAACCTGTAACTTGGTGCTCCACTTATATTTTTTGTCGACCAACACAGATTACGTTTCATCAGCACGAGACTTTCATCAATATGTTCCATGATCAGTACAAGGTTAAACTTCTCGTCGATGAGTCGAATGATCGCTTCTCCGGCTGCTGGGTCGTTCACTCCCCTCGGGAGACCAAAGAACTTGGCCATTTTGTTGCGTGTGACGTTCGTCTTATCGTGACCCACGGGGTCGCGTAAGAGTTCGGCGAAGAAGTGTTTCGATGACGAAATGTTCAGCTTCCTGTACATGTTCGAATAGTTGATGTATGACTTGATGTGCGTGAGAGGATCGCGTAGGTTGCCCACGTAGAATTTATCACTCGGCATCAAGCGTTTCACTTCTGGCTCGTTGAACATTGTATGCTCACAAAGGATGTTGTAGCGGCCGTCGAAGCCCGTCGATCGACTCGGCTCGGGCAGAAAAAAGTGAGAGAAAGAAGGAGACGGATACGACCATTTGTTGACAAACAACATGAACGACAGGTCACGCACCAGACCGAATCGTAAAAACAGTTGTTGGACCGTCGTGCTGCCCGTCTTTGCTATCTTCAAGAAGAAAACATCCTGTCTCTGGGTGCATCCGCCGACGTTGTTCAACAGATGATGAGAGTCTGCGTCGCGAATAATGGTTTCATTTCTGCGTTGAAGTTGCGCTGATGCACAATTTGAGCATTAGGTCGAACGTAAAGCAGGTAGCCGACGCAGAAAACCAATGCCAATACGCACACGAGGTTCTCGAAGGTTTGTTTTGCGCAGTGCAACAAACATTATATATGTGTTCAAACAAGTGTATGAGTTGTCTTCAACCCACATGTATTGTGTATCATCAAATAAATACTGATTGTTTTCAAGTTGACGAGCTTAGTCAATATCGTAGTAATTATCTTCATCGTCGTTGCTGATACCTCATCGATGAACAACAATAAAGCGACATGAAACTACGTTAAATGGAAATAAGTGATGCGTTTTTCTACCGTAGATCCTACGAAAATGTCCGCCTGTTTTCGTTATGTCTGTGTTTCTCTGCATTCATGCACGAACGGGTAGAGACACGTAGTCTTGCAGACAAACATACAAACATAGTGAACATTCGCATACACTCTCAATCCCTACGAAGAAAGATACCAACGACAACAGCGACTCTAGCAATGCACAGTGGAATGCGATATACAACCGTCACACAATCCATCGCGACAAAGAAGAAGATGATTCGGCTGCTTTGCCTGAACAATTAGTCGCTTATTTCACACATAATATTGCTGATGACTCCAATGCGTGCAAAACCATTGTAAATGCCTTAGTCATGTCGCGCCAAGATTACGGCAACGCTACGTTAGATGGTCTGCCTGAGACGCAGTTGCGGAAGTTTGGAGATGGTCCATAATTATCACGATATCAATTAACGCCTGTTCTGTACCGACTACATTGGCTGCCTGTACATCAGCGGATTGTATTCAAATAGCTACTTCTTATTTATCGTTCCGTGCACCATCTGGGCCCTACATATTTATCATCGCTCGTGACACCGTACACGCAGAACAGATCACTCCGATCGTCCGAACAAGGTCTACTGACGGTCCCTTGATATAACTTGTAACGCTATGGCTGTCGTTCGTTCTCGGTGGCTGGGCCGATTCTATGGAATTCCCTGCGTCACGCAGTCAGGAATGGTGACCCCGTTGCCACGGTCAAGACAATGGCATTGACATTATTAAAGACACATTTTTTTCCGGCAGGCCTTCGTGCAAATTTTCACTTTTCAGCAATGACATTCTATTGACTCTTTTGCTAAACATTTAATTCATGTATTGGTGATGTTTCTATGAACTAACTTATTCTATCTATTTATTTAACACATTTAAGCACCTTGTTTATGTATTTTTGCTATTTGACCTGTTAGCTTATTTAATGTATTCTTGTAATATGTCTTAGCTAATTGTAATGTTTTTTACTTATATATGTACAATTGTAGCGCCTTTGAGCAGGTGTTTCACCAGGTTACATGGCGCTTTATAACTAGTTACTACTAATACATCAATATAAACATATATTTGGTCAAGGAAACATGTGCCCCCACGCGTAGTACATTTATCTACTTAGGTGCCGCAGTGTCATAAACATTGACCCCGGCGTCAATATACTACTTAACGCATTCTGACTCCGGAGTCTAATTACTGTGATTGTAGCCTATATTCATCCATTGTGGTATTGATCCCCTTTATTCTAATATCCAGTTTGGCAAATAGCTGGTGTAGCGCGGACATAATTTGCCTACTCATGCTCCTGTGTTGTACGGTTTGCGTGTTAATGCGCACGAACTGTTGCAGGCGCCATATTCGTATTCACTCTAAAACCCTGCGAAAACATGTACCAACCTCAACCGGCCAACTTACAGACCAGGCGACAACTGAAAACCACATCATAGACTGGGAGGGAGTGAACATTGTAGACAAGGAACCCAACCTAAGAGTTCGGCATATCAAGGAAGCCATCTGGATCAGGAAACCCAGAACACCCATCAACAGAGAAGAGAGCAATTACGAACTGCCTCACGTGTACGATGACGTCATTCAGCGTCATCGGTACTGATGAAGTCGACGTGATACGTTGACGAAAGCCTCAACCAGGTAAATTAAACACACCTTGGATATGTAGAATTAAAGTTATCTGATTAGTTTCCGACAGGTTTCTGGCCTCAGAAACTGTCAGTATATAATAGGTGCGATTGATTTAAGCATGACATTGCTTATTACATAACATTTTATTTTAGTTAACATTTTAAATTTACACATTCACTCATTAGTAGATCAGCTCCGAATAAAAAGTTGTTAATATATTCACAATCTACCATTTCAACTCAATCTGACAACGTATACACAACAACTCTGTACATTGTTTGTATCACTTGATGCACATGTATAGAATTTACCTTGAAATTCATCTCAATACATAATTTTCATAATTCATCATTTCATGTCTGTTCAGTCACTGTCAGTTCATATCAACACAACCATTTAGCACAATATTCTTAGCTCTTTAAGCACAATCACTTCAAGTCCATTGTCACCGTGTAGTAATACAGAACGGGGGTTCCATGTTACAAAACACTCCCGCTTATTGACATACAATTGCACGATTCAATGTTTTATGTATGTAAATAAATTTAAGAATGTCAACGACCTGAAACTCCCTTTACTTCCAAATGTTGGAAGTAAATGTTTTTCCCTACTTTTAAATAATTTAATACATAATTAATAATCGACTGATTTGTATAGTGTGCAATTAGTTAAAACTAAGAACGAACAAATGCATGTAATTTCTGTGTTGATGTAAATTTACTAACCAACAAACTATTTTTAATCACTATTTGACAAAAAATGCTAATGTTTCTCGCTATGATCAATATCTCATTTTATAAAATGTAAAGCAGTAACTACGGAGCTGGGCTATTCTAGGTAAAAAATAGAATACATTTGACAAGTTCAGTATATAATCACGCACGCACGCACGCACGCACGCACGCACGCACGCACGCACGCACGCACGCACTTCACGTCCATGGAATAGTAATGAAATTAACACGCAAACGATAAGATAAACATTTATTAATATAATAGTTTAACCCAATTTTACTGCGTTTGTTACCAGGTTCACTCGCACGCATCATATCGTTATTGCTGTCTACAGCAATTATCACAGATTCGTGCCAAAACTAAAGATGCATGTAATTATTTATGAAATTAAGATAATTACTCAGTTCTGATAGTAGAACATCGGAAATAAGACCATCCATCCATACGTGGTCTTATTCGTTAGTAATATAAAACAGAATATCATATCAGCAATATTAAAATCAATAGCAATAGGTAAGGAACTGTCGCATTTTCGTTTATACATAATTAGTCTGCGTATGCAGCACCTAATACCGAACACCTGTAACTAACGCAAAACATTATGCATACATATTGTTAATTCCTATAAAAACTAGTTTGGTATTATTACAAATTTGGTGACAACATATTTTGTTAACAAACTTTAATAAAGCATAATGTGTCACTATAAACAAATATAATATAATGGTTGTATTCGATTTAAAAGTATATTCGCTTGTGCAATCATTATTTTGCGCTTTAATCCTAATTGACATATGATTGCCCAGTGATTTTTAAAATGCAGTTATTTTCTTGACTTGAGTTGTGGTTGTCTACATCATAAAGATACATTTCGATGAATTTGGACACAAATGTAATTATATGCAGCGTATATAAAACAACAGTTTGTTTCTATAGAAACGTATTCTCCTGTAATCAAATATTTTCGCATGGTAAGTCGTGATTACAAGACCGATATTGAGATCGGATTTTACAGCAGTGGGAGGGGAATTGAGAACGAGAGTGGAGAATGGGGGGGATGGAAAACGAGAGTGGAAAATGGGGGGGGGGGGGGGTTAAGTGCAGACGGCTGGCGGAGACGGCAAGATACGGGACCAGTGACGAAGAAGAAAGGAGAAAAGTATCGACGACCATTATCTGTGACTTCAGAAATAAAGAGGAGAGCAACAACATGCTGACATATTTTTACATTAAGAACATGATAAATAGCATACAAACGATGAAATAATGGTGTGCACGTGCCCACATTAATTGTTCCGCAAGAAGTTGTACACATCTATCAACATAAGTTTTGTCTTATGTCGTACTGAGCGATAAAGGAGTAGATAGAGCAGACCGTTCATGAATGCATTACAGTTGAAAGTCCAGACGGCGGCGAAGCCGACTGTGGCCAGCAGCCTTAGGTCATCGGTAGTGTAGCGCAGGATGACGGCGGCTAGAAAGGGCAGGGCACACACCACTGACACAGCGCAGATGATAAGGACGTTCTTGGCGGAGCGAATCGCCTTCAGAGTCACCAGGCCCGTGCTGCCTGTGGCGCCGTCAACGGCGTGCATCTATAACAACAATTAACACGATTTAAAAAAAATTAAGAAGACTTGATCAAAAATATGAAACATGATTCAAAATAAGATAACACGACATAGCATGATTTAACACCACTTTGCCCGATTTAACGCAATTGTTTAACAATGTTTAACAATGGTTAACAATATTTAACAATATTTTGCACAACTTCAGAGTACTTAACAACATGTAACGGTATCTAGCAATAGTGATCAAGAACTAACAATATTAACTCTGTCTGACAATGTTTAGCAAAGTTTTATAAATAGTTAGCATTATTTAACAATATTTATAATACATCCGTCCGGGTGTTATGCCCTGTTAGTAACATTTTACAAGTCCTAACAATATTTAACATAATTTAGCAATACATATTAAAAAATCATCAACAATATTTATCAAAATATAAATTTGTAACACAATTAAAAAAGATTATACATTTACACAAGACTTACGTGAATGCTACCAACGTCAATATATGTTTAAAAGCAAAATTAACAAATAAAATGAGAAGGACGGGTTTCACGTAGATGAAGAATTATTATTGGACTCTTGATAAGGCAATAGCTTCCTTTACAACTGGCCGTCTCGGTGCCACTTAGCAATATTCACTAATACTGGACACTGTTTAACAAAATGATTGCTTTTAACACGAATAAAAAAGACAATATATATGTAATCAGATGACATAAGAATTAACAATTACTAAAAAAATCAACTACCAGCACCACCACCACCACAACCACCACATCCACCTCCTCCACCACCAACACCACCGCCACCACCACCTCCACCACCATCACCACATCCACTACCTTCACAACCACCGCCACAATCTCTACATCAACTACCACCGCCATCACTACATCCACCACCACCACCACATCCACCACATCCACCACCACCACCACCACATTCACCGCCACCACCACCACCATCACCACCGCAAACACCACCACCACATCCACCACCATCATCAACACCATCACCATGACCACCAACACCACATCCACCACCACAACCACATCCACCACCACCACCACCACCATCACCACCACCACCACATCCACCACCACCACCACCACCAACAGCATCACCACCCATCATCATTACCACCATCACAACCACCACCACCATCACCACCATCATCATCACCACCACCACCACCACCATTACCACCACCACCACCACTACCACCACCACCACCACCACCACCACCACCACCACCATTACCACTACCACCACCACCACCACCACCACCACCACCACCACCACCACCACCACCACCATTACCACCACCACCACCACCATCACCACCACCACCACCACCATTACCACTACCACCACCACCACCACCACCATTACCACTACCACCACCACCACCACCATTACCACCACCACCACCACCATCACCATCACCACTACCAACATCATCACTACTGTTATTACCTGCATGGCGATATCCTTGTGCACGAGAACAACGACGATGACAATTCTGACGGTGGCGTAGACAAGAACAACAGCTGGAAGGACAGCTATTAGGGCGTACGACAGGGCATACGTCACTGAGCTTGCGTTGCTTCTTGGTATTACGAACCAGCAGGAGACCATGTTCCAAGAGGCGCCCTGATCGAATTTGGTCGCGGCTAGTGACGCGCCGATGACCCAGTTGGCGACGATTATGCCATAGCAACGTTTGCGAGCGAAGACTTGCTCGTAGTGGAGCGGCCTCAGCAGGGCAACCATCTTGCAGACAGTCAACCAACACAGACTGTGCAGAGAGTTGAAAGAGAAGCACCACATAAAGAACACCTGCACTCTGGGCAGGAACTTGCTGATGTGTTGAACACTTGCTGTGCCCATGGAGCAGACGACGGCACTAATGGTCATCGTCAAACAGCCGGAGGCGAGATCGGAAACGGAGAGCGATAACATGAACAACGTCGCACGATCTTCGCGCAGTTCCGGATACCGCATGATCACGGCGATCACCAGCGTGTTCACGATGATATTCATGATGATCACTACGCCTATGATTATTGGTTTTATCTCACTGTTCACTTCGACATCCGTGATATTCATGTTATTACAACGGAAACGATAATTGTACTATGCAAAATATATGATATATACAATACACGTCTTCAGTAAACTGTTCTTTCTTATCGCCACCGCGACTGTCTTCTTAGAAGTTCGCTGCAACGGGTTATTTTCCTTTGTTTGGTCGTTTAAAAGACATATTAAACATCGATTAGACATATGTTCCTGAGAGGTACGTCTTTGTCGTGTACATATGTATATCTTGCTTCTATGTACTTAGTTACTTGGTTGCATGGCCTCTTCGTGTTTTTACCTGAATCTGTCCAGAGTAGGTGCTGATGCAACTTCTATGTCTTGTGTGATCCATTAATCCGTGACACTATCTGTGTCTACGAATCTCCGTCGTAGAATATGCAGTCTTTAATTTAATGATGTGGCCCCTCAAATGTATGGCACACTGTTACAAATGTATGGCACACTGTTACAAATGCTTCTGGTTTTCTCATGTCCAGGCCACTATTATATATTTTATGTTTTTCTGAAATCCGCCTTAAGTCATATCTGTTCGAAAGGAACTGATTCGATATGTTGAACTTCGACGCTCTCTCCGGAATATTCAGCAATAAAACAGTGATCGTCAATCCTGTCTTCACCACGTTGTTCCACGTGCGAAGTCGACTGCTGTCAATGACAATTCTGTACATTCGTGTGCGTGTAGGTTGTAAGATTGTAAGGTTGTAAGAATCCATTTTGTCACGCCCACTTCTACTCGTTTTGAGATCGAACGACGCAGCATCCTGACAGTTATCGACCGTGACATGTTAATACCGACTAATTAACTAATTAAAAAGTTAGGCGCTGTGCACCATTGACTACTTCCTGCGCACATGGACAATAGCTGTCCAATAATTAGCCATGTGTAGGCTTCTACGTCAAGAGGGGGTAATATTTGTACACGATTACTATTCTGACGGTGGCGTAGACAAGAACAACAGCTGGAAGGACAGCTATTAGGGCGTACGTCAGGGCGTACGTCACTGAGATTGCGTTGCTTCTTGGTAATAGGTACCAGCAGGAGGACATGTTCCAGGAGATGCCCTGTCCGAATTCGCGCAGTTCCGGATACCGCATGATCTCGGCGATCACTAGTACGTTCACGATGATATTCAAGATGATCACTACCCCTATGATTATAGGTTTTACGTCACTGTTCACTTCGATGTCCGTGATATTCATGTTGTTACAACGGAAACGTTAATTGTACTATGAAACATATATGATACAAACATTTAACGTACTTAAAGTAATGGAATTAGCGGCACTTCCGCTTTTATCCTTCGTTCGTGCGCACGAAATTTCACTGACGTAATTGACCGATGTCATCTTCACTGTTCGTTCTTATCGTTACCGCGACTGTATTCTTTGTTATTTTCCTTTGCTTAGTCGTTGAAAATACATATTAAACATCGATTAGTCATACGTTCATATGTACGTCTTTGTGGTGTACATGTGTATATCTTTCTTATTTGTACTAATTTACTTGGTTGCACAACCGCTTCCTGTTTTTAGCTGAATCTGTACAGAATAGGTGCTGATATATAATCCGTGACACTATCTGTATCACCGAATCTATGTCATGTTATATCCTGTGTATAAGTTAAGGCTGTGACCTATCAAATTTATACTACGCTATTACAAATGTTTCTGTTTGAGAACTGTCCAGACCACTAATATATTTGTAAGCCTTTCTGAGATCCGCCTTTAGTCCTCTCTTTTCGAAAGGTATTGATTCGATACATTGGACTTCGACGCTCTCTCTGGAATATTGAACAATAAACCAGTGATCGTCAATCCCTTCTTCAGCACGTTGCTCCACGTGAGAAGTCCACTGATGTTAACGCAAGACGGGACGTATTCCTACAATCGATATTGTCACGCACAGTTCCACTCATGTTGAGTTCGAACAACGCAGCATCCTGACAGTTGTCGAGCGTGAGATGTTAATACCGACTAATGAACTAATTAAAAAGTTAGGCACTGTGCACTATTGATAACTACCTGTGCATCGGGACAATAACTGTCGAATAATTAGCCACAGATAGGCTTCTACGACATGTCGGGAGACGTTTTGCACATTGGAGACTGTCATGACTTACTGTCGAATCAGGGTCGATCATCTGTTGCCACATCGGGTAACATAAAGTGAATTATCCGAACTTTCTAAACATTATATAATTATATACCTTCCAGATTACACTAAAGAATGTAAGTACATTGCACAACCGGACGCTGCATCAGTAAAATTTTCTGGCTAAACCATTTGCCTGAGCATACATTCCTTTGATGATGTATAAAATAGCACTAGTTTTCCTCGTGTTGTAACACACGGTTCGTCCGATAACACCCTGTGTTGCGCTAAATATATGTACACTTGCGAAAACTCCCCGACAGAAGCGTCACTCACCATTTCATCAATGCCATAACTTACATACCATGTGCAGATTCTGCACACTAATTTCAATAATTTCTGACGCTTAGTTTTTTTGTGGGGCCAAGATGATTTGCTTGAAATGCAAAATGGTCCATTTAATGTTTACCTCTACTGTATAACATACATTCTTCTGTCCGCTGACTACGCCGCTCACAAAGACATCCAAATGCAGACTTCCGACTCGAATGTCATTTGCTGCGATTTAGAACCGTTGAAAGTCTGGCCCCCAGTCAACATGTTAACGCAGCGCAATCCACTGCATGGCGCCACCAGCAATATGTCGTTGTTCACTTCACAATCGCGTAGACGACGAAAAAGACTATTTTATGCGTAACTGCGATCGTTTCAGTGCCTTTTTGGAAGCCGCTCGAAGTCATGGTGCACCCAATTTACAGATTTTAGGTATGTCGTTTGAATTAAACCCCTATATTGGACATAAAGATGTCCACATATAAATTACGGAACATTATTTTGGTGACATCGTTAATAATCACTAGTGTTTAGTATAAAGTTACTAAAGTTACTCAACACTGAGAGAATCAATGAAAACTGTCATCATTTGCGGGTACATTCTCAATTTGAGTGGTACACCTGCAGCTGTTGTGTATCAATGACATTTTATTTGTAAGCACATAAGGGGTTATCTGTGCTGATAATGCAAAAAGCCAACAATGACGCTTCAATACATGTAGCTCAATATGGTATATTATTTGCTACTCACTCAAAATTGCGGAAATCGTAAGTAACTTTTGGAACACAGGAAAATAAAATTTATTGAAAAGAAGACACGTTGTCTTTAACTAGACAACGCTGAAATATCAAAACACCACAGTAATTTTTTCCATTGGTTGCAATTGTTAACATTTTGTATGATTGAAAGAACACGACATTTGTGATTATCACACAATCGAATACCTTATGACATCCACTGGCAATGTGTTACCAATGTTTTGAACAGTTTGGTGGAAATAACTTACCTCCTGCATGTTTAATCATGTCGCAAACGTGCTAACTCTATAAGTGATCAGATTTCGCTAAATATTTATATGCTTACGGTGTTTCGAGGATGTCACCACCGAAAAGCCTACTCGTGTTCAAATCCACTACATACTGTAACATCTCATTGCAAAGGTCCGACATTTTTAACGTGTCAGCTTTCCTGACTGAATACTGTTACCTCTTTTGACAAATAAAATCACTGGCATAGGTTAACTTGCGTATGACAGTTATTTGTGGCAATGTCCCACGATTGTATGTTAGAAATGTCCTCTTCCGAGGAACAAGTGCAGGAGTGGGTCACCTCGCGGCATCTTGAGAACTAATAGTGACGTGATGAAAAATGCGACCAAAACAATCGAGCACTTTGAGTCGTTGGGGGATGTTGAGTTTAAGGCCAAAGTGTGGGAATAGGCACAAACGCAGAAGTGTGTGTATTTTGATGCTATGCCTCCAGCCCCTGAGTGTATCAGTAAAGAGAGGAATTCACAAGTGTTTCATTACATTGATCACATATAATTATTAATTGTATAAAACATGGACGTTTGATTTATTGTTAGTTATACAGACCTATGTTCTACTTGTGAATTAATACTCAATGAAAACATGCAACGATTATTAAAATAGATGTATGCATAATATGCGGGTGTTTTTGTTTCTCAAAACGAACTTAATCTTAGAAGGATGCACAAGTCAGTGAAGCGTGACAAGGGGGTCACAAAATATAGCGTGACAAACTTGATGAATAACCCCTTAGATGACACATTCTGAATGAGTCCTACTGCCAAGTGATAGGTGGAGAGCCTGCCAAGAGGAATCGCGGCAACGTATATGCAAATATGTCTCGGCAAAACGAGGAATGTATGGCAAAGGGCAATGTTCCATTCCGGCCAATCTCATGCGGCATTATTTCTTGCTCAGGTTTTCTCTTGAAGCGATCTGGCTGCGAGGCGACCAGGTCGCACACTTCTGGCAGTTGCTTCACAGTCAGCGCTCTCCTGTATATGTCGTTATGCAACATCATCAGGAAACAGTCGAGGCCCGTCACGGAGAAAGACTCGTCGTATGGCGTACGATCGAATTGGATGGTCGAATTCAGGTATTCTTGCACACGAAGCAGCCTCTGTCTATTGTGCGGTTTCTTATACAGCAGGTCTCGAAGCCCGCTGCAGAAGTCCACTGTGCGATTACGGACTTGCCGGAACGTCTTCACTTCATCATCCAGGTTCTTTTCAGTAGCAATTTGAGCCTGCGGCAAAAATACGAGCACATTGTTCTTCAAGGTCTTTCATGCCAGCACACACATTCACTGTTAGATACGAAACGGAGGAATGCTATAACTCCGTTATTTCAAAACGGACTTTGCAGCATCCAATAGCAGTCCCCCAATGGTGCCATCTCTGCGCATTATTGCATATACTACGCATTCATAAAGTGCCTTACGCATGCATAGATATGTGTTCTGACAATCATGCGCAGGTGAGGATATATCTGACAATGATGATATGTATGACAGTCATACGCATATCCTAGACAAATGTTACGATACATGTGAAAATAATACGTCTGTTATTCACACGCAGTGTCGCCGTGCCGATACATACACATATTCACACGCAGGGTCGCCGTGCCGATACATACACATATTCACACGCAGTGTCGCCGTGCCGATACATACACATATTCACACGCAGTGTCGCCGTGCCGATACATACACATGTTCACACGCAGTGTCGCCGTGCCGATACATACACATATTCACACGCAGTGTCGCCGTGCCGATACATACACATATTCACACGCAGTGTCGCCGTGCCGATACATACACATGTTCACACGCAGTGTCGCCGTGCCGATACATACACATATTCACACGCAGTGTCGCCGTGCCGATACATACACATGTTCACACGCAGTGTCGTCGTGCCGATACATACACATATTCATACGCAGTGTCGCCGTGCCGATACATACACATATTCACACGCAGTGTCGCCGTGCCGATACATACACATGTTCACACGCAGTGTCGTCGTGCAGATACATACACATATTCACACGCAGTGTCGTCGTGCCGATACATACACATATTCATACGCAGTGTCGCCGTGCCGATACATACACATATTCACACGCAGTGTCGCCGTGCCGATACATACACATGTTCACACGCAGTGTCGCCGTGCCGATACATACACATATTCACACGCAGTGTCGCCGTGCCGATATATACACATATTCACACGCAGTGTCGCCGTGCCGATACATACACATATTCACACGCAGTGTCGTCGTGCCGATACATACACATATTCATACGCAGTGTCGCCGTGCCGATACATACACATGTTCATACGCAGTGTCGTCGTGCCGATACATACACATGTTCACACGCAGTGTCGTCGTGCCGATACATACACATATTCACACGCAGTGTCGCCGTGCCGATAAATACACATAGTCACACGCAGTGTCGCCGTGCCGATACATACACATGTTCACACGCAGTGTCTACGTGCCGATACATACACATATTCACACGCAGTTTCGCCGTGCCGATACATACACATATTCACACGCAGTGTCGCCGTGCCGATACATACACATGTTCATACGCAGTGTCGCCGTGCCGATACATACACATATTCACACGCAGTGTCGTCGTGCCGATATATACACATGTTCACACGCAGTGTCGTCGTGCCGATACATACACATGTTCACACGCAGTGTCGCCGTGCCGATATATACACATATTCACACGCAGTGTCGTCGTGCCGATACATACACATATTCACACGCAGTGTCGCCGTGCCGATACATACACATATTCATACGCAGTGTCGCCGTGCCGATACATACACATGTTCACACGCAGTGTCGCCGTGCCGATACATACACATATTCACACGCAGTGTCGCCGTGCCGATACATACACATATTCATACGCAGTGTCGCCGTGCCGATACATACACATATTCACACGCAGTGTCGCCTTGCCGATACATACACATATTCACACGCAGTGTCGCCGTGCCGATACATACACATGTTCACACGCAGTGTCGCCGTGCCGATACATACACATGTTCACACGCAGTGTCGCAGTGCCGATACATACACATGTTCACACGCAGTGTCGCCGTGCCGATACATACACATGTTCACACGCAGTGTCGCCGTGCCGATACATACACCTGTTCACACGCAGTGTCGCCGTGCCGATACATACACATGTTCACACGCAGTGTCGCCGTGCCTATACATACACATGTTCACACGCAGTGTCGCCGTGCCGATACATACACATGTTCACACGCAGTGTCGCCGTGCCGATACATACACATGTTCACACGCAGTGTCGCCGTGCCGATACATACACATGTTCACACGCAGTGTCGCCGTGCCGATACATACACATGTTCACACGCAGTGTCGCCGTGCCGATACATACACATGTTCACACGCAGTGTCGTCGTGCCGATACATACACATGTTCACACGCAGTGTCGCCGTGCCGATACATACACATATTCACACGCAGTGTCGCCGTGCCGATACATACACATGTTCACACGCAGTGTCGTCGTGCCGATACATACACATGTTCACACGCAGTGTCGTCGTGCCGATACATACACATATTCATACGCAGTGTCGCCGTGCCGATACATACACTTGTTCACACGCAGTGTCGTCGTGCCGATACATACACATATTCACACGCAGTGTCGCCGTGCCGATACATACACATGTTCACACGCAGTGTCGCCGTGCCGATACATACACATGTTCACACGCAGTGTCGCCGTGCCGATACATACACATGTTCACTCGCAGTGTCGCCGTGCCGATACATACACATGTTCACACGCAGTGTCGCCGTGCCGATACATACACATGTTCACACGCAGTGTCGCCGTGCCGATACATACACATGTTCACACGCAGTGTCGCCTTGCCAATACATACACATGTTCACACGCAGTGTCGCCGTGCCGATACATACACATGTTCACACGCAGTGTCGCCGTGCCGATACATACACATGTTCACACGCAATGTCGCCGTGCCGATACATACACATGTTCACACGCAGTGTCGCCGTGCCGATACATACACATATTCACACGCAGTGTCGCCGTGCCGATACATACACATGGTCACACGCAATTTCGCCGTGCCGATACATACACATGTTCACACGCAGTGTCGCCGTGCCGATACATACACATGTTCACACGCAGTGTCGCCGTGCAGATACATACACATGTTCACACGCAGTGTCGCCGTGCCGATACATACACATATTTATAAGCAGTGTCGCCGTGCCGATACATACACATGTTCACACGCAGTGTCGTCGTGCCGATACATACACATATTCATACGCAGTGTTGCCGTGCCGATACATACATATGGTCACACGCAGTGTCGTCGTGCCGATACATACACATGTTCACACGCAGTGTCGCCGTGCCGATACATACACATGTTCACACGCAGTGTCGCCGTGCCGATACATACACATGTTCACACGCAGTGTCGCCGTGCCGATACATACACATATAATTACTGATTCGTTGTTTCGAATGTTGTCTGGTTCTCTTCGGCTTATTCGACGTTGCAATAATTTTCCCAATTTATCATTCTTAATTTTTAGTTTTGCATCTCTGGAAGATATAAACGGAGTTTCATTTTTCTCATTACAGATCAACGGAGTTACAGTTTTACAGTTTAATTAAAGACAACCACAGCTTAACTTGTGAACGAGGGAAATATCCTTTCAACGAGTTTCATTTGCACATGTTGAAACTTGGACAGTTCAATTACATATTTGTTCAGGTGAAATTAAAGCTACTATTGTCTAACTGATCTTTCCAAGAGATAATCACCCTGTCATGGTGGGCACATTGCGTGCCTATTTGGCCGATTGGCGTATTGTACTCATGGTAAACTCACGCAAACCGGATTGGCTAAGGGCTGGATGTCAAATTAAAATCGATATCCTGATCCTTCAGGTTGGGGGCTGTGTGCGTGGTTAACAACCTTACTTCACTAAAACCATAACTGTTAAGAAAACTCGCACAATTAACTCAACAGATCCCCAACCGATTACCAGGACATACCAAAAACGTACCATGGAAGAAGAGCTGAATGCTGCCGGGTTGACTTGGGGCGCAGCGTCAAGGAGAGCATACTACTGAGGGAACTGGCGAGAATTTGTGCAAACCTCGTGTGCCACACCTATGTTCGTAGAGGATAAGTAAGTAAGTGACTTATTTATCAAGATGCATTCAACTAGACCGTGTAATGTTCTACTAACCTGAAGCTTCCGCTCGAAATGGTCGTACATCGAATAGTCAATGGTGCTCCACTTCCGGTGTCGCGCAATCAACTCGTCCTGGACTTCTTCTTTCCGGTTGATCTTTCCTTTGTAGTTCTGAACGCGTAGTGGCAAGTACAGTATATCTTTTGTCGACCAACATAGTCGGCGTTTCATAAGCACGAGACTTTCATCAATACGTTCCATGATCAGTACAAGGTTAAACTTCTCGTCGATGAGTCGAATCAACGCTTCTCCGGCTGCTGGGTCGTTCACTCCCCTCGAGAGACCAAAGAACTTGGCCATTATGTTGCGTGTTGATTTCTCCTTATCGTGACCCACGGGGTCGTGTAATAGTTCGGAGAGGAAGTGTTTCGACGACGAAATGTTCAGCTTCTTGTACATGTTCATATAGTTGATATATGACTTGATGTGCGTGAAAGGGTGGCGTAGGTTGGCCACGTAGAATGTATCGCTCGGCATCAGGCGTTTCACTTCTGGTTGGCTGAACATTGTATGTTCACAAAGGGTGTTGTAGCGGCCGTCGAAGCCGGTCGAGCGACTCGGCTCGGGCAGCAGAAGGTGAAAGAAAGTACGAGACGGATACGACCATTTGTTGACAAACAACATGAACGACAGGTCACGCACCAGACCGAATCGTAACAACAGTTGTTGGACTGTCGTGCTGCCCGTCTTTGCTATCTTCAAGAAGAAAATATTCTGTCTCTCAGTGCATCCGCCGACGTTGCTCAACATACGATGAGAGTCTGCGTCGCGAATAAAGGTTTCATTCCTGCCGTTGAAGTTGCGCTGATGCACAATTTGAGCATTAGGTCGAACGTAAAGCAGGTAGCCGACGCAGAACATCAATGCCAATATGTACGCGAAGTACTTGAAAGGTTGTCTTGCGCACTGCAACAATAATTATATCTTCAAACAAGTGTGTCAGTTGCATACAACCAAAACCTACGTTTGTGTATCACAAAATTAATATTGAACGTTTTGATGTTGACGTTGTCAATATCTTATTAATTATCTTCATCGTCTTTGCTGGTAACTCATCGACGAAGAACAATAAAGCGACATGAAACTACGTTAAATGGAAAGAAGTAATATGTTTATCTACAGGTGTTCGTACGAAAACTCATGCCTATGTTCGTTCTGTCTGCGGTTCTCTGCATTCATGCACGAACGGAAAGAGTCACTTAGTCATGCAGGCAAACATACAAACAGAATGAACACGGTCGTAATTACACATGCATATTCGTATACACTCTCAATCCCTGCGAAGACAGATACAAACCTTAATAGCGACTCTAGAAATGCGCAGTGCAATGCGATATACAACCGCCACACAACGCATCGCGATAATAAAGATCATGGTCCGGTTGCGTTGGCTGAGCGATTTGTCGCTTACTTCACGTATAATGTCGCTGATGTCGATATGCAACTGACGCCTGCACGCAAGCATTGATAAATGCCCGCGTGCGCACATGACACCGAATGTCGTATCATAAATCCACTGTATGACGTCCAATTGGCCACAGTCAGTGACTAGTGCTGCTTGATCTCAATGCGCCATTGACACCGTCGACTATCATTTACTGATCAATCCGTGGCAACGTCATCAGCTGGCTGAAATCGTATCTTTCACTCAGGCAGTTAAAGTTGACAACCTCATTTCACGAAGTGTTGGTCTAACCTGTGGTGTTCCGAGGTAGGCGGACCTCTACTCTTTAAAATCTACTGTTTTGGGCTCAATCATATTTTCGAACACTTTCAGCTCCGATACCATGTTCGTGCTGACGACACCCAGTTGTATGTGAAATTTCGCTGTGGTTCTCCAGCCCATCTCGTAATAGCTACTGTCCGAATATCGCGTTGAACGGTCGATGTGAAGGCATGGGTGTCATGTCATAATCTTCTACTTAACGAGAACAAAACTGAAGCAATCAGAAGCGGTGTGAGAAGTCCTGGGCTGAGGTTCAGGTGTACACAACATGATTATCTATGTAGTAGTACAGTAAATAATATGTATCAAATATGACTTTAATTTGCAAATTAAATATCAATGATCTATGAAAAGCCTACACATGTATTTTCAGAAGGAAGAACTGCTGCATCTTGAAATTAAAGATGCAAATTGCAACTACTGCAGGACAAAGACGAAAATTTAGTGGCTGAAAAAGCTTATAATCTCACAATTCCATGAAAAACGTGTCACTCTGACTATTCAAACGGATCACATAATTAGTAGCTGCATCTTGAAATTAAAGATGCAAATTGCAACTACTGCAGCACCAAGACGACAATTAAGTGGCTGGAAAAGCTTATAATCTCACAATTACATGAAAATCGTGTCACTCTGACTATTCAAACTGATCACATAATTAGTAGCTGGTCAAGGACACACAGTGCCTGACTACTCATTGTCCGGGAGATGTCGTCTTGTATATGTGCTTCACGTAGCGCATGCATTTGCAATCAAGACGATATTTTTGAAGAGTCTGAATCATAAAATTAAATTTGCTGTATGGACTATATCTTATCAATCGATCATGTTAAAAATGATGTACTGTGTAAAAATGAATATCATGTTCATGTATTTGTACAATTGCATTACCATTTCTGCTGATGAGCTGTGTGGTCTACGTAGGCATACAGCTGGTTATGAATTTGACTACCTTTTCACAGCTATTGTTTATCACTGTAAATATAAAGAAAACACAGTACCGGCCATTCTACAAACTGGCCACTTTAACTTTTTGAAAGAGATACACATTGTAAAATAACTTTAAGGAATGTAATTTACATTATTCACATCACATTGCAATGATCCGGTGAGATAACAGGCTGAAGCAATAGTATGTAATTGTGTGTAATACAACTGGATTGTACGTTACATTGACGTGATGACTGTTAAATGGTCTACACTCTCAACATGTAATGTGTCTGTTCATGTTTGTAGCATCAGTTGGTTCTATGTGTCTGTTCATGTTTGTAGCATCAGTTGGTTCTATGTGTCTGTTCATGTTTGTAGCATCAGTTGGTTCTATGTGTCTGTTCATGTTTGTAGCATCAGTTGGTTCTATGTGTCTTTATGTGAGCTACTGTAAATAAATAGCCAGGATTTGTAGTTTACCTTATTTCTTTGGTAATTTACTTTATAAGAATGTCTTCCATTATACATCGGCCAATTTAATGCCGAGCAACACGCTATATTAGGGGCGTAAAAATATGATGTCTTTGAAGTTCAAACTAATTTTGAGTCTTCCTACAGTTATTTATTTTTTTTAGAGGTAATAGCTTTAAAAACAACCATTAAATAAAACAGAACAAAACATTATTATAAGAAAAACAATTTGTGTATGTAAAGTTTGGTGGTGGTTTACATACATTAGTCATTCGAACACACAAACGTCAGCTATGTCATGGGCAATTATAGGTGGGAGTAAGATTGATGGGAGGTGAATTCTCGCAATTGATGGGAGGTTGGACCCTCAAAACAGGTGGGAGATGGTAAGTTGAAACCCTTGCCACACCCCCACAACATAGTGAAATTGTGTAATAGAAACCGCGGTTTAAGTGTATTTAAACTTTCCTTCATACTTGTATTATAACACGCATTCAGTTTATAAATCAATGCACTCAATTAATAATCGGTCCCGTTTTTTGACATGTTTTCATTATTTGTTGCGACGATATGGCTATGCATTGGTAATGCTTGGTCCTTGGTGCCGTTTTCAAAAAACAAGGCAGATGCAAGTATAACATACAGTAAAACAAAATGTTTAATTGATACATACCTGGATGTCGTCGAGACCCACATATGCATTTTCACGACGTTGAAACACTCGGTTGCGACCTATTGCGTTGTCGAAACTTTACGAAACAATGCACGATATATTTACTAAATTCGTATCTGAAATGTTTAGAGAATAGCACTTACGAAAATTTCGTAAAGTTACGATGTTTCGTCGCCATATTTGCGAGGAAAAAACTGGAGTCGTTCGAGAATACGGGCCCAGTTGCGGAAATTTGGAGATGTTCCAGAATTCTGCAGCACGTCTCATTAATGGGGCAAAGAGACGATATTATATTACACTTGTTATGTTCCGTCTACACTGGCTGCCTGTCCACCAGCGGATTGTATTGCTAATTATTGTCTATCGTGGTGTGCATAACCTTGGCCCGACATAATTATCATCGCTCGTGACACCCTACACGCTCGTGACACCCTACACGCAGACCAGATCACTTCGATTGGCCGAACAAGGTCTACTGCCTGTCCCTAGATATCACTTAGAACGCTATGGCCGTCGTTCGTTCTCGGATGCTAGGCCGATTACACGGAAAGCCCTGCCTCAAACAGTCAGGAATGCTGATCCCGTCGCCACGTTCAAGACTTTAACATTGACATTATTAATGACATATTTGTTCCGGCAGGCCTTCGTGCAACTTTGCACTTTGCAGCAGTGACATTCCAGTGACACTTCAAATATACCTTTCATTGAAGTGTTTATGGTGTTTCTATGAACTACCTTGTTCTACCTATTTATTCAACTAATTTAAGCACCGTATTTATTTATTTTTATTATTTATCTCATTTAATGTATTATTTTAATATGTTTTAGCTAATCTTAATGTATTAATTTTTACTTAATACTAATAAATAAACAAAGATAAATAGATATTTGGTCCAAGAAGGCAAGGACACATATGCACCCACGCATAGTACATTTATCTATTTAGTGGCCGTCACGCGATAAACATCGACACCGGCGACAATATATTACAACGCATTGTAACTCCTCATGCACATTACTCTTATTGTAACCTATATTTATCCACTGTGGTATTTTTACCCCCTTTATTCTAACACCCAATTTGGCAAATAGCTTTTGTAGTACGGAAATAATTATTTTCGGTAGTCAGAAAACTACAAACATACTTCACTGGCATACTCAATTTGTGAAAGGACAAGAGTGTGATAGGCTTTTTGTTTCACATGTTGTGAGAGGTATGATAGCGTTCTGTTTAGGAGACCAAGTGTGCGGCTGGCTTTGTTGGTAATGTTGCAACAGTATCCATTCCATCTTAGGTCTTTTGATATGGTGACTTCTAAGTAATGTTTTAGCGGTTCACCCGGCAGTGTATCTTCATGAAATTTAGGGTTGCGCGTGATGATGAGGACTGCGCACGTCTTCACATTGAAATCTATCAGTTATACATAGAAGCTATATATAAACCCTTTCAAAGATATATACTATTAAAATCCGTTTACGAAATTGTCTTAGCAGAAGGTACATGAATTTAGACTTGTACAAATTATATGCAATATAATTATAACATATATTTTGTCAAAAGTAACATAAATGTCATTAACAAATATTGTATCGGAATTGCGAGCAGTGATTGTGGTAGTCTATATCGTTGCTAATTTAGTTCCTTGACAACTTTAGTAACTTTGCCCTGTTTAACTGTCAGCTCAAAAATATGTCCATTGAGCAATTTTACTTTACAAGTATTTTAACAAAATAACCACTTATTTTAAAAAAGGGCGTAGTTCGTCGCATGTTTTGATACGTCAACGTAAGTCACAGTTCCGGGAATTAACTAAAGAATGAACTGATATATTATTACGGTGAGAATATACCGGGGTGTGTTCTACCCCAGTATCTCAAATATATGGTCCCAACCTTACTGTCGGATCGGGTCGGCTTGTACTCCAAGCGAGGCAACAACAAACGTGGTGATTAACGACAGAGTAGTCGCACGTGATGGAAACGGAAGTGACGGCGGTACTCGTATGAAGTCAGGCGTGATGGTAGAGGATGTAACGGTGTGACTCGTATGAAGTCAGGTGTGATGGGAGCGGACGTAACGGCGGTACACGTATGAAGCCAGGTGTGATGACAGCGGATATGATGGCTTTACACGTATTCAATCAGACGTAATGAGAGCGGTCAAGAAGATATCGCGTTGTTGATCAATAATACAGCGACTCACCCACGCGTGGTTCATGCCCGATAATGTGTATATGGCGACGAGTACAGGTGGCACTTGCAAGGCTTGACAAGTGAAGTTAGGTTGACCTTAAGTCGTCTCGACGGAGAAGAATATTGACTTGTATACGTAAGTCTAAGACATTCATAGATGTAATGAAGATGGTTTTTAACTCTTGTAGTAGCAATCACAACCCATCAACACAAGGTTGGATCGAACCACTTTACCATGAAGTTATAGCCACAAGACGTCGGCGAAAAATAAATCAATTATTCGTTTTTGGCCCATGTCTCCGAAACGAGAAGACTTCTCAACATTGTAGCAACGCACACATTAATCATCTCCTCCTAATTTCGTGTAAATTCTTTATATACTAAGGCAGCCAAAGTGTGTAAGAAATAGTAATATTATACTTTAATGCGAACTAAGCCATCCTAGGATTGCGACATCACGTTCCAATGATTTCGGGGTTAGGCCCTATACACAAATTCAGTTATAAAATCGTCGTATTACATAACCAACCAACAATTTACAGATACCTAAGATAAAATCAAATGACACATATTACTTATCAAATGCAATATTATCCGAATATCTGCATTGAGACAGTAACAATGCTATTAATGGTATCACTCAACTCCTACAAGTTAATGCGTTATATAAATCTAGCACATGTCAAAGGTGTGAAATAATTTGTCTTACCTTGCTTGCCTGCCAAACAACAACTGGCTAGTTGATGTATTAAAGTATTACAATTCTTATACTTTTACTAAATGCGATTCATAATTATACCATTGTATCCGTCACATAAAACCGGTTCTATGCATACTAAATGTGACCACATTAACCGAAATCTTATGCTCAAATTCGTAATGGTGTAACTACTCAAATAGTTATACGTTAGTCACCAGGTGGCACTTTTACATTGTGCAAATAGCAGTCCCTGCGTGATTTTTATGGCAGCACTATTTGCGTAGACTACCGTAAAATGGGGCAGCTGATAAACCCAGACTAATTCTCATAAACCACTTTGTGACATATACCCGGCCTTTGAGAATGAGTCTGGGTAATAGTATATCTACCAAATACCTTATCACCTTTCTTCAACTCGTTACGACGTAATGTCTTACTCGACATAAGTAGACGTACGAAACGTCTTACTCGAACAAAACGTCTTACTCGACATAAGTAGACGTATCAACGTCTAACCTTCCAAATGGAAGACCAACAAACTGGAGGCATGGCAATGCCAAACGAAACTAATTCTTAGTGAGAATAATAACGAACTTAGATAAATGCTCCGGAGGGGATGGTCGCATAAAAAATAATCCTTTCTAACAAACCGATCAATCCATGCCGTTCCATGACGTTGTCACCACCAGCCTCCAATTAAAGGGGTTACTATTTTCTAGATTGTTGACGTTAAGGTTTATAGGGGTCCATTCAATCAAACAGTTGTCTGAACGTCTCCTTCGGTGGACCTGTCAAGGAAATCTGCTCTTACGGTTTCCTTGCCTGTGATAGTTAAGATCCGGAATCGGTACGGAATCCAGGGATACACAATGGTAACGCTCCTCCCGTTTCTCTAACGGGGACCGGACCTCTAACAAGAGATCATCCTCTGGATCTAGGATGGCGGCCAATACCGCAATCTCCTCAGTCCTTGGCCGCAATCTCCTTAGCCATTGCCAAGCATCTCTTCAGCGTGTTTACGTGGAAGAGTAGGAGGTTGTTCCATACGCGAATCAGATAGTATGTTACCTTCTTTGTTATTTGATACGAACCTTTCCAATGCGAACAAGCTTGTTATGATCAGTAGGTGGTAGTACTAACACCTGTTTGTCTACTTCTAGAGTTTTCACTATATGTTTCTTATCGAAGTTTCTCTTATACCGTAATTGGGAGGAAGTCAAATGTTTTCTGGCAAATTTACAATTATCTTCGATAAGATTCTTCAACTGGAAAACGTACTGATACGTCTGTCTGGTCTCGCTATCATTAGTGTCATTGGCCATCCTTCAGGATTGCCATCGGACCCCTGACAGTTCTACCGTAAAGGAGTTTAAAAGGACAGAAGCGAGTACTCTCTTGCGGAGTTTCACGATAGGGAAAAAGCAACGGTTCAACAAAACGATACAAATTACGGTATCGTTCTGCGAACATCCTAACCTGCATCTTCTTCAGGGTTCCGTTAAATCGTTCTACCACACCAATTGTCATCGCGTGGTAAGGAGAAAATTTAACCTGATGCATAAACATCAACCTGGCTACTTCCTTCATCACTCCAGATACATACCGGGGTGCATTATCGCTCAGAATTTTACTAGGGAAACCCACGCGCGTGACGACGAAGAGTAATTCTTCAGCAACTATTTCAGCGGTCGTGGATGACAAAGGGTTCGCTTCCAGATACCGAGTAGCGCAAGTCACGAACTTAAACATCAACCTATGGTGTTTATCCGTGGGGGGATATAGGGCCTATCAAATCGATGGCTTCCTTCTCGAAAGGAATTCTTACTAACGACATATGTTGTACCGGAGCAACCTTCACACTGCCTCTGGAAGCACATGAAACATCTCATGGGTTCATGGGGGACGGGAAATCAGTTTCCTGACCCAAGAGTCCCTACCAGTGTTAAGGGACGACTTCCCCGTGGATCTCAAATAGTGGCTAGGACAGGATTTATCCTGCCTATCATTCCTCTTAGTGATCTCTTTTATAGCTATATATATAGTACTTCCAACGTTCGGCCCTTTAAGAAACTGCTAATGTTAAAGCACAATCCCAACCTTCCCATCCTGCATTTTCTGCATATCGTTCAAAACGGTTCAGATAAGCGTCGATACCGTTTTCTGCTTCGCGGAACTCGGGAAGTTTGGGCATCTTAATTCCTAATCTATAGTTATCCAGACTACGGTTCGAATGATCTAACCCCTCAGCCTTATACTGTATATCTTGTCGGCATCCAAATGCTATGTTGCCATCTCCTTTTCGCGCAACGTCTCCTCCAATCTATTCTTTTGTTCCATCCCTTCCTTAGCCCGCTGGCGCTCAAACGCTCTCTCCTCGCGCTGTATAACGGCTTTTGCTTCGTCAGTAGTGCGCTGTCGCTCCTGTCGAACAAACGCCTGTAGCTATTTACCTTTTAATTTCAACTTCTCACCTATCTCTATAAGTTGCTGAAAATTCATCGTGAAAGCAAAACAAACTTCACAATAGCCGAACTGAACGTTGGGATAAACATGCAACATACTCAAGAATAACAGCTGGTCCCGATGACATTCAGACTGAACAGATCAAGAACGTTCGACACGGGATTGGCTCCTACAGATGACTAACGCGCTCTCAACCTCGAATAAGTTCCCGAGGTTATGGCGACAAGCACATGTCGTGGAACTTCTGAAACCAGGGAAAGACTCATCAGTTTCGATGAACTTAAGACCAATATCTCTACAGTGCCACCTATACAAACTATACGAGCAAATTATTCTAAGCCGTCTTTCTCCACTTACATGTCGCATAAAACAAGTTAGCTTCCGGCCAGGGGAATTTTCTACCGGTCAAATTCTGGACATCTCTCGGCACATCGAAGATTGATTTGAGAAGGGACTCGTTCCTGGCGTCGTGTACGTGGACATGCAGATGCAGATGCATCACTGGGTGTCTGAAACTAACACATATGAACAGCTTGTATGTAATTGCCGGAGTTCCTCCACCTTACACCCAGAGAACATGGGCGGGCGGAACAGACCGTTCACGTCAGAGAAACGACCACAGCCACCCACTATATAACCACACATCCGCGGCCACACAACTAAAGTCAAGAAGAAGCTTTATGACAACAAGCCCATTACGAACTTATGCGGCTGCCACAATAGTCAACGAATGGCACAACCGTGTGACGTCACTAGAGGATCGCACCAACCTCAGGATATCACCATCCGAGGCATTACCACCTGGTGCGAATCGCGATTGGACCTGAAAGATGCTGAATCGTCTGCGAACGGGGATGGGCAGGTCACGCGTCAACATGCGAAAGTGGGTCTCTAACAACGACCCTGAAAGTTCCAGACAATGAACCACCTACTGAATTGTCGCCTCCTGGACGAACGGTACTCACCGTGTGCGCGCCCTTTTGGAAAGACAGATAGGACCAGTACAGGCAGCTGGTTGGACCACCTGAAGCCCATGTGTATTATTGTGTAACACCAATATGAGAGGACCATAGCAGACAGTTGTTTGGACCATCTGAGGTCCACTTGTTTTCTTTTGTAGCCAATGTAATATGCCCATTGCTAACCGTTGTTTGGACATGTAGATGATAGAGAACTCACAACATTCGTTTATTATTGAACATCATTTTTTCACGGTCACTCCACATCTTCCTTGTAAAACAAACATAGGTGTGGAGTGAGTGGAAACTCATCTGACTGTTCTTCGCCTACTCGTACCACGCCAGTTGATTTAGTGGTTAGGTTTCGAACAAGCCACACCAAGTGCTTAGGTACACCAAATTCCACGATGGATTCCACAAGGACAGTATCACATGCCTTGGCATAGCCTATGTATAAACATCAGCCATAGCTCAGGTTCATTGTTCTTAACTTCTGCTTTCTCTGTGGTGCTACGAAGTACCAACATTGCATCTGTAGGGCAAGCCCTGTCCTTGCACAAACCCATACTTTCCTTCATTTACTTCTTCCTGTGTATAATAGTACTTTGTCATTCGCGGATTTGTAGCTTATCAGACTAAAAGTCCTGTGTTTTGATCAGTTTTGACTTCCTTCAAACAGTCAACTATGGTGTCTCCACCTCCTTTGAGAGCTTCTGATGGTATTTGGTCCAGGCCTACTGCTTTATTGCTTTTCAGCACACGTGGTTCCATATCGTTGCTTTATGTAAAGTCTAGGTCATCCAATTGTTTAGTGTATGCCCACTGGATGCCATTTTGTCCCTGCTTGACGGTTTCTTTCATTATCCAGACTATCAACATGATAAAAATCAATGGTAATTTTACACAAGTCTTTACATTAAATGTCGTATTTATAATGTTTCATTAATGTTACAAACGTTGCTGGTATTTCAAAATGATGCATCAGCATCCAAATAACATCACTCTACATTGTCTACACTATCAATAGCTTTCCCGAAATTTAGAGAATTGACTGCCATTCAATTGACTGTTCTTTTATTGTTCTCAGTGTGGCAATATGATGAGTATATGATTTGTCTTTTCGACAACCAGCTTGTTCTTCACATACTTTTCACCCAGTGCTCCTTCCAGTCTGTCCAAAATTAAGCGTGTGTGAAAACTTTACTTGGTACTGATAGGAGTGTGATTCCTCTCTCTCAGTTTAAAAAGGCATGCATTTTCCATTCATGTGGGACTTCCTCTTGTTTGCAGTTCTTCAGAAAAAGGTGATGTATCATATATGTTGTTGTTGCTGTTGTCGGGTCGGCCTTCAGAGCCTCTGGCGGTACGCCGTCTGGTTCTGGTGTCTTTCCATTTGTTTAACACTTAGTAGCATTTCTTCTATTTATATGTCAGATCTTTCTACTGGTGGCTCTCTGTTAAGGTTTTATTTGAAGTGTTCTTCCCAGCTTGATCTTTGCTCCACTTTTGAGGTTGTGGTTCTTCTTTGTTTGTCTCTCGCCGGTTTTGGAGGATTTCATCTGATGCGGTCCTCTGTCATGTCTTCAAGGGCTTCAAACATAGTTCTCACTGCATAGTTGAACTCAAGTTTTGTTTCTCTTGACTTTAGCTTCTCAAAAATGTATGTTGATGTGGTATATTGGCTGTGTCTGTATTTATTCAGCTTAATTATTGACGTTCCCGGTAGAAAATGGCGATCTGATGCCACGCCTATTTCACTCGTGTGTCCACAAGAATTCTTCATTTATTGACGGTTATGTGTTCGGTCTGATTCTGGGTCTTCCGGTGAGACCCATGTTGCTTTGTGTACTGTTTTGTGTGGGAAGACACTACCACCAATAACTAAGTCATTAAATGCACATAGATGTGTGATACAGTTCCCCATTTTCATTCATTACTACGATTCCATGTTTCTCCATGATTTCTTCTCTGCCTGTGTTGTCTGAGCCAACCGTTGCATTGATGTCAGTGAGACACTCATCATTAATCCATGCTCTGTTAGTTTCTTTGCTGAAATGGCACATGTATTTTATGGCTGTAAAAGTAAATAATAATACTATAACTATTAATGGTAGAAATCATTACCAAAACGACTAAAACCATAGTGGGCAACCACTCTACTAAGACCGCTGCCAAACGTCGATACCACCATGATTACCCAAGTAACCACTAAACAATGACTACTTCCATCACCACCCACTACAACCACAGTTAATGGCTGATTTGCATTGACCCAACGATATTCTGCACACCGAGGCCATGCCAAAAGCCAATAAACACATAATTGGCTCTTTATTGACCCTTTATAACAAAACCTGATTGGGCCAATGATTGACAGCCATTATTATTACCATTATTACTAACATTTATATAGCGCCCTATATCCGGGACCAGCCCGTTCATAGGCGCGTAATTGCCCCAATCATGTTTTGTTTCATGGCAAGCCAATGTCAGTTGAGCCAATGACAGCCATCATTGGGTCATTCATGTTCTAGAGTCCTCATTGGCCCAGTCAATTTTGGCAGCTGGGTTAATACTCTGGGATAAATGAGCAAATAAATTAATTGGCCTACATTTTGTTTGAACTGACCCAGTTTTATTTTTAATCGGCCCAGGTGAGTTTGAAATGGCCCCACAAAATGTAGAAATTATAAGTACACGTAATAAAGATTTAAACGTTTTTATGCGTAAAACTAAAATAGACACTTCTTTACATTAGAATAAAAAATAGTTTAACAAATATAAACCATACCAAATATTTTCATTAATTTCTTATAACTAGCAGACCAACAAAATAAAACAATGAATTTAATAAACATTTCAATGTGAATTTTATTTGCGAGGGAGATAAAATTGTTGAAAGTAAAATAATATTTGATGCCGAAGTTTCGCGGGCTCTACTCCTGCCCTGGGCTTGATAAAAAATCTAACTGAATCGGCGGGAAGCATTTTTAATCGGCCGCCTCCGATAAAAAAAGCCTTAATTTCGAACACTGTAGAATATATATATTTACACGTGATTGTATTTGTATATATTCATCGGTATCACTGTTCGGGTATGGGTTCGCCTTTCTTGGTGATATTCGCGAAAATTAGTGGATTAGTTTATAGGATTCAGCCTACAGTTACATTTCCGATTGGTGGCCATGTTAACGTTTTGCATAATTATAAGAAAACGTGACTATCAACAATTCTAAAAGTTGTTACCAGCCGCTGTCATCATCCCACTGACATGCTGGTCGAGTTCTGTCAAAATTAGACATGTCTAAGTCTTGTAATATGCCTGTATGTGCGATACCCGTAAATGTTTACCAATATTGGCATGAATTACGATGCACACGTGTCTAGTAGCTAAAAAAAATCACAACTATCCTTCCGCCTATTAAAATCATCTAAAAATCCACCATTTCACTGGCAACAGCTTCCACCAGCAAACCTGGTAATGTCCCTGGACAAATGCAGTTATGTCAGATAGTATGATTTTTTAAAACGTCCTATATCCAAACTTACTATGTCCTACACCAGGAAGTCTAACTGAGGCATGACCCCTATAATTCTGTAACATCGGTTATCCAGCTTCCAAAATGTGGCGCCACCGTTTGTCGAAGGCGCTAAAGTGGCGCCGCACAGTAGACCGTGAATATTTATTTTTAATGTCGTCTGCCAATGTTGTGACATTGCAACCTCCTCAGCCCTGTTTAAGAATAGACTCGCCCAACGATCGTGAGCTGTCCAGTCGCTGAGGGTATGTGGACAGAGGAAGTAGCGTTTCAGCGTTGTTGACATTTTGATCCAAGTTAAAGTTATGATGACCGCGTACCGTTGAAAGTCCTACCGGTAAGTGTACAACATATTTGTTACTTCAACTGACAGAAAATCAGTTTAGAAATGTAACTTGTTGGGCGGAGACCAGCTTCGGTTGAAAGCAGCGACCGGCGTCGTAACTTGTAATCTACCCGGTAAATGTCAACGGAATGTCCCTTTTGTATGCTTTGGTGGAGTCTGCGTAAGTTTTGTTAATATATTATATACACTAGCAAAATGTCCATGTATTGCCTTTGTATTACGTAACTTAGTACAATCGAAGAAAAGATGCATGACGTATGTAATTGTTCCCATAGAAGGCATGACAGACTTGTGTTGCGGACAATTGTACGTAATGTACATTGCCAAAGCAAAGAGTAATTGTTCATAAAAAAGGTTATAGCTGGGTGAATTTCGAAAAAAAAAATATAATGACCCAACCGTGGAGTTGTAGATGACCCCATGAAGTATAGTTTGGTTACTCTAATATTTCCCCAATGGCAATGTTGACTTGAATCCAGAGTAGCGTTTCACTAAGTCTTTTATGAGCTCATAAGTACGATTGCGCTCTTTAAAATCGATTTTCACTTACAAGCTATCAGGTGAGACCACTCATAGGCAAAATATATTCATCATAAACACTTGAAACTGCATCCTCAACTGATTTAGCCTATCGTAAATTCGGTTCGTTTACATGCAAATATGTAGTGTGTGAACAGCTTATCGGTTTAATAAAAAGTGCATATTTTTGTTCAAATCATCAAAACAATTGACTTTAATCGTTAGATGTGGTAAGACTCAAAATAGTGGATAACCAAAACGGTAAGCACTTTATGGGGTCAAGGCTGATCACAGGCGTGGCTTCCAGCCTCTCGCCGATCACATGACAAAGTTATGAAATTTTACCAAGGGTGAAAATCGTGAATTTCAGCGTTTCCGTTTTCACTTCAATAAACTCTGGATGCAGAATTAAATAATTTAATAGTGTGTCTGATGATTTCACAATTTTAATCTACATGCAAACATTGCACAAACGAGCGAGTGTGTCGTAGTGGATACCAGGTAGGTTTGAATTTTCGCAAAGGCCCCTTTAAAACAGTCAAATTTACCTTAAGTATTATCCTGACTCCGGTTTTATGAAGATATCCAGTTTTTCATTGTCAAATAAGTCTTCAGAATGAGAGATATGAATAATTTCCAAATTATGGCTTTGTTGCACAAACGAGCGAGTGTGTCGTAGTGGATACCAGGTAGGTTTGAATTTTCGCAAAGGCCCCTTTAAAACAGTCAAATTTACCTTAAGTATTATCCTGACTCCGGTTTTATGAAGATATCCAGTTTTTCATTGTCAAATAAGTCTTCAGAATGAGAGATATGAATAATTTCCAAATTATGGCTTTGTTTACATTGATCATGTATTTTACAGCACTGATGTTGACAAATCATTACAAGTGTAGGAAGCATTTGCTATTAAATTTTTATCTAATTGTAAGCTCTGTACATCTTAGCTTAAAATGCAGGTGCCTCTTAAACTTTGTATTGCTATAATCAAATACACAACTTCGGTTGTGGTTGCTGGTACTCTGTGAGTTTTATTATAAATGATAAACTTAAAAAAAATATCCACCCTTCGTCGGCATGTCACAGAAATAGTGTCCTCTGTGACACAGCATCTTCTTTTAAAATAAAAAAATTGGCTCTTCACCCAGTGAGCAAATACCAATAAGTCAAATGTGGTTGAAAAGTTATCAGTGAAATGTATTTTCAGCTACCTTTTGACAATTGTTTTAACTTTTATATACTTTGCCCAAGTGTGCGCACTGCGGAGCTTATGATGAACAATTTAGCTCCTTAGCTTATAAATGATGGCTTTAAAGACCATATTAGTGACACTGAAACATATTTTGAAAACCTCATATTTTTTAAGGGATTTTCATTATCTTCGTGAAAAGGTTTCATGCATCGGGCATTCAAGTAACTTTCCTTGTATGTTTGTCAATTCCAAACTCTCTGGACAGTTACTGAATGACCACACACTATTATAATTTGGTCTCAGACAGGTAGTGGTAATGACTTAGTTTGAGCCAGGGAGTAGTTATATAGGCATGCCAAAACACTTGAAGCAGAAAGTCAGCCAAAAGCTACACTAGAACATCATTGTATATAGTTTGGCTGGACTGAGTATCCTGAGTATTACCTAAAATACCCAGCTTGCTGAGCTGGTGATACTGTTGTTCTGTAACTGCTGCAGGTACACACATCTAGACAAACGTTTTTGGGTCCCATGTTTTTTTTTGGGGAAAGACCCGAAAGTTAACATTCTGCAGTTCCCAGCTGTGGTGAAATGGGATATTGGTTTGGGAGACACCAGAAATGTATTGAATATCCTGTAATGTCGGGTGTAAAATGTGGCATTTTAAAACAAAATTTAGTCTACATTGTCATGCAGAAAGAGAACCTCTTGACCCTTTGAATTAAACCTGTTTCTCAACGTACAATCTACTTAACGTGTTCGACGTAATAAGCATATAGTACGCTGAAAAAAATTATTTAGACGGTAAAGTAACTGCTTAACAATAGTGGTGTCATTTGGTGACTAGCGTAGAACAACTGAAAAGTGGTGCCAACTGTTTAACACCAGACCTGTTCATTCCAACACCAACTCGACTTCTCAGAAGAATTCATCCACACTGCAATTAGTGGGCGAACATTATTTGCTCACATTTATTCACTACTCTCTATAACCAGGTACTCATTTTTACAGCAGAATGAACTGAGGGAACGTAGAGTGAACGAAACTGTTTAAGCTTTGAAATACCTTGGCCTCTGAACTGAGAGTCAGACCTTCAAAACACTGGTTACTAATAGTTCAGTTGACTACTATCTGGTTAACCAGCAGTTATTCTGCCCTGTTTGAAGTAATTAAGATGTGGTTATAATGTTGTGTAGGTAAACCTCAAAGCTCAGGCCCACTGTGCTTGATATATATCATTCTATACATACTATAATGATTAAGTAGTTTGTAGTTGTGCCTCTCTGTCCCTCATATCTCCATCAATTTTGTATATTTGGGACTGATATTTTTTAGTGTTGCCTGGGGGCCATGGGGATGGTTTGGACATAAATAAAATAAAAATTCCACCAGTCCCGGGAGCTGTGTGGTTGTCTTCTACTGGTAGTGGCCAACATTCCTATGGTGGGGTCAGCCGGTCAGGGGATGTATGGATGTAGATTACATAACAATTTAGGAGTTTGTAGTTCCGTCCAATTGTTAGCAAAGCTATTCATGTTTTCTGCGATTGTTCCATTACGTGATCTACTTCAAACATCCACATACATTTCTTCATACGGTACAAACACTTCAGGAAGCCAGCGGATGTTCTTGATTTTTGGAGCATGAAGTTGCCATTGGTATTGTCCTATACAAACATGACTGGGTACTGCAAGGAGTCATACACTCCTGCTGTGGCTGCCTTTTTTTCCTGTGCAACACTGGGTAACTCAGCTAATATATCATAAAATAGGTAGCTTGACAATAATACAACTTGTTGCATTAGTCACAACACTATGACTACCCTCGTTCTCTCAGTCTCAGCTGTAAAAAATTAGTACATGGCAATTAGACAGTGGTGTACTTATGTGAACAAATAACTTTTATGCATTAATTGCAGTATGGCTGAATGCTTCCTGATGAGTTTAATGGGGCATTGCAGTGAACAGGACTGCATGGGAATGAAGCTTGAAGTGCTCGGAGCAGCCCTATGGCCCAGACACTGCACTATGTAAAAACGGTATATATAATTAGCCATACAGCAAAGATGCCATCTATCAGTGCTTTGTTTTTGTAGTGGAAACTCATTGGAAGGCTTTTGTTGCAGTCACCTGTTACTTGCTTAGATCTATGAGGGTGCAGACCAAACAAATGATGTGGTCAAAATAAATGTGTATTTAAATTTGCTGATTTTGCCTATCATTTTCGTACCCTGGATTCATGGCTAATTATGAGACAGATTCCCATTTCACCAACTGCCCAGTTAAAGGTCAGTTCGATTTAATTTTTAACTTGCAAAAGGTTAGTTAACATTAACTTTAGCTAGTCAGCTGTTGAAAGTTAACTTAACCTGTAGTGAACTTAACAGATTAACTTCAATAAATTCAGTTAACTTATTTTTTACAAAGTAATTAGATTAATCTCATCCACATGTATAGATACAGGTATAGGACATAGGCTCGGTGGGTAAAACTTGGAGTTTATAGGATGTGCAGCTGGTAAACTATTTTACTGGTGACAATAGTATAAAGTTGTTGACTGGCTGTGCATCCTTATTTGACACAAAATTAGTAACATATCTGTGTTGCGTCAATATTGATTTGAATGCAAAAATTAGTAAGCTTTCAGTAAGTCAACTTAATCATTAACTTAGCTAGTTAACTTCATAAATTAACTTATAACTAGTTAACTTAACTTAGTTGAAAATAATCCAAGATTATCTTAACTTAACTAGTTAACATAGTAGATTAATCTCCCCATGCCTGCATCTGGGGAAAGTATTTATGTAGATAACCATGTATATTAACTATAATTGTGGGGGAGTTGCTGAAAACAATGTTGTAGTGCACAGTGTGACCCACCCCCAAGTATTCTGACACCACCCACTAGTAGCCATTACCCACCTTCTTGTTCATAGACTAATTTTCCAAAATACCAGATACCATCACAACCAGGTACCATGTCAAAATCACCTGTCCTTCATTACCAATAATGCAGAGCAAGTGACATTGTGATCTGGCCCCATGGAAGTATGTTGACAGAGCAGGCAGGGAGAGAGTAGAAGGAGGGAATAAAACCCATGTGATCTGCTGAAAGGGGCCATCAGACTGGGGCCATAAATATAGTAGGTTCACTTGTGTATGTCTGATTGGCATTAGCATATAGTGGTCTGACTTCAACTTCAACAACATCATTTTGTTCATGATGATATTTGAATGCTCGTAGAATTACATGCCATAAACGTGACATTGTCACCATCCGGAGAAAAAGCTAAATTACCGAGTATATGTTACGAAAAATGCAATGTTGTTTTAATGTCAAACTTTGGAGAGAGTAAGCCCCTGTTACCCATGTCCAATAGTTATATAATGTAGTGTTGGCTGAGTTTGAGTAGATTGAAATGAGTGAAATTTTGACTTTGTGTGTTTCTAAACCATGAGTTTGTGCAATTCTAAACTGTGATTTTTTTTAAACCCTGACTTTGTGTGACTATAAACCTTGACTTTGTGTGATTCTAAACTGGGGCTTTTTATCATTCTAAACTGTGACTGTCATTCTAAACCCTGACTTAAATTTGTGTGATTCTCAATCATTTCTTTTTGTATGAGTCTTCAACATGACTGTGATCTCTACACTGTGACTTTGTGTCATAATAAACCATGACTCTGTTTGACTATAAATATTGACTTTGTGTGATTATAAACCACAACGTTGCGTGATTCTATTCCCTGACTTTGTGTGATTATAAACCGTGACATTGTGTGATTATAAACCGTGGCAATGGAAACATGACTGTCATTAGAAACCATCACTTTGTGTCATTTTAAACCTTGATTTTGTGTTGTTATAAATCATGACTTTGTGTCATTATAAACATTTAAACTATGTGTGATTCTAAACCATGACTTCTCGTAATTATACATGTGGCCAGGTGAAACGTACACTGGGCACACATGTGAACCTATACTTGAGTATGAATACAGTGAAAGCAGTTGCCAGGACCACATGGTTGTGAAAGGGTTAAACAAATAGGGGCTAGAGGAGAGACAGACATGTGCTTTGGAGTGTTTGTGTATGTTAAATCAGTTGACATGTGAAGACATTTCTGTTGGTGCCATTGAAAGGTTTACCTGTTATTGTACATGCATGAAGGCTGTGTGATTTGTAAAGGTGCTGTTCCCACTGGCTGGTATATTTACCCCCCCAGGGGTAATTTGTGTGTCTAGTATGCACAGGTTGAGTTGTCAATTCAGTTGTCATGTTCGCACATCAGTGGTCCTTTTGTCAACTTATCAGGATTTCACACCAGGTCAGCAGGGCTGGGTCCAATTGCAAAAAATCATTTACAATTACTTTAAATTGTTTAGTTCAATTACAGTTACACTTCTAAAATGTTCACATCAATTACAATTACACCATTTCAATTTCAATTACAATTACATTTGTATTATGCAGAACTATTTGTTAATTATGCAGCATGTGTGGTGCTGATTGTGTGTATGAATAATACGACTGATAAACAAATATAATGAACATGGTGATGTTTGTACATTTTGTTGAACCGTGACTTGTTTCATATACAGTTAGCTACATAAATATTATTGTTCCTCATAAATATAATGTAATGTTTGCTTGGTTCATTAATTAATGTTTAATTACATGGAGTACAGTACAACTCTAAACAAAGGCCACCACCATTTGAAATCCTAATGAGTCTCTCTGATCTACTAAGTCATTTCAAAGCAATTCTACTCGTAAAATGTAACCACAAATAATTCATACCAGTACATTAGCAATGTTCACATCAAGATACGTCCCGAGGGGTTTTGTGCATAATCCTTGATGTACACCCATTTTGTCTACTGTGTTGTACCCAGATTGGTTTACTTGGCAGTTGTGTTTTGAGGTTGTACCCTAGTTTGTCTACCATGAGTCTCTTGGCTTCAAGCCCAGTCAGTATTCCTACCTAATAAACCTGTGGGCTTTAGCTCATTCTCAATTGAGCTTATTTACTGACTTGGGCAGTGTTAATTATGTGATCTAAGCACTGTATCAACAGAAACCACTACCTGGCCCTTCACTGTGTACACTGATAGAAGATTACAGAATCAAAGAAAAGATAGACCAATGATCAGTTGGGGTATACCTTGAAAACAGCTAATGGTGATGTGTGGTTATCAAAACACCGCGTATTGATAACCACACTGCATGGTGGCTGTGTGTTTAAAATATATTTTCAGTGCTGAATATGAATCTGTAATGCTAACAATGAATATAAATGATATCATATTTACTAGTAATCCTATGAATAATGATCAGTATTTTTAAAAAGCTTTAGGTGTTATTGAAAGATAATAACAATAATAATCGGATGTTGTTTTGTGATAAATTGTTGAATGTTGTGATAAACAATGCAACATTCCCTCATCAACCGATAAATATTGAAGATGAATTAATAATCAGCACTTGGCATATTTATGGGGTAGACAATGTGTGGTGCCACTACATTTAGTCCCCCTTTTAACCCCATTTTGCGAGGTCCTTGATATGCCACTGTTAATTAATAATATTAATAAATTCAGAACTGATTGTGTAAATCTGTATGTTAATTATAGAATGTTGATATTTCCAGGTTGTGGCACCTTTGACTTCATAGCCACACGTGGACGAGGTTTCTGTGGTGTATGGCTGCCAGTCAGATGACTAAGACTGAGTCTGACGAGGTGTGTTTCGGCGAGAACGTTCACACGGAGGTCAACAAAAAGAAGATGGCGCCCGGGCTGAGTTGGGTGGGCATGCTATGGACTGTCTTATCGTTTATAACCATGGTGTTGTCCTGTGCGGGGTTCTACATGCCCTTCTGGGTTAAAGGAACGGTGCGATTCAACAACAACACAGAGACATTCATTGGACTATTTCGTCGTTGTAACTACCCAGCTTTGACACCAGGAGGACACGTGGAAGTTGTGCGAGAGTGCGGACGCTACTCAATGTTTGATGATATTCCAAGCCCCTGGTGGCAGGCCGCTACAATATCGGTTGGCATTGGGTGTGGATTAATGGTGCTTGTGACATTTGTCGCCTTGGCTGCGTGCTGTTTGCAGGGCGTTGTAACCACGACAACAGCGAAGTTGGGCGGAATTTTACAGTTTACTGCAGGTAGGTGGCACAAGTAGTTTTGGTTAGTGATTCGTAGATCAGCTAGGGTCTTATTGCTACGTAAGTACATATAACCACTTGGTCCTTTTTTATTAAATGGGCCACTGTACCATATACCCCACTGTCCAGTGGTTTGTAGGCCCAATACATTGACCACTACATCTGAGTCTTGTAAGTTGTAGACCCAGTAAATAGATGACTACACCAGAGACCATGTTGTCCAGTGGGTTGTAGACCCAATAAATGGACATTAGAAGTGTCCTACACCTGAGACCCCACAGTCCACTGACAGTGCCCAGTGAGTTGTAGAACCAATAAATGGACATTAGAAGTGCCCTACACCTGAGACCCCACAGTCCACTGACAGTGCCCAGTGGGTTGAAGACCCAATAAATGGACATTAGAACTGTCCTACATGGGTTTTTTTTTAAGGTTCTGCTCACATGGGCAGTACAACATTTTACAAGGCCACGGACAAACACGTTTTTACTTTTATCAGGCGCATTACCACGCATATAATACATAACACAATATTTTTGTATTGCTGTTGAATTTCACACGGGCATGTAGGGTTTTCACATGGGAAAATTGAGACCTCACAGTCCATTGACAGTGCCCAGTGGGTTGTCGACCTGATAAATGGACATTAGAAGTGCCCAACACCTCAGACCCCACCGTCCACTGACAGTGCCCAGTGGATTGTACACTGACCTATGTATCTATGTGTGTGTAGACCCAATAAACATGTCACTATGCTGTATAATTATAATAACAAGCAGCGAGTCAAGGATTTTTAGTTGGGACATTTTTGTGCACAGCTAGAACTATCGGTAGTAGTGAATGTGTGCGACTTTGTTAGTGGTTCCGGGAACATTTTAAAATGAATACTCAAAATGATTTAAGTTTCATGCAACATCTTATTTTTTAAATATAAGTACAGCATGCAGACGTGTGGGTTTAAGGGACTTGCAGGGGGAATTGTGCCTTTCAAGCCCTCTGGATCTGATAACAAGTCCCTGTGATTCCCCCAGATGTGAGTAGGGCACATATCACAGGGCAACATCAGGAACACAAGGGTCTGTCTGTGACTGTCAGTGTGTGAATCCACTGATACAGTATCTCTGACATCTCACTGACTACAATCAGCTGGCAGAAATTAGGAGGTCTACACAGGAGTTTGACCAGTAGACAGCTTACTGTGGATGGTCAGAGAACTGAACATAGTGGCACGTTGGGGGGGGGGCATTGGGTCTGCCCCCCCTGGCTTAACATTTAGATTTGTTCACATGTAACCTGTTGTTCCACCATGTGGTACATAGCATGGTTACCTATTGGGTGACTAAGCTTGCCCTCCCTGGGAGATCCTAGATATGTCACTGACTGGAACTGGATTCTTTGAATGCATTCCTTGCAGTCCACAAAGTATCAACTCAAACTGTTGATAGTATTGAATATTGCGCCCTGGTTTGTCAAATCCAATGTTTATTGTGGTCCAATTTGTCAACTCAAACCTTGTTTACTGGGTTCCATTGGATCTTCTCATTATGAAGTGTTTGTTTGTGTGTGTGTGCGTGCGTGCGTGCGTGCGTGTGAGACAACATACTGTTTTATAAATTATGTAGCATACCTATTATGTAAACAAACAAAGAAATGCCTGATGTTGATTCATTAACAGTTGTGTTATTTTTGTTTAATATTATCGCAATGTTATCTTTTCTCAAACAAATTCAGAACTACTCATGTGCATCCTGTAAGTGCATGTGGTGAGAAAACCTAAATAATAAGACTTTTAATGACTTAGACTGCAATATGGCCTTGGCATGGCTCACAGCTGGAGACCATCAAAGACTTGTGTTTCCCCAAGGCACTGAACTCTGGCAGTGTTTGTGATGTACACTGAAAACAGTTGGTTCACTTGCTCCTTTGATGTTAGCTGCTGGAGTTCAGCAAAAAGCAGGTGATTTAAGAGATGCTCTAGTTGGAAGGATATAGAACACCAATGTCCTTGCTGGTTGTCTCAGACTGTTTTATAAGGTTGTTCCAACCTAGGGCTTGATTTCCTGCCACTTATTTTTCTGGCCATTTGACTTACCTGGCACCAATATCAGACTGCAGTTTCACAATATCAAGCATTATCATGGTTTTTGACCAACAAATTTAGCAACCCGACAGTTATTTAGTAACTTGTACAATTTGTCCAAATGTAAAATGTGTTTAAAAATTTGAAGGTGCCTCTGCATTTAAAATTTTCACTTCTCTCATTTCAAACTGGTTTCACACAAAAATTGAACTATAATATAGTATACCATATTATTTAATTTTTTGAAGAGACCATCCGACAAACTATTCAATTAATCTTGGCTTGGCCCTGATCTAATGACCAAAGTAAATTGTTCAATGACTTCAACAAAGGTATGCATTTTGTGCACATTTCTTGAACTATTGATACACTATACATCTGAAAATCAACAAACCTAATTCACTATGGGCTAAATGAGATATGGATGCAACTTTAAGTTTAAGATAAATTATATCAGACTGTTGTTTAGTTATATAGCCAACATTATCCCTGTTTGTGTTTCAAAATGTAATGAAAATTATACCACCCTGTTGTTTTTTATGAATATGATAATGTTTTATTTTTAAAAATTTAGACAAGCTTATTTAAAATAAATAAATATTGGTTTGACCCCTGCCACACATATACCATTTTGCCAGTTTGTCTTCTCACAGTTAAATGTATGGAACAAGTCAACAATGACATGTCACATGTATTTATTGTTGTCACTAAATACCTGCACAAGTCTGTATTGCAATGAACTACAAAAGTGTCCATTTTCTTGCTGGAGCACCTTGTTAAGGACATCTCAGATAAGAGTCAAGTGTTTTTTTTGCAGTACATGTGACACTGGTTGTGAGATAGCCCCTGAAGCCCTAACAAAGTTGCCTTGTTTCAACACTGAGCAACTATCACTGCCAAAACACTTGAGGCTGCACAGGGGAAATCCACCTAGGAACATGTTCTTGGCTTACTGTTTTCTCTTGGAACTTTACACAGGAGCACCCTTGACTTGTTGAGTTGGTAAATGTACATTCTTATTATACAGCACAGTATCCAGTCCGTGGACTGCTCAAAGCGCTTTACACTTCACCCCCTGGCAGACCTGTTCATTCCAACGCCATCTCAACTTCTCTGGCGAAGCATTCAGACACTCTGCAATTACTGCACAAAGACTATTCGTTCACATATCCACCTCTGTCTGTAGCCAGGTACTCATTTATACAGCCACGTGAACTGAGTGAGGCAATGTGGGGTGAACGAAATTGCCAAAGTTTTGAAACGCAGCAAGAGGATTAGAACCTGGGTTTTCTCAACTGAGAGTTGGTACAGGTGACTGGATATCATGGTTTAGGAACCTTCTCAATTACTTTCTTCTTTACATTCTGTGGTTTGTATGGAAGATGGGTAGACAGGGCAGCCAGGTAGTGGGGCATGGTAATCTGGGTAGCCAGGTAGTCTGGCGGTTACAACACAGGACTGTCGATTGATGGGACCAGGGTTCGAGACCACTTCCAGCGGTTTAGAAGCTTGAACAATTTTGTTCATCCTACATTGCCTACAGGTGTCTTTCGGAAGAGGCGCTGAAACCTTTGGTTGGTCCCATCTATTTGGTGTCTGTGCCAGAGAAAATAAAAGATGTCTAACAGGGAAATGGAAAGTTCTCACAACTACCTCCCAGTTTACCTGTGATCAGCTGTTTAAAATAGGGAGTTTCACAAGCATCAGGAGGCATGACACATCGGGAGAAAAAAGGCAAGGAAATTTGAATGTACATATTTCTATTTCCGTAGAAATGGTCATATAAATGCAATGTTGTATCTCTAGCCAAATAGAGTTCATGGACACAGACCACAGTGCATTTTCCCATTGGTGGCCATGTTAACGTTTTGTCTGATTATCAGAAAACTGGACCGTCATAAATTCTTTAAACAATTCACAGCAACCGCCATCATGTCACTGATATTCTGAGCACGTTTCATCAAAATCACACACCTCCAGCTCTTTTAATGATGTTACAAACTCGCCTATCCTCAAGGCACTTTTTGCCAAATATTAATGTGCCTACAGGTGTTTTGGAAAAGTCACCAAAGCACCTCCGTGTCTTCCAATCCGCTTCATACTCCAACATATTGCCAAAAGTGCAACATTTTTAATAGTCCAACCCTGCTGGCTAAATAAAATCACTGAAATTGGATAAATTGCATATTTTTAGGCACTAAGTTCATGTGTAGCATTTCCAGAAGTGTAACTGTGGCCTGACCTCCAGTGAGGTTTATCAGCTAGGTCAGCCAGGGTGAAGAAACTCAGCTTAGTGATGACAGGGTGATTAGCTTGTTTAGATTTCAGTCACCATTTTGTAATATTAAGTTTTCACTGAGCTTTGTCAGCTTGGCAGATTGAACAAGTTATAAGGATGATTGATTGATCCTACAGATGTAAGGGTAGATTGGAAGCTGAAGATGTTATCATAAAATCAATACAGTTTTATGGAGAGTTAAATGACAAGATGGTTGATACTCATAATATTATTGTAACAGTATTCAGTCACATATATTTAAAGTTAGACATCCTAACTGTTAAACTTTAAATTACTATAATTTATAATTATATATAATTTATAATTTTTCAATTTACACATTTTATAGTTTTAATTATAATAGTGTTGTAAGTTATAGCATTGAGGTAATTTAACTGGCATATAACTAGTAACCTGTCTGACAAAGATAGCACACATCCATAACAATCATGATATCTGTGGGGAACACAGCACAATTTATGCAGAATCAAAAGCCATGTTTAGAGTGACCCTACCAAGTTTGAAGTAGTAAATAAAACATATATAGTAAAATAAAATTAACATTTTACATTTGCTAACTTGACAACAATCTGCCACCAAGATGCTTGTCTAAGTTTGGATGTAATTAACAGAATGTGTTTACCTGTGGCTGTGGCCAGTTTTTAAAGCAACTGTTGTACTTCAAGATCATGGTCTACACTATTTAAATGTAAATTGTGAAATAAAAATTGCATAAAAAACTGTTCAGTACTCAGGGTACGTACATAAACTGTCGTTGTCATTGCAGTCAGTTTATACATACATTGCTAAACCTGTGTTGTGTCCTGCGTTTGTGCAATTGGGTCACATTACACAATATTTGTTGTGCGTTTAAATTTTAGAATCGGTCGAACATCGGTTGTGCTGGCAAAATCGAAACGCGATTCGAGTTTTGTTGAGTTGCAGACCAGCATACTTTGCACGACTGATCCGTTTTAAATCAGATAAACACATAATTCACAACAAAAGTTTAGCAATGTATGCTATTAAGGGCATTTAGAGTTCTCATTGGAGATAAGTGGAATAATAGGACTGTCACATGGAGTACCCTCATTTTGATCTCAAAGTAGATGTCTCTTCACCGTGGAAATATGTACGTGGGTTGGTTCATGCTGTGACTAAACTTAGTTTCTCCTGTATAGGCCTGCAGCCGGGTAGCTCTGTCATATAACAATGAGACTGTCTTTGCTACACAACATATAGCCATAATAACATGCATGCACGCACGCACGCATGCACGCACAGACAAAACAATGAAGATACAGTGATAAATGTTGTGGTTTGGTACAATCTTCAGGGTTTTTGTTAAGAGTTGGGGCCTGGATAATTTAGGCAATCCCTGTACCCTGCTACCAGGAAGGGTAAACCATGACAAGTTGTTACAGGTGGCTTGACTGTTGATAAGGATAGACTGTTATTATTAGTGTGTGAACATAACAGGCCACTGCTTAAGCAAAAAACTTAAAGCAAAACAAGTAGTCACCGTGTTGTGTCTATGCACCTAAATACATGTTAAAACTAACCAGCAACTAAAATCAAGAATATTAAACCAGTGGTTTACTCAGAATGTGTTCTAAAAGTCATTTCTCTGGTTAACTGAGTGCTGACATGTTAACTGAGTGCTGACATGTTAACTGAGTGCTGACTTGTTAACTGAGTGCTGACGTGTTAACTGAGTGCTGACATGTTAACTGAGTGCTGACATGTTAACCAGCAGGACCGATAAAGGCATGGGCATGAAATCAGGTAACCTAGACTACAAGTGACATATTAAGCACAGTCTGCATACACAGAACCAATGCAAAGTCTCAAACAAACATGCTATTTTGTCAGAAAGAGGACTAGTTTAGTAAGCAAAGGCCAATGAGATGAGTTTGGATGCAAACTGCATTGCTATATACTTTTGGCAAATATATAAATATGGGTGTATACAAAGTAGTTAGTTACAAATGATTACCTTTTACGTTTTGTAACTCTTATATGTGAATCGATGTAACAATTTGTTGGAAAATAATTTTTGGGTTAATACTATTAAAAAAAACCAAGTGGTGTTGAATCTTCATAAAACACAGTCAGATATATGTTCATGGCATGTTGAGAAAGCTTGTTTTATCACAAGCTGCATTATAATTATGTCTATGAAATTATGATAATCAGCAATAACCCATTATTAATGGAACTGAACCTATCTATTTAACGTCATAGTATATTTTATTTGTATAGTAATGAGTCCAAAATGACAGCTTGTCCAACAATTCTTTCAAAATGCATCCGAAATACAGCAATATCTGATACTGTTCTTGGTTCAGATTATGTAACACAAGTAAAGATTATTGACAGAATTGGTAGTGAATTAAGAGTTGAACAAAATGCTAAAGTATCAGAAAACTCTGGAAGCTACATATTGCATTTCTGCTGCCAAACAGATGTGGACAGAGGTCACGGGGAAGCAAGGGTTAATGTAAATAGACATTGACAGCTGACAGTTGACCAGGGATGAATGTAGGGATCAGGATAAAGGGGATATGCATTCCCTATGTAGGAGTGGAGAAATAGGAGTGGCCAGTAATGTGTCTGGTTATTGTTAACTTGGAAATTAGTTTATGTTTCTTTCTGCATAAATGCATTTAAGCATTTTACTTTGCAGTTCTCTATTATTATTCAAGTTCCAAAGTATGTTTTTTTGTAGAATTCAATCATCAGTATCTCCACAAAACTTTTGTCATGTCTATTTTATATTTAGTTCCGCATTTGCGATAATTGTGGATGTGTTGACATTATTTTTATAATTTTTTTCACTAAATTTATTCACTAATTCTATTCACAGCTTCATTTTAAATGCATGCGGTGGAGGAAATTGTTTTTACCGATGTCAAACTACTGAAAAGTGCATACAGATCTCCTGTTTCTGCCTTACCAGAATAAACAAATGTATTGATGTAATACATTTTCACCATACACATGAAAAATACATTTGCAGTTACTTTTGTGTGGAGCTGGGGTTTTTAAAAGTGAATGTGTGTGGGGTGAGGGTAAATTAAAATAGGGCAATATTGGTCTGATAATCACCCCTTTTGTTCACACTGTTTTCTCCCTAGGGCCGTTTTACAGGATTCATAGATCTATCTAGTTGGGCCTAGCTTACCATATTGTGAAATGTGTCTGCTTCTTTGAGATTAAGATAATTGTAATAATAATATTAGTAATAATAATAGTAATAGTAATAATAATAAACTTCAATAAATCCTCGCCTTAGGAACCAGAGTTCGTAGGCATAACAAACTAGAATTGTTAAGCATGTCCTATATCATGAACAGGGATGCACAAACATCATCATCACCTGACTGAAGGACTGCTGTGGATTTAGGTTGGAAATGCTGTTTGAATAAATAATATGTCTTAAATTTTTAGATAGCTATAAAGATAGCTATATTTTTGTATTATATAATTTTAAAATGATGGTAGTTCTTTCTAGACTTTTCTTATGGCAGGGATTGTCAGAAGAAATGTTAAACTCCAGTGCGGTCAGCTGATAAATGGAGGTATGCCCTTTATGGTGTTGACCTTTGACCTGGCTTGTCATAAATTACCAGGGACACTGCACATATTGTGTATGCATTGTATGTATACAAATGTACAGAGTGTGTGCATTATTGTGACTTGTATACCCAGACATGAAGAAAGGCAACATTTGTGTATATAACACGCATTACTTCTGCTATTTACAGTGTACTTTATGAGAGAACATGAATGTTTCCAGGTTAGCCTGGATTGAACACAGTATAAAGTGGCAGGTTAATGCTTGTAGCACACTTATATTATAGGGTGGGGCAGCTTTCGTGAGATATTGCCATTTTTACAGCTGAACTAGCCACATACTTAATTTTTTTCCTAGATCACAAATTATAAAACTTGTTACCAGTCTGTTAGTAATGGTAACCAAACATTTTAGTAAAGGACACTTTGGCCTTGGGCAGTTGGAACACAAGATTTTTGCAATTAATAGGACATTTTGGCAATAGGATGTTTTGGCAACAGGACGTTTTGGTACAACTATTGAAAATAATCTTAAAAAGGGGGATCAAACGCAAATGTTCCTTTAATTGATAACACAGTGGTGGAGCCGGCAGTGAAATGTTCCTTTCATTGGTAACACTGTGGTGGAGCCGGCAGTGAAATGTTCCTTTCATTGGTAACACAGTGGTGGAGCCGGCAGTGAAATGGCACTAGTGATGAAGAAGAAGGGGAAACAAAAATCGACAACTGGTATCAGTGCCAGCCTTACCCGGACTACAGGCCTGGGATAAAGATGGTATATTTTTATGCCGTTTTAGCGACATGCTTTATATTTATTTATATTGTATTTACATTATTATGTTATGTTATTTTAATTCATGTGTTTCAACCCACAGAGCTGTATGAAATATATATATATATATATATATAATTCTAAATTGTAAATTAAACTTAATTATTGTTTGTAAGGTGATATGTGCGTTGATTTAAATTGATTTAAATTAATACATTTGAAAGTAATGTAATGGGGGTCAGTAAAAATATCATTGTTTTCAAGGATTTAAGGATCGTGTGTGGAAAAGGGTGTCCAGAATGTTTGTACCTTCTTGATCCCAGGCATAGTTAGTGGGTGCAATGGGACTTGAAACCAGTCTGGTGGGAATAATTTAAGGGATCCCCATTAGGAGAAACCCTGTGGGAAAGGGAGAGCTGATGGTCTACTAGCATAGTTCCCTCTGGGGTTTGTCCAAACATCCATCAAGCTGGGAGAGAACTTGGGAACAGACTGCTGTTTACCATAACTTCCTGGGGGTGTTTGAACAGGGCTAGAGGCCAGTCATCATCACCAGGGGTCAGACCACTATTTATGTCCAGTGAGTAGTAGACCCAACTGTTGAGGTTTGTTGAAGTGGATCATCCCATTCTCTTGAATCAGGGGTCATGTTGTTGTCACCCCTGATGCATATGTGTACATATATACAACATTAATATGGAGCTGAACTTTGTCCCAATCACCTAGATAAATTGCTAAACATTATGTATATATATTTATATATTATATATATTTATATATATATATATATATATATATATATATATATATATATATATATATATATATATATATATATATATATATATATATATATATATATATGCATGTGTATGTTAGTGAGTTCAATGGATTATATAATTATATATATATATATATGTATATATATATATATATATATATATATATGTATATATATATATATATGTATGTATATATATATATATATATATATATATATATATATATATATATATATATATATATATATATATATATATATATATATATATATATATATATATATATATATATATATGCATGTGTATGTTAGTGAGTTCAATGGATTATATAATTATATATATATATATATATATATATATATATATATATATATAGATAGATAGATAGATAGATAGATAGATAGATAGATAGATAGATAGATAGATAGATAGATAGATAGATAGATAGATAGTAGATACCATTTACCAGTCTTTACAGTTTTTCTACATACCCCAAGCAATACCTACTAACACTTTAAAAAAATTCCAGCACAAAAGCTAACTGCTACATAATATTTCACTTGGGCTACAAATGACCATCATACCCTGTCTTCCGATAAACTGTGACAATAAATTTTGACACTGATGTAAAATATGTTGTAGGCAATGTAAGCACACGGAAAACAACCGTTGTAGGTGGTCTCACGCTAGCGGCATATTTTATATATATATATATATATATATATATATATATATATATATATATATGTATGTATATATATATATATGTGTGTGTGTATATAATTATATAATCGATTGCAACTCATATACAGTTGCTTGTAGCTTCTTCTGCAATCCATTTAGCTCATCATGAATCAGGTTCGTTGAAGTTCAAATCTGTGGTGCATGAATAGTTTAATTAATAAGCTTAGTAATTTTTTCATAAAAGCATATGTACTTGTGAAAGTCATCAAAAAAGTTTTCTTTGATCGTTGGGTAACGTGCAAAAGTGTGAATAATTATTATACTTATGTCGTAGCACATAGAGGTGTAGACACTGTTGTCCTTGTGTGCTAGATTTTGTTGACTGTGCCCACTGTTGTTTTTGCAATTAAGATCATTTTCATGAGACTCTTTGAGATCTAGTGAACAAGTTGCTACCTGTTCTCTAGTTGCTGTTCCAGCTTGGAATGAATTTGAACAGGTGACCAATCCTGTCTTATAAGTTGTACACAGCAGATATGGCCTTGAGACCCTTAACTTGTGGCCCAATAAATTACTTGGCTCTTGCTGAGAACAAATATTTGGCACTGGACAGTAAAGCACCTGTTTTAGGGTCATGCAAGCAGGCTGTGGCTATTAACCCTTTCTTTACATTCCATCAGGAAAAGCCAAAATCAGAAAGAGGCAGAATCTTGCTACTATCTTCTAACTAAAATTTCACCCACTGCTAGGGACCAGGGGGTATGCAATAATTATTTCATTTAAGATATGAAATTCACTTTTAAGCATTATTGATGTGATCTTTTAAAATACATAAATAGATTGTTTTATATTATTGTTGGTGTGTCTTTATTATCTGATGTTATTCTACTATGATAATTGGGGAATGTCACCAGTCTTAGTAACATTATTGATTTTAAGGGCTGCTATTTCCTGGGGTTTCTCCATAAGGAGGTAGTTACCCCAAATTGAATCCAACTCTTCCAATATGTTGCACTTTTTGTTGAACGTATGGTTTATTTTCCATCAAATGTAATATTTTCGAATAATTATGTTTAACCCCGCCAGTGCTGCCAAATAGTGGTCACATCAATTGGGAAACACTGAATGTCCCTAACTCTGGAGTAGCATGAAATATGCCTTGAATTTAGCAATAAATAATAATAGTTAACTTCTATGGCGCCTGTATCCTCAGAACCTGAGCTCAGAGGCACAACAAAACATAATTGTGAACAGGGACGCGCAAAAGTCATAAGAACGAGGGACATCCGAAGATTTATGGTGGAAATACAATTTGGAATAAATATGTCTTGAGTTTTTTTCGGAAGATAGCTGTAGTTTCAGATGTTTTCAAAGTGATGGGGAGTTCATTCCAGGCTCTAGGCGCAGTTTTGTTTTAGGCACAATAAGTTTGAAATTGATGATGTGAGCTGCCTAGGGATATTTGAAAGATGCAGGAAACTAGCCAAGTAGGGTGGTTGTTGTGTAGATAGATAGGTAATAAACCTGCCTCTGTGGATACAGGTCTTGTTGCTTACTCTGCATTCAGGCAAATTAGTAAAAGATAACATTTCAGCCAGTGTTGCTTTAAGCATATCATTGGTGATCCAATACATTTTCAAAGTGAACCTCTTTTCTGATGTACACAGTATTATTGTATGTTTGTTATCCTGAATGAAGCTTGTGATTACCCCAAAATTGATTGGGGTCATAAGTGGGTGGGGTTGTCCTGCCCCCCCCATTTTATTTTTGTATGAGATTCGATGAAAGCTTGCAATGTACATGGGACATATTATTAACTTTATAATTTAAATTGGTTGTAGAGGTTTTGAGTTATACCAGTAAAAGGGATTTTTTCCAGCTTTTTTCTTTGTTGTTTTTTGTGAAGCTACTGTACCCAAATATATGTAGTAATGATGTTTACTAGGGCTGCAATGATACATTAAGCCACGATACGATACGTATCGCAATATTTGTGTCTTGATACGATGCATATTGCGATATATAACAATATATAAGTTAAACAAAACACCTTTATTGGGTGCACATTTTACAGTTCAGCTTGTCTACTAAAATCATACTTTTCATGAAAAAATTACAATAACTAAAATATATATAGTTGCATCGATATTTTACCATTTTCATGTTGAGCCTCCGGCTACAACAAACTACTACACGCATTACAGGATTACATCATGCAGTTATACATTAGTAGTGGTAATCTCGAAACATTTTCTAAGGGATGTATAGCGGTGTGTGCGATTCTTGCAAAATGTATCAAGTGTTGTATTGTAAAAAAATATCGTGATGAATTGTTGCAGCCCTAATATTTACCATGTAGTACTTGATAATTGAATAGTGCGTGATTAATAATTATAATGTAGGTGTTGCTAAATTAATAACTTGCTCCTTTGAGATGGAGCCACTTTGTGCAGTGTCCTACGTTTGTGAAGACACCATGTTTGAAATTTCGTTATGTGCAATGGTCCCAATATTATGTACATTTCTCACAATTCACACGAGAGGCGATTTAAACAAAAGGCACCCTCTGAGGATGGTCAGTCGGATACCCATATCTTGTGGCCAGTGTACACAGTAATTATCACTGTAGACCATTGTCTTGAATCTGAGCACTGGTCATACTGCTTTACAGTGTAACAAGATTCATTCTTATTTAGCGCAGTATCCAGTCCTTGGGACTGTTCAAAGCACTTTACACTTCACCCCCTGGCAGACCTGTTCATTCCAACGCCTACTTGACTTCTCTGGGAAGCATTCAGCCACACTGCAATTTGCTACATGAAGACTGTTCGTTCACATATCCACCACTGTCTATAGCCAGCTACTCGTTTATACAGCTGAGTGAACTGAGGCAACGTGGAGTGAACTAAATTGCTTAAGCTTCGAAACGGCCGCAAAGGGATTCAAAACCAGGTTGTCTCAATTGAGAATCTGATGTTCTAACCACTACTGGACATCTGGGGTTGGATCACTATGCACTTTTCCATTGGTGACATTGTACACTTGTATCTTGAATCGACTTAAAAGTGGTTTGTGCTATAGTCAGGCTCAACCGTTTTCTGCTGATTATAATTGTTAATCAGTGGTCCACACAATCAGTGGTAATTGGTAGGCATTTGCTGAGCACCAATTTCTAGTCTGGTAGTGTGTGCTGCTTTTCTGACCCAACTCAACCATCGGCAGTAAGCTGACCAATAACAGCGCAACAATTGATCATGTGATACCTTCCAACCAAAAGCATCAAAATGACGGATTGGTATAACAATGAAGCTGAAATTTAGCTAGTTGAGATGTGAAAACAAATCCCTTAACATGTACGTTTGTGTAAAAGAAAGTAACTAAAATTGTGTTCTCGCTTTGTAAAATCAAATATGTTTTTTATGAAAATAAATATCCTGCGAAACTTGTGTTTCATGGGTTACCATTTCCGAAAAAATTATTTCATGGTTAAATAATAGTGTTACAGTATATAGGTATATCAAACCATCTTGTTAAATCTGTGTCCAGGAGATTGGTACCCATTGTAGAATTTAATTAAGCGAAATTCATATTCAGCATTTTTGTAATTCGTGGATTTGCCACAAGGATTGCACTGAGTCCCAGTGATCGAGTCAGTAGATATATGGCAGCACATCGATTGATGTGTATTGACGGTACTTATTGGTGGATTAATTTTCTACCAACTCAGTTGTAAAATTGGTGTTTGTTGGTAAGTTTATGATCAGCATTTTATTTATTCTTTCATCAACATGCTGGAAAAAAGTTATTGCTGTTATGTTTTTTTCTCAGAAGTCATCTGCCATAAACCCTGAATAAAAATAGTGATCTAACCTCATCTTCTGTGCACAATCGAAGCAGCTGCTTGCATACATCTTGATCTAATTCTGGCCTGACAAGTAATCCTTTGGCTTTCTCCGTGGTCCATTGGCTTTTTCTGTGATCCATTGGCTTTCTCTGTGATCCATTGGCTTTTTCTGTGATCCATTGGCTTTTTCTGTGATCCATTGGCTTTTTCTGTGATTCATTGGCTTTCTCTGTGATCCATTGGCTTTCTCTGTGATCCATTGGCTTTCTCTGTGATCCATTGGCTTTCTCTGTGATCCATTGGCTTTCTCTGTGATCCATTGGCTTTCTCTGTGATCCATTGGCTTTCTCTCTGGCATGTCCACAACATGTGCATTATAATATAATAAACCTAGATATTGGAACATGACAGGAACTCCCATTCCTTATGACAGCCAAGGGAAATCAATTGTCTGTCCAATCCCCCAAACCTCCCCAGCTGCAATCTATCCTTACTGGCATTCCCAAGTCATTTCAATCAATGTGCCAGGGCAATCTTCCCTGGGTCTCTCAGGAATTTAGTGCTTTTCATTCAGCTTCATGTTTACCAGTCATTCCTACTATCTGATGTAGATAGTGTGGATTGATTTCTAGAGTAATAAATCATTATCTGTGAAATTATGCTGTATTTGGAACATGCTGAACCTAATGAAATTAAATTAATAGAAATGGTCTTATTGACCTTTTGTGTTGGCAACTTGGAAAATATGTTGGGCTGAAATATATTTGAATAACCAAGTAGAGTGCAGCATAAAATGGCATTTTTAGATAAAGGCTAAGATTATCTGTTTTCAGGTAATATAAATAACATTTATTAATTCAAACTTATTTACAAGTTACCATTGACCTCCATTATGGTTGTAAACATGTGGCTGTATTCAAAAGTTTCCTATAAATTCAATGTACCTGTGTCTGGTAGTAGGGTTGATTTAATATGGTATGATTTGATATCTTACTTAAGTGCGCTGAGCTGAGATTGAAAATCAATGAGTACTGAGTACTAAAATGTAAGTTAATGACACCTTCCGGCAGAGTTTAGAAGAAAACTAGTGTTGTTGAACTGGGGCAATTTGTGAGAAACCTTTCTTAGAGGAAACATAATCAGCAAAAACAGCTAGATTATTTGTAAGTTATTACAGATAATCTCACACAAAGTAATTAGTAATTAAGTAGGGCTCGGCATGGGCTCAAGGCTCCTATACGTTACTGTTATGAAAATAATTTTGGTCTGTCCCCGGATGCTCATAATGTCGAGGTGGCTGTATTACTGAGGTGACTGTAAAGCGAGGTTTGACTGTATCTACAAATATAATTTTATACACAAAGTTACATATCCACACATACAAATGCACACTCAAAGATGCATGCATGCATACATGCATGCATACACGCATGCATGCGTGCATGTACATGCATAGAACATACGCACACATGCGCACACACACTTCACCCATATAAGTTCAGAATGACAGTACAATTGGGTCAATCTGGTCAACCCACCCACATGTCCAGCCACTTGTGTGCATCAACTGAATAATCACTGCTTCTGTTCCTACAATTCAGTTATGAAGTCCCTGGTCCAGAGATGTAGATGCTGATAGGTTATCTCTGTATGTTTACACTTGATAACCTGGAGTGAGACCATTACAATTAGGAAACCTTTTGTGACCAGATCTAGGCAAGGCTTTCACCACCATGTCACATACTGGTGGACCAACAGACACTGCTCTTAACCATAATCTCACCTTTAAAACTAAACTGACTACCTTTAAACTTAGCTAGTGTGAGAAAACTGTCTATGGAGTGTGAAGCATGACAGTTCCACACATGATAGGGACAGTTCCACACATGACAGGGACAGTTCCACACATGATAGGGACAGTTCCACACATGACAGGGACAGTTCCACACATGACAGGGACAGTTCAACACATGACAGGGACAGTTCCATACATGACAGGGACAGTTCCACACATGACAGGGACAGTTCCACACATGACAGGGACAGTTCCACACATGATAGGGACAGTTCCACACATGACAGGGACAGTTCCACACATGACAGGGACAGTTCAACACATGACAGGGACAGTTCCACACATGACAGGGACAGTTCCACACATGATAGGGACAGTTCCACACATGACAGGGACAGTTCCACACATGACAGGGACAGTTCAACACATGACAGGGACAGTTCCACACATGACAGGGACAGTTCCACACATGACAGGGACAGTTCCACACATGACAGGGACAGTTCCACACATTACAGGGACAGTTCCACACATGACAGGGACAGTTCCACACATGACAGGGACAGTTCCATACATGACAGGGACAGTTCCACACATGACAGGGACAGTTCCACACACCAAACCAAAACATCTCAATGTAGACTTCTGTTAAGTTATGCACCCAAATGGGTTATTGCATGGACTACCCACAATGCATGCAGACAAACCACCACAAACTCCAGCATTAATCCAAGATTGGGCTGTTTGGAGAATAATTACTTGAGACCAGTTTGATGAGTTTCTGTATTCTCTTGCTACATAAACACATCTCATTTATTGTGTCACATGAGCTAAACCATATGAGCAAGATGCCTGTGGTAGTGTTTCAACTGTCACAGGGTGAATAGATATATTTATTTTATGCACCAGTGGACACCACACATTATGTAATTACCCACTAGAGGGCCTGGAGTAATGCATAAATTAAAACGATGATCACATGATGTAAGGGGGCACTCTGTATAAAAAGAGGTGACACAGGAAGATCAGGGTATTCTAAGTGGGTTTTGGGTCTGTGGTTGTGTGGAAGGCTCTCGGTCAGGGTACGTGCTCCAGTAGCATGTGTGTCAGTAGCACTCTCCTTAATAGCTTTAAGTTACACTACATATTACATAGCTGTGACTATCTTATAAGCCAGGACTCATACGTATTTTACATAGCTGTGACTATCTTATAAGCCAGGACTCATACATATTTTACATAGCTGTGACTATCTTATAAGCCAGGACTCATACATATTTTACATAGCTGTGACTATCTTATAAGCCAGGACTCATACATATTTTACATAGCTGTGACTATCTTATAAGCCAGGACTCATACATATTTTACATAGCTGTGACTATCTTATAAGCCAGGACTCATACATATTTTACATAGCTGTGACTATCTTATAAGCCAGGACTCATACATATTTTACATAGCTGTGACTATCTTATAAGCCAGGACTCATACATATTTTACATAGCTGTGACTATCTTATAAGCCAGGACTCATACATATTTTACATAGCTGTGACTATCTTATAAGCCAGGACTCATACATATTTTACATAGCTGTGACTATCTTATAAGCCAGGACTCATACATATTTTACATAGCTGTGACTATCTTATAAGCCAGGACTCATACATATTTTACCAGATGTAATAAATCTGTGTGCAAATTGAAATAACTGCATTGGTCATGCTTGCAATTAAACATAGCTAGTAGCTGTAGAAGGTTACATTCAATCTAATCCCCCACTCTGCTGTCTCTTCCCTATTACAGTAATTAGTGAAATGGGAGCAGTATGACATCAAAGTGGTGCTGAATGTCAGGGACAGGGAAACAGCAAGTATTTGTTTTTATAAGTCATCTCAATATTGGTATATGACATCATTATGTAGCATTTTGTTTTTTGTCTTTATGTTCTGTTTTTTAATTAATGGATATGTAATCTTGTAAATATGTATATATGTGGTAGGGCTCATTATAATATCATCGTTACCACATCAGTTTTATAATATCATTATGTCATTAGTTTGGTGTAAGTTATAATTGTTATATCTAACTACATGTTTTAAGTATCCTGCCAGTGTCAGTGCTGGGGTATCAGTTTTGGGGTGTTAGATTATAGCCAAGGTCCTGTGTCACCAGACTGATAAGTACTAAGTGTAAATTAATTACCAAGGGCTGTTGCCTCATGAGAAACATGTGGTGTTAGTTAGTCTGTTCAAACTAAAAGGCTGGAAAGTGAGATATAATGATTAGCTAGTGAGTGTTCCATGAGCCCAGGTTGAATGTTATATAGTGTTGTATACAGGGAGAAAGACAGTCAAGTTGCAGTCAGGCAGTGGTGTAGACTGAGGAGGGTTACCCTCTCAGCCAAGGGCTGGGTACGCTGGTGAGCTGCTGATGGGTGTCGTAAGCTTGGCTAGAACTGGTAGACTGTCAGGGTTTAATACTGATTTTTATAATAAAGATTAAGGTTGGTTAATACAGTTTTATTTGTTAGTTCTTCTTTATTTCGGTACCCCCCGTTGTCGTAATATTTATTTAGAGAGTGACCAAATCGCCGCTACGGCGGTAGCTATGATTTTGTAAGTATTGTAGTTCACCCCTTTTTATACTCATACTTCTATTACTTGATTGGTACGCTTTATATAAATTATGTTGGAAGTTGGAAATGCACTTATTGGATTGAATTACATAGTATACCACACATGTCATATTGTAGCCTTGGCTGTGCCCTAAGAACTACATCAATTGCATAAAATCACCTGATTAACTGTGTCCATAATTAATTATTCAATATTAAGTTAATGGTCAAATATTTAAGAGTACATAGCTCTTGGCATAACCTTAGTTCTGCTCATTGTTGTTAATTTTGTCACCACCCCTAAGTGAGTGCTTCTGCAAGCTTCTGGGGTTACCAGTAATCACCCCCTGCATTGTGGACTGACCACTATCAACCTTATCAGTTGTGTTGTGTCTATTATATAGGGCTATTATTACCCAATGGGTGTTGTCTGGTCAGATAGTGGGGTATCATTATTACAACCCATATTGTCATAGTTTAGGCTGTAATCACCCTGGACATCAAGTCTGCACTCTCTTGACAGCTGAAAGAGAACGTACTTGTAAAAATGGCACCTCTCTGTCTTGATTACGCTTTGATGGCTTAATGATTATATCATCTTAATGATAATATCATCTTAATGATAATATCATCTTAATGATAATATCATCTTTGGTTAACTGAGTGTTCATTGTTGGCTATAGAATATGCTGTGTTCACCATTAGACTACCAAGTTTGGTTATTGAATATACTGTGTTTGGTTACTGAATATTACCAAATATACAATGTTTGGTTACCAAATATACAATGTTTGTTTATCAAATATACACAGTTTGTTTACCAAATTACACAATAGTAGTTAACCCTTTGTTATATTTGATTAACATTATGGAATACACAACCCTGGTTACCAAACATACAAGGTTGGCTACCAAACATACAATGTTGGCTACCAAACATACATTGTTGGCTACCAAACAAAGACAGTTGGCTACAAAAATTGCTATGTTGGCTACCAAATTATATTTACAAAATATACACCAGTGAGTTTTCTTTATTTTCAGCCATTTGCATTGGAGTGGGGTGCCTGCTTTACCCTCTGGGGTGGGACAGTAGTGAGGTGAAACATGCCTGTGGCAGGGATGCCCACATCTACCATCTAGGTGAGTTCCAGGGTTTCATATATAGATGGGTTGTGAACCCTCAAATCTTTGGTTGGCATAACTTTGTTGGAGTATTGAGATTGAGTGCATACTATGGACATACAGTAAAAAACATGAATTCCAATTAAAGGTTAAATTGGTATGTCTTATCAATGCACATTAAAGCACTTAAATAAACTTCTGAAATGTTATAATTATGCTAGGTTATTATTGCCATCAAAATGTACAGATTATAATATGCCCATAAGACATCTAAATTTCAGAAAATAAAATTTCAGTGTAACATATTTTATTGCTTTAGCCATTTGACTAATGCGATTATTTTTTTTAGCCATCTTACTTTTTCCTTGCCAAATTGGCTAAAGGTCCTTAATTTTTGTTTAGCCAAATTTAGTATTTATAGCCATTTGTGAATGGATAGTATGAGCATAGCATGTAATGGTAAGATTAGCTAATGAAACCATCTGGTTTAGTAAAGGAAAGTTCATAATTTCCGATAATGTAGCATGTTTTGTACATGGAGAAACCATATAGGCTATGTGTATGAATGCTATCAGTGATCTTATTTAATTAATGGTCTGTGTTCTTTTCTTCCACAGGGTCTTGTACATTGATGTGGGCTTATTACGCAACAATAGGGGGAGCCACAGCAGCTACAGTTTGTTCGCTGCTGAGCTGCCATGCTGCCAAGCGAAAGCCGTTCAATCGCCGCCACAGCTTATAGATGGCAGCACACGTGTCCCTTTGAGCATCACATGACATTTTAATGTGGTGATTAAAATAAATCTGTAAAACTGCTGAGTGATATTTAAGACCTCCACCCTACAAGTGTGTACTTTGTAATGTGCACAGCCTTGAAAATTCTGCATGACGGTTGTATAAATCATTATATTCCTTTTGTGGTATGCTATGTTCAATTCATCTCTCTATATGAAGCAATTTATATGACAGTCATAAAGAAGGCTTGTAACTTGGTTGTAATTGGTGTAAAAAAGTTGTCACCATGTTTGTATTGATGTGACTTGTTTACATAACATATGTGGATGCAACATGCATGGGATTGTTGTAAGCAGGTCATCAATGTGACATGTCTGGTCTGCATGTGATTTGTCTGTAGCAACTGCAAAAAAATACCACTATGACATGTCTGGATGTGATACGTTGTGACAGTTGTAAAGAAGGAATCACCATGTCATGTCTGGACCTTTTTGTTCAGCAGTATTACTGCACATACATACATTTCCCTCATCTACTGATTTGTTGCATCCATGTACTATGACATCTGTAATGTGCTTACTGTTCAATTTACATAATAAATTATATATATTATATTATAATTTTGATGTAAACTTGGGTTGGAAGGTTTTTTATGGAAGTTCTCTGTTCAGTGTGTTCAACAATTTGTAAATGGTTACATGTGTGTAAACAGTTACATATGTGAATGCATAATGAAAGATCAGCTTAAAAATGTGTCAGTACATTGGTAATATAGCGAGAGGGATCATGTCAAAAGCACAACTGATTAGTGTGGTCACTAGGGTCAATTTAGGTAAAAAAATAGTTTAATTAAATGTACGTGATGAAACATACCATTATATGTGTAACTAACCTATGTGTTCATTATTCTATAAAGTGGTATTTAATTTATATATATATATATATATATATATATAATATATATATTTATATCAATAGTTAATATATAAATATTTCGCAATTGTCCAATCTTTCAAAAAATGCATGCTTGTAAGATTCCAGTTAATATCTTAGAAATTAATATCTTACACACAATCTGCTTCTGAATTAGTATATTCTTTAGTTTTGTGGCGCCATTAGCTGGAGCGTATGACCCTGGTGTCTGCTTTAGCTTGTATGACCCTGGTGTCTGCTTTAGCTTGTATGACCCTGGTGTCTGCTTTAGCTTGTATGACCCTGGTGTCTGCTTTAGCTTGTATGACCCTGGTGTCTGCTTTAGCTTGTATGACCCTGGTGTCTGCTTTAGCTTGTATGACCCTGGTGTCTGCTTTAGCTTGTATGACCCTGGTGTCTGCTTTAGCTTGTATGACCCTGGTGTCTGCTTTAGCTTGTATGACCCTGGTGTCTGCTTTAGCTTGTATGACCCTGGTGTCTGCTTTAGCTTGTATGACCCTGGTGTCTGCTTTAGCTTGTATGACCCTGGTGTCTGCTTTAGCTTGTATGACCCTGGTGTCTGCTTTAGCTTGTATGACCCTGGTGTCTGCTTTAGCTTGTATGACCCTGGTGTCTGCTTTAGCTTGTATGACCCTGGTGTCTGCTTTAGCTTGTATGACCCTGGTGTCTGCTTTAGCTTGTATGACCCTGGTGTCTGCTTTAGCTTGTATGACCCTGGTGTCTGCTTTAGCTTGTATGACCCTGGTGTCTGCTTTAGCTTGTATGACCCTGGTGTCTGCTTTAGCTTGTATGACCCTGGTGTCTGCTTTAGCTTGTATGACCCTGGTGTCTGCTTTAGCTTGTATGACCCTGGTGTTTGTACTTGAGCCAGTGGTGGTGTAAATAAGGCCTGGAATAATGAAGGCATGTTGTAATCAGGTGTAATGAAGACCTTGTTTAATATTAATGTTTTCTGATGTACTCTCAGGTGTAGTTGGTTGTGTAGTGATGAATGTTTATTGCCTGGTTTACTCTCTGTAAACATATAGAATAGTGAAACTCCACACACACAAAGTTTTGTTAGTTGGAGTTGCAAAATAAACTTTGTTAGTTGGAGTTGTAAAATAATTTTAATTAATTGTGGGTTGTGTACAGCTTAGGCTATAGTGTTACAGGCATGTAAATTATAGTCATTGCTGTGTAAATATGGAGAAGAATATCAGGTAGTTTGTGTAAAATCATGAACTTAATTGTTACATACTTTAAAAGGAAATATTGGCTTTATGGTCCTGTGATATCTGAAGATACATTTAAACATATTGCCTTTAAAGGTGATTTGGGTCTCTCTTACATGGCCTTCCTCATTTCATTTCCTTCTGCCCAGTGTTGGCACAATACCATTGAACAGCTACTGTAAGTCTTCAAGTTAGTATAACTCTTAACATTACTCATGTTTTGAAATTACTCTAAAGTCTTCAAGTTAAAGTGAAATGACTAGATTTATTAGAGGATCATGTCGGGTGCATTTATTTTGGGAACAGATCTTTCACAGACAAGTTCATGATTGTATTCTTCACATTCACCCAGACTTAAAGTATCATTAGTAATGTGTAATGAAAATGTGCTACAATACAATGCTATTTGCTCAGTGCCTGGGTATCCACAGAATAGTTTATGGACGTGACTTTGCAAATTATTGCAAACAGTAACAGGCTTCCTCTTGACAAAGATATATGTGTAATGAAAATGTGCTACAATACAATGCTATTTGTTCAGTGCCTGGGTATCCACATAATAGTTTATGGACGTAACTTTGCAAATTATTGCAAACAGTAACAGGCTTCCTCTTGACAAAGATATATGTTAGTAATTTAATTTTTTTTACAATGCAATGAACTGTAAACTAGGTTAGTGTTGTAATGGTCTGTAAACTAGATACTGTATATGATTGATGAACTGTAAAGTGAATTTAGTGTAAATGAAGAGGTACTCACAGATCAGTGGTGTTGACATATTTATTATTGCTAGTATTATTAAGAACTGTGCTGATCTTATGCATTTTTATATTAATTTTATACTGAAGATTTATTCTGTCTCCATAACGATAATGTTATTTGTAAATATATTCAGGCTGTCTGTAGCGTATTGGAACTAAGATGTCCCAAGACTGCTGGAAAAAAATCAGCCACCTACGCAGCTTATACAATAAAGCTTATGAACGGTCACGTGTGTCTGCGTTCAACGTTTTGAGAAGTCGGTAATGGGTTACTACAGTTCATGTGCTGCCACCTAGTGGATAACATTAACATCTCACCCAGGTTTGTGCTATTGTGGCGTCACAGTGTGGACTTGTTATACAAGTAGCGCCGGTTTTTATTATCGAACGTATTGGGTGCACCGCCGATTTATAAAAAAAACAGTGTTAAGGGTTATATAAATAATCATTAATAATGCGTAAGGTGCCCTTTTTAACCATTTGGAGTGCCCTTTTAGGACATTGCCCCCCAGTGAAAATTCAATAAAAAACGCCCTGAAAAACACCATCATTATAATAAGGGTAATATCATTATTGTATTCATCACGAATATTTTTTCTTCAATTATTGCTAGAAAATATTAAATTGAATACTTTATAAAATTAAGTCTGCTTTAAATAGTATTAAGCTATTACAACACGTCTTCAAACAATGTACAACTAACAATTATTTATTCACATGTTATTGCTGGAAAAATATAAATTTAAGAACAATATTAATAACGCCACATAATGCGGACTAGGTATTCAAAGAAGAATTCTCCCGTGTGCTCACTTAATGCGGAGTGTCCTGGCCGTTAGATGGGGTGTGACACGAGGCTTTGTTTACTATATCAAAGTTAAACTTAAAGTGCTGTTTCTGAAGCAGGCCTAACGTAGTTATTGAACATCCCAGCACCATCGCATTGGTCTAACTTCAATTTCCTCGAAGATACGTTTGTTACATGTTATCGGGTATGTTAATTCCGTTATTAATAAAACAATGTGTAATGGGTGTACTTTGCATACCATCACTTTAACCAATCCACCTACAATTACTCCGACATAATTTCTAGGAAGCAAGACATTGAGAAGATGACTTTAACACGACATTTCACCCTGTAATGTAACGGAATTAACAGTTATTTGCCTGCATGTGGAAGGTGTATATAAGAAAACAACAAATATGTTAAAAGTTATTGGTTTGTAGCAAAGAGCTTGATATGCACCTCTGTTTGTTTGAGGTAGGTTTCCACCTTGTAACCATCAAGATTGAAGATATAACGGTAACGTAATTACTTCCTTAAAAATAGTATGCTTTGACACACATTTTGCACGTTGTTTTATAAATCGAGTAACGCATACCATGCCTCTGACCCGTTTTATTAAAAGCATTTATACATTTAACAATTGCACACTCGACAGTCTAGCAATGGTATTGCAAATAATATATTTAAACTAATACGGTAACGGAATTAAACAATATTTTAAGATATCGGTATTAATTGGTATGTGTCAAAACTGCGGAAATAAATTAGTTATATTTTATTCGCACTACAACGTTCCATCTTGTAATCAAACCATCCAGAAATGTGTTTTGAAAACAACATTCTGTGAGCAAATATACAAATATATACAAAAATACAAAGCAGGCAACTTAGATAAGTTCGGTTGAGACGTGTGCAAATGTGCCCAATCTGATACAATATGCTTACAGATAGCAAATCTGAGATATTGCAAACAGTAAAAACTACACGTTTTCCGGATGGCATTTCTTGTGCCTACTGCTTTATCAAATATCTACTGGAATATTTTTCAATGTGTGAAAAATATGTAAGAAACACTATTACATAACCTGTCCATTTCCATAAGTGTATCATATATTACATATGCCGAGAGAATCCGCAATGTATTATTTAGTATGCTAAATAATGTTCCTCCGATATTTAGAGCTGACCCCTAGCACCAGTGGTGACATCTACCATAGCCATTTCCCAGAATGCTCACGCACGCACGCACGCACGCACGCACGCACGCACGCACACGAAATTGTATGGTACATTGTTATATCAAAGTTCTTTCTTTGTAACTCTCAGTCTTCTTAACTTGACAGTTTGTTCCGTCTGTTGAAACAATTATGACGTCGTCGTCGTCGTCGTCGTCAACACATGCGTGCATTCCATTGGAACCATAATATCGAGCTGATATCGGTGTAATAGTTTTGTTTTTTGTACTACAAACGTTACGCGTTCATTGTAGACTAACACAAATTAGTTGGATAACTTTTGCCAACATAATAGTTTCCTTGCCGATAGTCTTGTCGTCAAAAGATTCTACAGCGATTCCTCAGGAGAGCCGTATATCTACTGGCAGACAGAACGAAGACCAAAAACGCGTCTGGTTGGTACCCCACTCAAAACTGATTTCCAGTTTGAATGAAACCTCACCATTTACTACAACGCGCTGTTTTCTGTCTTTCAGCCATTGTTCTATCCAGTCGATGATGCCAGCCCCAATGCCATAAGCTTTTTATTTAAGTAGTAATCTTTGATGTGGCTCTATGTCAAAAGCTTTCTGAAAATCTAAGTGTATTAATATATACTGGTCATCCCTCGTCTATCCAATTAGTGATTTCTTCCACAATACATAACATATTTGTTAAGCATAACCTCGCTTTTAGGAATCCATGTTGATTTGGATTTAAGAAGTTATGCCTAACAAGGAAATCCACCATAATAGTATGGTATCTAGTTAACCTTTCTAATACTTTACAAATCACTTATGTTAAACTCACTGGTCTGTAAGTATCTGATTTATTTCTCGAACCCTTTTTAAATATGGTATGTTGGTTGCTTCTTTCCATTCAAAAGGATTCACTCCCTCTTTTAATTCTTTTAATGACAAGTTGAATACTCATGCAAGTGGTATTCTAGTTTGTTCTACTTTTTTCCATTATTCTTTGGAGGTATTCCATCCTCTCCAGGTGATGTATTGTCCTTCATTGTCTTTATTTTCTTAGCTACCATTTATGTAGTTGGTATTTACTTTGCATGATGTCAGGTAGTTTGTTTCATACCGTCTGGTGCATGTGAGTGTATTGTCATGTATACGTTATAGTACGACCCAACATCGTTATACGTTCCAATGTTTCTATTGTATCACTGCAATAATTACACGTGGCAATACATTTTATTTTATCTTATCTTATCTTATCTTAAGTAAGTTATATTATTAAACTGGTAATTTTAATTGTATACTGTGTCTAACACGAACAGCTGCAC
>OY759268.1:42452683-42510183 GCA_963662155.1 Lamellibrachia columna
AAAATATCAACATATTACAATAATACTATGGGTAAATTAAATTAATTAATAATTGATTGTGTGACTCTTGGCGAAGACGTTACATTATGCAGATTATTGCAAATGGTTAACTGAATACGCTAATTACGCGACTCGCGGAGTTTGATTTTTATTACTGCGGTATGGGGTCTCGAGCGTTTGGCGTAATTATCGCAAGATTCGAGCACGACATTGTCGTATTGTCGTAATCGAAGACACAGGCAATGAACAATTAAACGCATGGTCCGTGACTGTGTTATTACGAATTCATATTAGCTTGAGTGTGTGTTTCCGGGGGGGGGGGGGCACTCAATAAACTGCCTGTTAACAATTCTTGATAATTTGTCTAACCATCGTAAACAAGTTTTATATTTTGAAAAACTATATATCCTTTTCACCTTGAGCGAATTGAAATATACGCTCTTTTCCGTGGACGGGATTCACATTCCATATGTCAGGCAAACTTAAGCACTCTTTTAAAGTTAAATAATTGATGGAATAAAATAAAATATAAACCATTTTACGTGTAAGATATGCATTGTTCATAATATATCTGAAACAGTGTCCTACATTAGTCCACTCACACATGCTATTCATATATTTATTCACAAACACGTGCCATTCTTACATTAATTTAATGTTGACTAGATTTACATAAAGTTCTCCTACAATGTATACAACAATGTCTTCCTACCAGGACGTCTCATTCGTATTGTGGAAGTCGAAAAGTTTCGCCAGACAATTTGCTTCCACTTATTTTCTGGAGACTTTCGTAAACTTGAACATAATTCGATGTGATGGGAAACGTTTGGAGAAGAAATATGTAGATGTAGAAACTCTGGACATATTTTGCGCTGGATTTGTCTGAATGATGAGGGTTGCGACAGCGTAATGGTTACAACATTCCACTCTGATTTGCTAATAATCTTTGCGCAGTAATTGTAGCTTGGCTGAATGCTTCTTCTCGGAGAAGTGGAATTGGTGTTACACTGAACAGATCTACCAGGGGTGTAGTGCAAAGTGTTTTGAGCGGTCTTACGGGCTGGTTACCGCGCTATATAAAATCTACCTTTACGAAAACTAGTGATGAATATCATACATTAATGGTTACACAGAATGTAGAAGTCTATACAATGACTTTTAGTGGAGTAGTAAGACTACTAGGTCTAGCATAGTGTAAAGCTACGTAACAGCTATGTTAAAACATGTTGGTTTGAGATATGCAGTGATGCATCTCCCCCTGCCATCTCCCCCTGTCATCTCCCCCTGCCATCTCCCCCTGCCATCTCCCCCTGCCATCTCCCCCTGCCATCCAGTGCTATGTTTCTCTAAGTGTGCCTTTCTTTCCGCCGGGAATGCGTGTCCATCATATGTAATGCTCACTTGCTCAGTCAATCTAGTAGGTACTGGTCACTTCGAAGATGTATGTAAAGTACATGAAGTATTGAAGTATTGAAGTATTGAAGAATTCGGAACATTACATCGAGCTATACAGTTCACTACACAACTGGGCATGATATCGGATGATATCGGATATCATGATATCGGATGGCCAATTTATTTGTTAGTGGAAAGTGTGCATGTTTCGATTGTTTGAGACATGTGTTTCGACGTTGGTGAAAATCCACTGTCGGCCTAGTACTATTAATGAATTATGGATACCACAACGCGTCATGTAGTGCTTGGTCTCACATATCGAATGACAATAAACGGCTGTAGCTGCGGTCGCTATACAGGCGTCGTACTATATCTCTCGCGGGGTATCACCCCCCTATGGGAAGATACATAGGGCAGCTTACCCCACCCTGGATATCTTCCCCCTCATATACAATATACACTTATTGAACCATACTGGGTTTTATGCACGAGTTGCTTCGATACACCAATCTAAAGCATCGAGTGCATAAAATCCATTATCGTTCGATAAGGTATTTATAATATGTGTTCATAACTAACATTTCTAGGCTAGCGCTGCCGATCGCCAATTGCGCCATAGGCGAAACGGTTTCCCATTTGGCGAAAGGAAAAAACACCTCTTCGCCAATTTGGCAAAACGCTTTTACGGCCACGTTAATGACGCGTTGTCGTTTAAGCGGCGGTGAACCCGTGAATCATAGCTGTCCGCCACCCGTGGAATTGTTTTCGCGCCCCCTAATCTATAATTGCTCGGCGATAAGCCAATGGTTTAATTGCTCTCGGCGAAAGTTTGCGTCCTGTTGGGCGGCTTGCGGGGCAGCTACAAAAATAACATTGGCTCACTTCCTCGTAGTTTTTCAGTTTGTTATCGGTTAAAATGATACGTAAATGTACATCGGCGGGCGATGATCGCGGAAAGAAATGACGGAAAACGACAAAGCCACGTTTGATCAAGGCGAACTGGTTCGTACGTTTTGCGTAGCTTATTGAAGTTATTAACAATAGCAAAAGTCACGTTTTTCGCTGCAAAGTTTGTGTGCATGCGAAAGCAAAGAACGTGTTTGTCACCGGGAAGGACTGCGCCAAGCCCAAGAAGGACGACTTGGCAAAACACGAGATATCTGCCGACCACCGGAAATCGACGTTGCTGCTTACTATTTAATAGTTTTTTATATTAGTTTCGAAGATGGCCGCCATGTCTTAGATGCTCACATACTGTGGTTGATTAAAAGACAAATGATTTGAACAGATTTCAATGCAATAAAACGGTAAAGATGCGTCGGTCACCGTTATAACTCATTGATCCGCGCACGTATTGTTATTGATAAAATCATATATCGATCTCTGGGAGTATCAACGTCAGACAAAGTTAACATTTTCGAAGACAAGTTATAAACAGGTTTATATGTCCATTTTTTATGTGTGCCATACAATTGTCGGCATAATGTGTAACGTCTCGATAACGTGAATATTCTACGCCTTCTTCAATAATCCAAAATGTCAAAGTGGTTTAACAAACCAGGAGTACTGTAAAATGTTTGTCTCCACAAATAATATCTAAAATATTCGGTTACTGTTCTGTAGTTTTGTCACGGCCCGGAAGTACCCCATACCTAAAGTAGGCGCCTACTTTCAACAAAACACAGCTAAAAAATGCCGATGGCAATTCCAACAAACATAGATAATATGAGCCACTTCCATAAATTAGAAATGGTACACCATATGTTGTCATCTGGCGATCATTTGCCGAGTTAAGGAGTGTGGCAGATCACGTAGGCACTATTTGTAAGACAACACAATCTAGAAATATGTACATAACGAAAAACACACATTCTCAAAGAAACTTCAACATCGTCATCACTAATGTTGTTTCGTATTTGACCAGCATATCAAGTCCCTTATAATGACGGCTAACATAGTATTAAAAATAATTAATATAGACAGCTAATGACAGAAGACATAAATGTTCTCATTGACGCACACAAACTTCACTTGGGAAGAAGCCTGACAAGGCTCGGCCCTGTATTACACATGACATGGCGTTTTTTTTACATATATAAAACAGTCAGTACCGTACCATTGGTTCCACAAGAAATGAATTTGGACCACAACGAGGATCTGTCTACAAGATCAAGTGTTTTTTTTATAATCTACGAATGCACAATAAAGCCAATGGCAATACAAATACAATTCAACCAGCGAGCAGCACAATATATATATATATATATATGAACAAGGGTAGAGTATGCCTCTCTCCACCCTGCCTGCTCTTCGCCTAGAATATTAACTCCTTCTAGATGTGACGCCAGTCGAGCATTAATGGCGGCTGTAAACAACATATACAGCTTAGCAGTGTAATACCGAGATAGACATCTATAGACATCTTCCTTTTATATATGGACTTGGCAATGCCAATGCACCAATCAGTTGGCACAATGCCAGATAATAAAGAATAAATTAAACATTTTAACAATAAGTACAATTATTTCTGAAGGACTGTTTTTCAGTTATCAATTTATAACATTATCAATGTATTGTTGACGTTTTTTATAAAGTGTTTATATCCCTTGCTACAGTTCACTTGGTTTACTTTAGTCTACCCTTCATTCTCAGATATTCTGTTCTCCTTGTTTTACATTCATTATTATCATGATTAGACTTAGTTTTTTGTTATGATGCTCTACATGTATTGTTTCTTTGCAAATACCAATACTCTGTGCATTGTTTATATAGTTATTACATATGTATGTCACCAAAGTATACAAATACTCTGTGCATTGTTTATATAGTTATTACATATGTATGTCACCAAAGTATACAAATACTCTGTGCATTGTTTATATAGTTATTACATATGTATGTCACCAAAGTATACAAATACTATGTGCATTGTTTATATAGTTATTACATATGTATGTCACCAAAGTATACATTTCCAACTGAGATAGGGAATGTTGCTCGATATTTTCTAGCATGGCTTCCAAATTCATAATCCACAAGTCCAGTGCATTGAAGTTAGCTTTGTATTCCCCCCTTTTTGGGTTCCACCTTGTAATCACCAGCTGGTAATATTAATTGGTTAAGTTATTTGCAACATTTTCAGTAACTGGGCAATTCTGGAATTTGCCATCAAATTTTAGTGTCACCCATGTGAGAGTATGCAAAAAGAAAATAAAACACTTATCAATCAGAGATATCAATTTGAAAATTATAAAGATTTTCACCCATACCGTGTTCATTACAAAACCTTCCATTGACTATTTTCATATCCAAACCCTACTAGTGGTAGAACAGGTCTGCCAGGGATTCATGTGTTAATCGCACTGGGAGGTCCCGTGTACCGGGTACCGCGGGTACCGCTGGGTACCGCACTATATAAGTTACCTTTTATACTGCTGCATAAAAAAAATTAAATTACGACAACAAACAAAGGTGACTGAGGTACGTATCAAGAAAGGAGTGTAAGGTGTTTGTCTTGATGGCAACGTTTGTTTAGTTTGTTTGTTTATTAATATGAATTAGTAACTATGTAAATGCCATAATATAATTTGCAGGCCTGGTTGCTGGGCTTCACTTACTCAGTTACGCTCTTCTGTGCAAAACAGTATTAATACATTAATTAATTAAATAATACTAGTTATACACATTATTTTAAAATGAAAATGGTACAATGGGTAATATATATCGCTAAAAAATAAATAAATGTGTTAATTAAATATTACTAGTAATGCAAATGATTTTTAGATAAAATATCACAACGGGTAGTATATATTGCTAAATAAACAAATACAATTATTGTCAAATCAAAACAGCTTAGTAATAATAATAACATATCAATATAATAATAATAGTAAATACATAAATAATAATTAAATTAATAAATATACATAAGTAATAAGAATAACCAATTGAAATATTTATATAATACTATTTCAAGTAGTCAAAATCGGTTTTCTTAAATATTATTGCCTAATATGAATAAGATTACGGAAGAATAGTGATACTTAAATTGCTGGAATGTTGCAGCATGGAACGTTGCAGCAATACAGAGAATCTGAGATAACATTCTAAAGCAATGAGTGCATAGCACTTATTATAGTTCGATAAGGTATTTGTTATATAGGTTCATGACTAACATTTCAAGTCATTTATTGCAATAAAACGGCAATTTACGCAACATCCGGCGAGCACTGTGTGAACTCATTGATCGCCGCGCCTATTGACATTGCATAGGTATTGATAAATGTTATTTATACCATCCTATTTTATTTATACCATCCTATTTTATTTATACCATCCTATTTTATTTATACCATCCTATTTTATTTATACCATCCTATTAATAATTGAGCTGAGCATAAGTGTCGTGTACTCCACGACGGGCCGATCATTGTTTTTTTTTAAATATATGATTCATGTTTTCATGCACTGTTGGTAAGTCCTGTGACAGATATTCATTACTGTCTGCACATCAGAGTTTATCCAGTGCGGACCACAGAGCGACCGTACAGCGAAGATTGTGCACAGGTTTCACTGTTAAAACAACATGCTTCCTTTTATTTTTTTAAAGACGTCATCCGATGTGATGAGAAAAGTTTGGTGAGGAAATGTGCAGATGAAGACCCTCTGGACATAGCTAGAACATTTCATTTTTAATCGAGAAAAATCTTCGCGCAGTAATTTCAGCGTGGCTGAATGGTCGAGCTGGTGTTACCATGAACAGCTCTACCAGGGGTGTAGTGCAAGGTGAACAGTCTTACGCGCTATATAAACAGTATATATATATATATATATATATATATATATATATATATATATATATATATATATATATAGTCTTAATGTGAGGAAAGTATATAAATAAATGAATGTCTTTCCAGATGCTATTGTTGTGTGTGTTGTCTTTCCAGATGGGTTGTGCTGTATCCGAAGGCGGCCAACAAAAATGTATGGGTTAGAAAATATTGATATGATAATATTGTGAATCTTGAATTTATGTAAATAGTGTTATCATGACAGTCACTTACGAACTACCAAGTTATCTCGTCCGGACGGTGGGTATTTGTTCTAGTTTGATGCATTATTGAAAATGTCAGTCAGTAATGTCACGGCATGCACGGTACTCACCGATCGTGATTCCGATAATATGTGACGTGTAAACACTCCAATCGAGATTGCGATTGCAACCCTACTTTGTTGGTGGATCGAGTTTCGCGATCGAGGTATGCTTTATGAACGGTCTGGGATCCAGATCGCAATCCTGAAGTTGAAGTATTCGTGTGCATAAATGCGAACGACGACGACGCCCAGGGATGAATATTTTTTTATTTTATGTTGTATTACGGAACTAAAAAAAATACAAAACATAATTAAAAATATATTTTGAAACTATTCATTACTGAAAAACGTTTTTGTGGCAAATTTATTTGAGAAATGCTTTTTCGATATTACTTTTACACGAATGCTTTTTCAAAACTTAAAAAAAATATTCTCGCCAAAGTGATCTACCTAATAATTATATATAATGGATGTTCGGACATTTTGGGTTATGATTTAAAATCTGAGAGTCGGTGGAGGTCCTATGACTTTCACGCGTCATAATCAAACATAGCTAACATTATCACGTATTTTCGCAAATAACACATATAAAATTATTTTATTTGACAAATGGGCTGAATGGAACAGCAGCGTAATATGTACGTTAAATAGACAACAGTGAATTTACATCAGTATTATCTGCGTTGACCACTCCCTAAACCTAAATTTTATTTCCCAATCCGTGCCTTTCTAAGTGTCTTGACCAACATCTACTTAAGTTTTCTTAATATGTTTGGAAGCGATCTATCAATTTGGTGACGGGATTGTTACTTTCACTGTCCACTTTGCATACCTCGTTTTCCTCTGTCGTAGCTGTATTGATTGTGTCGTTATTTTCACCGTCTTCCTAGAATCTGTCTTCGAAATCATTGAGATTCATCGTAGCTGCATTTCGCAACCATTTCTTGCCCAATTTAGTGTGTTGTTCGAATACGTCTTGAAATGTTTCTTTGAGTATTCCGTACGCAACTTCACTGATACTCTATAGCACAGTCATCATTTATTCAATTAAATTGCTAGGATTTTCGTTTGTGATGAAACACTGTGGTTCAATGTGACCGGGGATGTTACACGTTTAAGTGACACTCACACTCAGTGACTCGAATCTTGTCAATCCTTAGGCGATGGAAGCTGCGTGTCGTCGAGGTAGCACACGGTGTCAAATGTTGCGCGATAATAGTAATGCGTTCTTCTTCGATATCAATGGTTTCTTCTTCCAACTGTTGATATATAATTTGCGGAGGAGAGTAGAGGCCGCCCAGATAAACTTGTGGCTTCGCACGTGCGTTCATGCATGCGTTTATGCCTCTTCAGACCAGAATAGATGCCAGTATAAAATGGATAGATGGACTGAAGAATTATTGCAATTGATGAATGGGTGAATGTATGAATAAATTGATGGATGCATTGAAGATTGGTTGAATTGGATGGATGGATGAATTACAAATGGTTGGGTGGACGAAATGGATGCTGAATGAATTGAAGAATTAATGGATGGATGTACGGGTGAATGGTTGGATGTATTGACGAATGGATGGATGGATAGATGTATGAATGAATTGAGTAAAGGAATGGATGCTTAACTGAAATCATGGGGCATTTTGTTAATATATATATATATATATATATATATATATATATATATATATATATATATATATATATACATATACGTTACTTTTACCTTGGCTGGTATAAGTATACTCAAGCAGTACTTGTTTAATGTGTTTCCTTATTGAATTTAATTAAGATGTCAAGCATTTGTTATCCTCTGTGCCTGATCTACTTCAGTGCGAATACAAGGCATTAGACGGGCGTACGTTGTGCTGGTGTGCTTCTAGAGAGAGGCCAGGACATAACAAATTTCACCGTGCTCTATTTGTCCCTCCCACAGCGGGGACCAGTTGACTTCACCTAGCGTTTGGACACACCCGGCAACCAGTAACGGCCATTCAATCTAATACTAATAACACTACGTACTCCAAGTTTATAAGACTTATTGTTTCAGTTAGCATTTGTACCACTGATAAATAATTGTGCTAATTATTATGCTTTGTCACGACAATGAGAACGGTAACAAAATGATCTTACATACAATCAGTATTAATGTAATGTATACGTAATAATAATTACATTCAGCTAAATGTTAGCAACTTATTCTTGGTGTGTCTACAAATTAACATTTAATTTTTGTACAGAATTAACGACGAGAAAACAGTAGCGACAAATGTATTTTTTTCATTTTCTTTTCTAGTCACTGTTTGGTTACACAACTGTCTGGACAAACAGCTCAATGTAGTATATCAACGACTCTAAGACGAATCTTGAGGTCGAATTTCTTTTTCATTTCCCACCAGTTCCTCGCTCCGTAATAAGGCAGGAATTCGTCGTTCATAGTCTCGATATAGCAAACATGCCAACAAGAACGATATTGTCGCCGGAAGTGGACGATAACCAAGGTAATCAGACCGACCAATCAGAACACTCCGATAAGTGGAATTCTGTTATTCACTATGGGACATTGTAGTCGATACACGTGGGCGATAATCAAGGTAATTTACACCAACACAAGTAGTTAGTAAAAGGAAACGACCAAACAAAAGAGTGGCCCAGTAGGGAGGGTCACTGTGACTTCCGGTTACAGAGCTTTCTGGGTATCCTAAGCGCCCCCTAGCGGCAACCTATATCCCTATGCATGACTCTAGAGCACCCCCTGGCGACTGGAGCTAACCCTAACCGTCGTAACCCCAACTTTTTTGATTGGAGTGCTAACCCTAACCCTAACTGTCTTAACCCCAACCTATAGACGTCTGTGGTATGACCCTAACTTTTTTTGTCGTCTGAGGTGAACGCTGACCTTATCCCTAACCCTAACGGACTGACCCATATGCACCGTTTATGAATAGGGACATTAAATATCAAAGGGACTAATGGAGACGAGAAACCCTAACTGTCTTAACCCCATGTAACCCCACGCTACCCTACCGTAACCGCTACCCCCATCCCAAAGGGCGACATAACTTTAACCGTAGCTTAAGGCGTTTAACGAGCGGAGCAAAGCGTAACCTCCCCCAGCACGTTGTCACCCGAGGTACCCTACCCACCCGTAAGCGAGTGATATAGTGACTTTATAGGTGTTGGACATAAGACGTCATAAAACGAAAAGTTATCGATATAATGTGATAATGTAATATGTATAAAAAATTCATCCACTCTTTGTTATGTGGTAGCAGGGTGAAATGTGGTCATATTTCTTTTGTTAGCGTAGTGATAAACCAACAAAACACGTCATTGAATAAAGTCACAAGGAAACTTTATTTTTTTAAATAAAGACATTATGATAAATATATAAGAATAATATAGTGATGACATTGTCATTGTCTCGATAAGTATCCAGATTAAGCTGCAAGCAGCAATGACGGAAGCGAGCGGCCACGCCTGTCCAGCAACTTGCCCGGTCGTCGGGCTTTGGTGACTTTTTGGAGCATTTCGGTCATCACGGCCGTCCACATCAGTCTATGGTCTAGGAAGGCGGCATATTGGTCAACTTCCGAATTCCAATCCTCTGTCACCAGGGGGCTGTCGTAGCCATCGTCATAGTCCACACATGGCGTGTTGTAAAGAAGGTCTGACATCACTTGCATCCATTGTTGAAGATGGAAGCTGAAAACCAGAGTGAGAGACACATGGAACGCGATCCTTTCGCGTATATTAATAGAACAAGAGTTACCAAGCAACGAGAGACGTACAATGAACCAGACCAGCAGTCGGCTGACTGGTTTTTTTTTCGCTAGCAGTCGCCTACTCGGCCTGCATACCGATTGCAGTCCTTATCAGCGGTGACCCCACAGTCTCAGGGCGATAAAGACCGGCGCACACGAGCGCATCGGCAGCGCGGCGACAGCTCACGAGGCCAACAGCTGAGCTATATTTCCTATCACCGTTGCCTGCACACGAGTGAATGTAGCTGAGCTGCATGTGCGACCGTCACTACCAATTACACCCACAATGCTTTGCGCAACTTCCCTCCTGAAAATCACTACCTTAAATCTAAGTAACAAAAATATAATAACTGATTCACGAATATTGATACTAATAATATATAATTAACGCATGGCGTACAGATTTAGTCAAATACCTTTTTAATAGTTCATAAAATGTATACACATTATGAACTGTTAAAGTTAAACTATGTATTACCGATTATTCGTACAACTATACGTGCTATATATCTTATATATATATTTACGAACGATGTAGCATTATGGTCAGTGCGTCGCCTATGATGTTATACACCACCAGTAGATCGGCGAACAGACCAACGGCAGACATCATGACAACAGCAATGACGATAGATGTATAAAGAAATGACTAGTCTTAAATAGCAAGCGTTAAACAATGCAGACAGATGAGGTTCAACTGACGTACCTTCGACGTAAGACACTAGAAGAAAAAACATGTTTTTGTTGCGAAACCAACTCCCAGACACTCGACGTAAAACCTACGTACTCAACGTAATCTTCTAGAGTAAAAAAATTCTACGAAAAACGCATTAACCCAAACCAGAGGCTGTTATAAAGCGACCCCAGACACCCGACGCCTATTTCCCAGACACCCGACGTAAGACTGACGTACTCAACGTAGGCTTCTAGAGTAATAACAAATTCTACGAAAAACGCATTAACCCAAGCCAACGAATAAACCTGTCAGCTAAACCCACGCAGATTTTCCCAAACACCCAACGTACAACCAACGTAGTCAACGTAAGCTTCTAGAGTAACCCGAGCCAGCGGTTATATAAACCGTCCCACCGCTTCAACGGTTATAACTACTCGTTCTCCGGAATCACCGACTGCCGCTCTCGAATCACCGACTACCTCTCTCGCTTCACGCTCGAGTCCTCGATACCATCGCTATGGCTACACAGCAGTTCGTGGACGATCAACAACAGCAGATGAACCTGACACGATTGCAGTCAAAGGTAAGTGCTTGAACTTACACATTTGCAAGACCGTTAACTATAGTCGCTTGTGCCACGCAGGAGAAATATGTTTTGTATATATCGTGCTCGCAGTGTCCCAAAGGCGTCCAGCGGCATAAACAAGGCTACTATTGTCCAGTTCACAAATGGCAGAGAGTTCCTACGTACATATACAACCTGCGTGTCCTCCTACAGGATTGGATCGGCACAGAAATCTGGGTCAGTTTGTTTAACGAAGTGGCAGCGAAAGTACTGGGCTTTGCCGCTAACGCCTACGTCGGTGCTGAGGGGGGTCCGTGTCATGGCGACCATTAAAAAACGCATAAACAACAATTACGTCAACTACAACGCGTCAGAGCTGGAAGTACTAGACGAAGTATTCTCTTTGTAGGAGGAAGACAAAGAGAATGCTGCCGTCGACACCAGCACAGACTCCGATGAAATAACTATGAATGAAAAGGTGCAGGAGTGGTTAGATGCGTATGAAGACCGTGCTCTATTGCCATCTTCGCCATCCATCACTTCCTCTACCGAACCGACTCTGTTTATAGCAGACGAGCATACTGCTGTAAATAACGATGCAGCTAATGTCATAAGCATCAGCGGCAGTAGTAGTAGTAGTAGTAGTAGTAGTAGTAATAGTAGTAGTAGTAGTAATAGTAGTAGTAGTAGTAGTAGTAGTAGTAGTAGTAGTAGTAGTAGTAGTAGTAGTAGTAGTAGTAGTAGTAGTAGTAGTAGTAGTAGTAGTAGTAGTAGTAGTAGTAGTAGTAGTAGTAGTAACAGTGGCAGTGCTGATATAGAGATGACGGTAATGAACATAGATAGAATTTGGAATCGTGCGGAAGCCATGATGAATCAAAATACTTTAGACGCGGCGGTAGACGCAGCGTGCATTCGTTATGCATGTAACGAGGTGGTTCGTATATTAGATCTATCAGAAGATGAGTATTACGTACCGTCTTCCGGTCTTATCATGCACATCTTGCGTTGGGTTGTCATAGCGTTGGAGGAGAGGTTTTGGAAAATGCAATGGAGTCTCGATATGGCAGACACGGTCAGAGCGACCATAGCCAGTCGATATGCAGGTAAGAATGATGTTACTGACAGTGATTAAACAGGTGTGTCTTTTGTTGTCCGGTCTATAGATACATAACGGCCTGAAACAGCTGCGAGAGGCGTACGACAACGACAACGAAAGTCAAAAAGTGTACGAGAAGGTGGCAACGGCGCTCAAACGCATCATGCCGCCGTTAGCCGATAACGATCTGCGGCTGGTAATAAACCAAAAGCGCCAGACAGCCGCTGCAATACCACCGGCCCCGCCGCCGCAGTTACACATGCCGACGTCATCAATGGTGGCGCCACCATCGTCAATGACACCACCACCCCCACCACCGCAGTTACACACGCCGACGTCATCAATGCTGGTGCCACCATCGTCAATGTCAACACCATCATCACCCCAGGTGTCGTCGTTATCGCAGTCGTCACCAGCCTATCACCACTTCGAACATAGTCCGGCATCACCATCGTCTTCACTGTCGTCGACGCCGACTCCGTGCGAGTGCTGCTGTTTACAATACAGCCTGGCATCGTCCATGCCGATATTGAACACCGATCAATGTTATAGTATGATACAGGAGGCTATGACTCACCACATAATCAATACATCTACATATACACCACTGACAGTCGCCGAAGCCACCCAGGCCATGTGTACTGAGATGGCCGAGAGTATGCTGTCGGAGGACACACAGACATTTTTTATTCAAGAAGTGGCATGTTTTAATCCTTGGTTGCTCTGAACGCACACGCACACGCACACGCACACGCACACGCACACGCACACGCACACGCACACGCACACGCACACGCACACGCACACGCACACGCACACGCGCACGCTCACAAGCACAAGCACGCGCACAAGCACACACACACACACGCACACGCACACGCACACACACACACACACACGCACGCACACACACACTGGGTCATAAGCCTCCTGTAGACTTAGTTAGTAATTGTTATCATATTATTATCATTAAACCTATATGGTATCCTATGCATAGACTTAGTCATTGTTATTATATAGTAGCCATTGTCAAAGGAACACGCCGTATCTTTCATCACCCCGCACACGCACGCACGCGCACGCACACACACACACACACAAGCACACACGCACGCACACACACGCACGCACAAACACACACACACTAGGTCATAGGCCTCCTGTAGATTTAATTAGTAATTGTTATCATATTATTGTCATTAAACCTATATAGTATCCTATGCATAGACTTAGTCATTGTTATTATATATTTTCTGTAATCTTATATATCATTATTGTCTTTAATCTTCTTATATTATATATCATTATTGTCTTTAATCTTATATATCATTATTTTCTTTATTCTTATATATCATTATTGTTTTGTTGAGATGTATTGTATCAATGCATTTATTTATTCTTTATCCTCTTATTTTGTCTAAGAAATATATAGTGTACTTTGCATATGAAGAGACCGACCTCTATATATAATTCATTATTCACGCATGTGACCTCTGTCGTGGTGTAAAAGCCCACAAGTCAATTCCATCACACTAGCCTCTGGCGCGACGGTAAATGATCGCAAGCTACTGGTCACTGTCGCGGTATTAACAAACCCACAAACCACCGTCATATGTCTTTATCTTATATATAGAAGTCTATCCTTTCATAGCAGTACAGCATATATATATATATTTCATACACAACATATGTATTTTATTTAATAAAAGTGTCAAAAAAGAAATGGAACGTGTTGTCATTGTCATATTCCTACGAGTGACACCCCTCCAAAGTTTAAAGGGAACCCATAGTCAATAATATTGGACATAGTGGACAATAGTAGTCATTGTCACAGGAACACGCCGTATCATTCATCACCCCGCACGCACACGCACACGCACGCACGCACACACACAATCACTTCTTAGTATACACCATCATCACCCCACACGTGCTATATATATATATATATGTATCAAGGGTCCGTGACCTCTCAGTTGTAGCCGTAGTCATTGCCATGAAAAGTCACTGTCGTCACTGTGGGCTCGCCTTCGACAAGTGCGCAGAATTACAACGTCACGTACACAGTCACCGCTCGGCACCATCTTGGGGCCTTCATTCATACTCGATAGCACCACCAACAGTGGTGCCACCTAGCGACCACGCAAAGAGAGCGAAATACGCATGCGAGAAATGCGGTGCCACATTCGGGAGATTGGACAACCTACAGCATCACGTAAGGTCGGTATGTAGTAGTAGTATTAGTAGAAGAAACACCACCGTCTACACGTGTAAGAAATGTTGACGGAAGTTCGAAAGACGTTACCATCTGACCATACACGCACGAACCGCGTGTGCCGACGTCACCGAGCCGCCAGTACAAAAGAGATCAAAAAGAGAAGACACTACCCCATCCCACCACCCACTCGTTACCGAGGAAGATCCCATAGAACCACCCGATCGACTTCCCTTCGCCGTCTGGTCTGCTATAAGGACCCATTTGTCGAGAGGTCCTCTCCAATGCAGGTACGATTACAGATTAACCACGTTAGACACGACCATCCTAGAACCGTCTTTGAAGATCTTGTTCCAGGAACAGACCAATGCGTTCAAGATTAACCTCAGTTACGGGTTCGTTCTGAGAAACAAGAACACGGGTCAATACAAGTACTATCATACCTCGTGTAACTGCTGTGGACGCTACCTGGACGAACCCAGTCTCATCACCAACAGCAAGGACTTTGATGACTTTCTCCAACGCATCCGAGAAACCGACGTCTTGCAAAGGGCCATCAATCAAAGACCGGATTCTGCGTGGGTATGGGAACTCGTGACGAATGTCACTTTCTTCGTTAACCGCATCATCGATCATCCTATAGGATGTGTACAGGCGAACCCCCTTCCGGCCGTCAAGAAGAAGAAAAGCGTCATCGGTCTGGAAACGGAACCCAACCGTAACAGGAGGTACAATGATAACCTGTGTCTCTTCCGATGTCTGGCCCTGCATCGGGGATGCGATCTACGTCGATTGGAACCGGCGGTGAAGACGCTGTACGAGACATACGATCGAGACCACGTACCCATGGAAGAATTTGCAGGGGTCACGTTGGATGACCTCTATCGCGTAGAGACCACGTTCCAAACGAACGTGTGCGTATACAAGCTCGTCAAACCGGATGCGGAGGATGGTAAGTCGACCGCCGAACTGGTTCGTCGATCGTTATGCAAGTACCCCGAAACAATGTATTTCAACCTTCACGATACACATTTTTCATTCATCCAAGATGTCCGCATGTACTGTCACTCGTATCGATGTCGGAAGTGCGGTGACTCGTTATGGAAAGATGCATGGGTGCTATATGGACACGAGCGCACGTGCACGAGGGGTGTGCGTCGAGTCTATCCTGGTGGCGTGTACCATTCGACTCCATCGGTGTTCGAACGTCTGGACGACAAGAACATTCACGTGGCTGAATCGTTGCGCTACTATCCGTATCGAGCCACCTTTGACTTCGTGTGTTGGTTCGACACGGAACAACTTCCGTCGGATAGTGACAAGGTCCACTGGGTGGCGCGTCACGTTCCACTGAGCGTGAGCGTGGCATCCAACGTCACCGGCCACGAGCGAGTGCAATGTCTCGTCACGGATGAAGACACCAACAAGTTGGTGAGCGCAATGATGTATATCTTACAAGCGATGAGTGACGCCGCGTACGACAAGATCAAACACTCGTACGAAGATGTCTTGGAACAGCTCTCAGAGGAACTGACGAACTGGGACGAAAGGGAGGAGGCTGCACGATCAACCGTCGACAAGGAATCTCGTCCGGCGACCAATCAATACAAAAAGCTGATGGGACAACTTTATGGATGGATGCATCAGTTACCCGTCATCGGGTTCAATTCGGGTAAGTATGATCTCAATGCCATCAAACAGTTCCTCATACCCTACTTCCTATCCACCACGTCAAAGACAGGGGAAGAACAAGAACAAGAAGAACAAGACGACAAAGAAGAGAACGAGGGTATCGGGTCTTTTTTCGTCATCAAACGCAACAACACGTTCATGTGTCTTTCGACGGATCAGCTGAAATTCTTTGACATGATCAATTACATAGCCCCCGGGTTCAGTTACGACAAGTATCTGAAGGCGTACGGATGCGAGGTGACAAAAGGTCATTTCCCGTACGAGTACATGGACCGTCTGGAGAGACTCGACGACACCGCACTTCCGACGAAACAGGCCTTCTTCAGTCGACTGAAGAACGAAGGTATTTCCGACGAGGATTATTCCAGTTGTCAAGAGGCCTGGCGCGACAACGCCATGACGACTTTGCGAGACTTTCTCGTCTGGTACAACAACAGGGACGTGGTTCCCTTTCTGCAGGCCATCGACAGACAGTTTGCCTTCTACGAACAACGTGGCATAGACATGTTCAAGCAAGGCATCAGCGTACCTGGTCTGACCTTGTTCTACCTGTTCAACGACCTTCCCGAGAAGACCTACTTTACCATCTTCAACGAGAAGAATACAGAACTTCATCATCTCGTCAAAGATCACGTGGTTGGCGTAGCTTCGCTCATTTTTCATCGCTATCACGAGAAAGGGGTCACCACGCTACGTCAGAACGAATACGGAGAGGCCGCTAGTCGGTGTCGGTCCATCGTCGGATACGATGCCAACGCCCTGTACTTGTGGTTACTCATGCAATACATGCCTATGGGATGGTACACGCGACGACGGGAAGAGAACGACTTCCGACCCGAATCGGCGCAGCTGTACGGTCAGATGGCTGCGGAATGGTTGACTTGGGAATCCGAACGCACGGGACGCGTCATACGACACCAGATCAACGGTAGAGAGAAGAGAATAGGCAAACTGTTGGTGGACGGGTGGTGCAGCGAGACGAAAACGGCTTATCAGTTCCACGGCCTACCTCCGTCACTTTGTCAAGGTCGTCGAGTTGTGGGAATGCGAGTGAAAAGAGACGAGACGAGATTCTGTCGTGAAAAAGTGTCTGTATGCTGCATTTCCGCGACGACGTCACGCACGATGGACGATGACGTCGCAACAGATCCTGAGCGGCGTGCGTGCCGGAACCGTGTTCGGTCTGATCGAGTGTGACCTTTGCGTACCGGAAGCATTGCGCGAACACTTTGCCGAGATGCAGCCCGTGTTAAAGAACATCCGTCTGACACGCGACGATCTCGGACCGTTCATGCGCCGATACGCCGAGGAGCACAACATCATGGCGACTCCGAGACGCATGCTCGTGGGTAGTTATCGAGGCGATAAGATCTTGCTCGCCACGCCTCTGCTGCGATGGTATATGGACCACGGTCTCGATGTGACGTACGTGTATCAAGTCGTTGAGTACGATCCCGTCCCGTGCTTCAGGCGGTTCGGCGATGCAGTGTCCACGGCGCGAAGCGAAGGAGACGTCCACTCGCACAAGGCCATCATCGCAGACACCATGAAGTTGCTGGGGAACTCGGGTTACGGAAAGACCATCACCAACGTGGACCGACATCGTAACGTCAACTACTGCAAGGAGAAGGCGGCGTCGCTCATGATCAACGATAGTCGATTCCGACAACTCGACGTCGTCGTCGACGATGCGTACGAGATAGAGATGAACAAGAAAACCGTCACGTACACCCTGCCCGTACACGTGGGATTCTTCGTTCTACAGTACGCCAAGATGCGCATGTTGCAGTTCTATTACGACTTCATCGACAGGTACCTGGAGCGCCCTCTTTTTCAGTACTGCGAGACAGATACAGACTCTGCCTATTTGGCCTTGGCCGCCGAGTCCGTCGACGTCCTCGTGACCCCGGAACTACGAGAACATTACTTCCGGCACCGCTCCGAATGGTTGCCGTCCGAATGTTGCGACGACCATCGGAACGAGTACGTGCGTTGTCGACTCGCCAATAGACCGTTGGTCGGCGAAGAGGCGTGCTGTAAGGCGCGCAGGGCGTACGACAAGAGGACACCTGGTCTGTTCAAGGTGGAGTGGTCCGGCGACGGGTTCGTGGGGTTGTGTAGCAAGACGTACTATTGTTTCGGACCCACCGACAAATACAGCACCAAAGGACTGAGCAAACGTCACAACGACATCGACAAGAACGGAGGTGCTCACCAACCGTCGGAGCGGAAGTGGAAAGAACCGCGAGTTCCGGGTGCGTTACTCGACCGTGTTGACGTACGTGCAGGAACGAGCGGCTCTCACCTACTTCTACGCCAAACGCGTGGTGCACGAGGACGGGGTGAGCACGGATCCGGTGGACGTGTAGAAAAAGGCGATGCACTGTGGTCGTCTTTCATAAGCGACCATGGACGCGCGGTGGAAACATCCTTTCACGTGCATCGTCGCCGGTCCGACGGGATGCGGCAAAAGTACTTTCGTGACGCGTATGCTGCGTCACGCTGATGCGATGAGCGATCCATACCCCGAACGGATCACGTGGTGTTACGGAGAATGGCAAGAGGCTTACGCAACGATGGACTTGGTCGACGTGCGGTTCGAGGAAGGGTTGCCGAGTGCGAGCATGTTCGATTCTTCGACGAGGAACCTCATCGTCATAGACGATCTCATGGCAGAAACGAACGAACGGGTCACGACCTTGTTCACTAAAAAAAGTCATCACAGGAACACGTCCGTGCTGTATCTCGTACAGAACCTGTTCCCCAAAAACAAAGTGAGTCGTACCATCAGTCTGAATTCTCAGTACATGGTGGTTTTCAAGAATCCTCGTGACGCATCGCAGATGTCGCACTTTGCTCGACAGATGTATCCGGGACGCGTCAAGTTCGTTCAAGAGGCTTTTAAAGACGCCACGTCGGTACCGTACGGCTATCTATTGGTCGATCTCAAACAGGACACGCCCGAGGACATGCGTCTGCGCACGACCAGCTTTCCAGACAACGGTGTTCAGTACGTGTACTTACCGAAGGTATAAAAAGACCGCACGCGTGGATAGTCTCTTCATTCCCACCATGTCTGAGCTGGTGAAGAGACACATTGTATGCATACAGGCACTGAACAGAATCAAGATCAACAAATTGAAAAGGGCCATCATCGCCAACGCCGACGCCGATCTGCTGTGTGCACTAGCCGAGTGTGCTTACAACATGTTAAAAAAGAACATTCCATTGAGCGAATTACAGAGGCGTCGTTTGAGTAAATACAGGACGAAGTTACGCGAGTTGGCTCAGAGACGAACGCCAGCTGCCAGGAGAAGACGCATCTTGTTGCAACAGCAGGTCGGCGAGGGACAGAGCGGAGGTTTCCTATCGGCCTTCCTAGCACCGTTGGCAAGTTCGGTCTTTCTACCCTTGCTTCGGGAGGTGCTGCTCAAGAGGTAGAGAGAGAGAGAGATGGAACACGCACGCAAGATGGCCTTGGTAGACCCACGAATGTTGGACACGCTTCGTTCACCCCCACCCCCGACGGACACCTTAGGTAAGAATGTGCAAGCTCTCGATGACGAGATGATGACCATCCTCGACAGAAAGGACCTCGACGACAGGACCAATGTAACATTGTATAAACAGGTGTTGCAACGGTATAACGTCTTGTCCGATAAACACGCCAAGGAACCGACACGCGTGATCACGGTGAACGAGTCTGGGACTGGGGTGGGGGCGGAGGCGAGGGTGGGGGCGGAGGGAGCAGTAGGAGCTCCTGTTATTACTAGCGGGATAGAGGCCGACATCGTGGACACCGTTCCCAAGACCATGCAAGGCAAAGCCAGACGTTTGATGGAGCGTTTGAAAAGAAACATGTCTTGGACCGCTCGTGGCGAACTGATCCACGAGGGTGTGCCGGTTGCCGGAAGTAACGTGGTGGATCTCGTGAATGATCTGTTGCGTAAGAGAAAGACCGATCCAACGGGATGGCAACCGTTCGCAAGACAACTCCGTGCCATGAACCTGCCCATGGAGTTGGTCGGTAACGTCGCCAGGAGAGACTACATACGTCAGGCGACGACGTCGGCGACGACATCCACTCCAGGTCGTCGTCGTCGAATACCGGCTACTCCTCGCTCTGGTGGTAGCGCACGAAGATCGCTCAGTTGGACACCCCTCACTCGCCGACGCGGTGAGATGGAACATTCCATGCTCACCCCACCTCCAGAACGTCAACGCAAGGCTCTGGCGTCATTGGCTAGTTGGGAAGACAGTTAAGACGGTGCAACACGTGTCCATTGCACAGTGTGCGCTAGGATGTCGAGCGATCCACAGGACACCACGTACCGTTCCGTCATCGTTGCAGCAATTTGCGGTGGACTTTACTTGATTGCTAACGCTATAGCTCGAAGTCTTATACAACAGTCGCTATTCGGAGTATGGTTTCAGTACTAGATTATCGATCGTTCGTCATCGTCGTGGGTGTGGTAGTGGGTGTTCTGGTGTACGTCAGCGTACTCGACGTCACAACCACCACCACCAATCCATCGGAACTCTTTTAATGGAGCCGAGGAAAGAACATCCACTTAGGACGGTCTACTTCGATCCGAAAAGGGTAGGTAGTTACGGCGGAGTCGATACCTTGCGACGCGTCACGCGCATGCCACGAAAAAGGGTCGCGGAATGGTTGTCGGAACAGGACGCCTATACCCTACACAAGCTGGCTAGACGTCATTTCAAGAGACGACGCGTCATCGTGGGTGGTCTACGTCAGCAGTGGCAGGCCGATCTCGTCGATCTGTCGCAGTTGAAAAAGGACAACAACGGTATGACCTTTCTCCTCACGGTGATCGACGTCTTCTCGAAAGTGGCTTGGTGTGTTCCCATGAAGAACAAGTCCGCGACATCGTTGGTAGCAGCGCTTGACAGCACGTTCAGCAGAGGCTGGCCAAAGACTTTGCAGACAGATCAAGGTCTGGAATTTCTTAATAAATCCGTTCAGGCTCTATTGAAGAAGTACGGCATCCATCACTTCTCCACGCACAACGCGGAGACGAAGGCGAGCGTCGTGGAAAGATTCAACAGAACGTTGAAGACGCGCATGTGGCAATACTTCACGAAACACCAGACGTGGCGATACATCGACGTCCTTCAGGACTTGGTGCAATCGTACAACAACACCCCCATAGAAGTATCGGCATGGCTCCGTCACAGGTGAGTTACCAGAATCAAGAACAGGTGTGGCAGCGTCTGTACGGACACGACGGTAAGGGCGTGCCCAAGTTGCGCGTGTCGGATCGCGTGCGCATCAGCAAGTACAAAGGTAAGTTCGAAAAAGACTACTCGGCAAATTGGAGCGAAGAGATGTTCACGATACACGAGGTTCATCCCTCCGATCCGCCCGTGTATCGATTGGGGGACGATCTCGGCGAAGTGCTGGAAGGCACCTTCTACGAAATGGAGCTGCAGAAGGTGTCGGTACCCGCCGATAAACTGTACTATGGGGAAGCGGTACTGCAGCGTCGTAAGGTAGGTAGACGAACGGAGGCTTTGGTGAAATGGTTCGGCTACCCCTCCAAATTCAACAGCTGGATCGATGCCAAGGCACTCGTCCACTCTACTATAAAGACTAGCCACGCTTACGGTGACACTTCATTCGAGAAATGACACAAGACACGACAACACGAGACTTCACCACCACCACCATCATAGAACAGGAGGAACAAGAGGACGTAGTAGCAGCAGCAGAGGACAGTACTGACGCGCAGAACGCAGAGGACAGCAGCAGCAGCAGCAGCAGCAGCAGCAGCAGCAGCAGCAGCAGCAGCAGCAGCAGCAGCAGCAGCAGCAGCAGCAGCAGCAGCAGCAGCAGCAGCAGCAGCAGCAGCAGCAGCAGCAGCAGCAGCAGCAGCAGCAGCAGCAGCAGCAGCAGCAGCAGCAGCAGCAGCAGCAGCAGCAGCAGCAGCAGCAGCAGCAGCAGCAGCAGCAGCAGCAGCAGCAGCAGCAGCAGCAGCAGCAGCAGCAGCAGCAGCAGCAGCAGCAGCAGCAGCAGCAGCAGCAGCAGCAGCAGCAGCAGCAGCAGCAGCAGCAGCAGCACTCCTTGGCATCTGTTCGGTACCGTGTGTCCTAAAGAGGAAATAGTCTTTCTCTGTCCGGTCCTCTTCTTGTTCACGGTCATCCTGATAAGCATTTACAACCTGACCACGGGTCACGAGAATTCTAATCTGTGGACGGCCGTGTTGAGTAGTTCTTTGGGTTACCTGCTCCCCAATCCAACATTGAGAAGCAATGGCGACTGATTTCTACCTGACACTGCCTAGCAACGCTTCCATGAAGATGTATCCCGACAATACGTTGGCCCATTACATCACGGACTTGTCTCAACGTATCGACCTGACTGGCGAGTGGGAGTGTGAGTTAGCAGAGATACAGTACCCGCATACTTGGTACAACGTTACAGAGGAAGATGTCTGGTTCTTCCTTGGTGAGAAAAATCCTACGGGTCTTACCCCGAGTACGAAGTTAGCCTCTGGGTATTACAAAGGTTCTGTGACATTGATGAACCGCATAAACGAGGGAATGGACAGTATGTCGACGGACAAGACACGAGCTAAATTGACCTACAACGTCATCACTCAAAAAATTACATTGCACATGTCATCCGACACCGTGTTCACCATACCCTACCACAGTGCGTTGGGACCTATGTTAGGATTTCGTAAGTCGGTCGTCACCAGTCCGTCGGTAGCAGCAGCAGCATCAGCAATAGCAGCAGACAGCACACGCCAGTACGTTCACCCGAGACTAGGTGGAACGGATATCGGTGTCACACCATCAGCCACCGTGATTATACCACCTACACACAGTCCTGATGCTCCGTACCCCTTCTGTAAAGAAGCTGACGACGTGGTGAGCATGACTCGCGGGTTCGATACCATCTACGTCTACACAGACGTCGTGGAATCTCGTATAGTAGGTGACAGTCTCGCGCCTTTGTTGCGAGCCCTCCCGGTTAGCGGAAGTCACGGTGCCACGGTATCTGATAGGTTCACTAACATTCACTACGTGCCTCTGTTGTACTCACACGTCAAGTCGATCGGGGTGGATATAAGAGACGACACCGGACGACGCGTGCCATTCGAGTACGGTAGAGTGACGGTGACACTTCATTTTCGACGACGCAGGACCGGCTGTTCTGAAGATGAATTACAACGAGTATTACGCGCGTCAGGCGGGTGGTGCACTGCCCTACTTCGCCGGTGCCCAATACCAACGGGGTCACGGACAAGGCAGTCTGTTCGGAGGTCTGCTGCGCAGCGCCATGCCACTCATCAAGATAGGTGCCGTGGCGTTGGGAAAGGGGGTGTCGAAGACCGGCGTGCGCATAGCCGACGACGTCATGTCTGGACAGAGCATAAAAAGGGCAACCAAAAGACGCGTCGAGGATACCGGTAGGAATATGATGCGTGGCCTTCTGGCCCCTGGCGTGCGAGCTCGTAAACGTATAAAACGCGCGCCGGTGAAGAAAGGAGTCACTTTAGCAAAGAGACGACGCAAGAGACAGACGTCCACGAAACGTGAAGCCGACTTATTCGATAACGACGATGGCTTTCGTACATAGACAGTCGTGTGAAGGGGTCAAGACCGAACTGAATCTCTTTACCGTACCCCCCACTCAGAACAGCATCATCGACAGCCACGTAGTGGAACATCAGCCCATGTCCTCTCTGGACTCGGGTGGACCGATAAAATTCCTCATACCCGGATCGGGCGACGATTACCTGGATCTCGCCAACACGATGCTGCACGTGCTGGCGAAGGTGACACGAGCTAACGGGGACGATCTCGACTTGGCCGACCCCGTGGGACCAGTGAATAACTGGCTGCATGCGCTGTTCAGTCAAGTCGACGTCTATCTGAACGGCACGCTCGTGACCTCTTCGAACAACACGTATGCGTATCGCGCCTACACAGAGACGCTGCTGAGCTACGGTCCCGATGCCAAGGACACGCAACTGACGAGTCAGCTGTGGCACAAGGACACGGCCACTCGCATGGACACCGTCGAGATAGCCGACGGACCCGCGGCTAACGTAGGGTTCGTGACTCGACGAGAGAACATCGTAAGGAGTCGCATGGTCGATATGATGGGTCGTCTCCACGTGGATCTCTTTCTGCAGGATAAATTCCTGATCAACGGCGTCGATGTCAAGATACGACTGGTTCGTAGTAAGCCTGCTTTTGCACTCATGGCTGGTGGGCTCGACCCTGATTACAAAATACAAATCGTCAATGCCACCTTGTTTGCAAAGAAGGCCACCCTGAAACCGACCGTGCAGATGGCACACATCAAGGCTCTGGAGAAGAACACGGTCAAGTATCCGATGCGATCAGTCGAGTGCAAGGTGTACTCCATTCCTGCTGGCACTCGGTCGCACACGTACGAGAACCTGTTCCTCGGTACCCTACCGAAACGTCTGGTGCTGTGCTGCATTGATAAAGATGCCTACAACGGCGCGTACGACAAGAATCCGTTTCACGCCAAGAATAACGCCATAAGCTTCCACGCGGTGTACGTGGACGGACGACAGATACCCTCCAAACCTTTCCAGCCCAATTTCGCAGACGACCTCTTCGTCAGGAGCTACATGAGTCTGTTCTCCTCGACCGGCAAGATGGGGTAAGACGAGGGGAACGGACTGACTCGCAGCGACTACCGACACGGCTTCACCTTCTTCGGTTACGACCTGACCCCCGACCAGTGCGACGGTCCCTGCTTCCATCTGGTACAAAAGGGCAACCTACGCATAGAACTGCATTTCCGCAACGCGCTGCTTCTTCTTCTTTCGTGTCCTTCACAGAGTGTGTTGCCACTTGCGGGCGCACGCCTTTGCTCGCTCAGTGACAGTGACGAGGTCTTCTGCGGTGCAGGCCTCATCCAGTAGTCGACAGCACAAAACGCGCTGCTGAACACCGTGAACGTCGTCGTCTACGCCGAGCTCGAGTCCGTGCTGGAAATAGACAAGAACCGCAACATCATCTACGACTACTGAGATGGACACCCTGCAGATCGCTAGACTACTGGCGATGGACCCGCGCGCCATATCGATATTTCGCGGCGTCGTACCCAAAGACGGACTACCCACGACGATAGATGGCGCTCTGCCCGCTGCCTTCGTGTGCAACACCGACGACGGCGACGAACCGGGCGAACATTGGATAGCGCTGTACCTGGACGCCGACGGACGCGGCGATTACTTCTGCTCGTACGGTCTGCCGCCACGACACGCTGCGTTCCGCACCTTCCTGAACGAACATTGTTCCGAGTGGACTCATAACACCAAGAAGCTTCAGAGTCCTCTGTCTAACGTTTGTGGACAATATTGTGTTGCTTTTGTATTGCTTCGTTGTATTGGCGTTCCGATGAGAACTTTTGTTAACATATTCGGCACCGATCTAGTAGCTAACGATTGCCGCGTATTTGATTGGCTTAAACAGCTGCGATAAGGTAGACTGTATTATCGCTCGTCATAGTAGTAGTAGTAGTAGTAGTACATCGATCGAGCCTCTGGCGAGGTGGACGCACCACCCGTAAGCTCGCGACCTCTGGCGTGATGGTAAACATCCGCAAGTCACCTCGTCATCATCGATCACCCTCGAGCTTCTGGCGAGGTGGAGACACCCCTAAGCTCGCGACCTCTGGCGTGATGGTCAACATCCGCAAGTAAAGTCATCATCATCGTATTCATCATATTCATCATATTCATCGTAGTCGTAGTCGTAGTGGTGATATTACACGCTACCCTTGATGTATCGCCATGCTGCTTGTGTTGTTCAATAAAATACGTGTGCACTCGTACCATACCGTGTTGCGTTGATTTCTCATCTCCATTAGTCTCTTTGATAATGACCCTATTCTTAATTGTTGCGTATGGGTTAAGACCGCAAACGTCTACAGGGTGGGGTTGCGATAGTTAGGGTTAGCTCCAGCAGTCGATAGGGGTTAGGGTTAGCACTCCAATCAAACAAGTTGGGGTTACGACGGTTAGGGTTAGCTCCAGTCGCCAGGGGGCGTTCTAGGGTTATGCATAGGGATATAGGTCGCCGCCAGGGTGCGCTCACGATACCCAGAAGGCTCTGTAACCGGAAGTCTCAGTGACCCTCCCTACTGGGCCACTCTTTTGCTTGGTCGTTTCCACTTACTAACTACTAACATATAATAGCAATCCAGGTCACAGGAAATAGCCTTTCTGCTTGCGAAATGAAACCAACAGCCAACGCCCAATTGAGAGGAAATTACGTCATAATGCCGCAATGCATAACGGGTCGTCGAATATGAGGCCTGGATGTACGGATCACACTTCTTGTTGCTCTACCCTTTATCCCTGCAGTCCGGGGAGAGGTTTGCACCGATAAGGGTCGTCTATTTTTGTTTCCCTTTCTTCTTTGTCACTATTCCCGCTTCACTGTCGTCTCCACTTCCACACTAGTGTCAACTAATTAGCTATGCTGCGAAGTATTGTTGAGTACATATCATAAGTGTTGCGTATGTTACAGGTAAAACAACCAGTGTACTAGTATATCGCAACAAATGTTACACTTGTTTGATTACGTCTAGCGTTTCCATGGTTTCATCTTCATAACTGTTTTTCACGGAGATGTGACCGGTTACACAATATAAAACAATACTAGTTCCGTACCAATTCAACGCGCGGCGCGGCGCTGCATGACGCAACGGTGGCCATATTTCGCATACGACATTCTTGCGAGCCTTAACCCTATCACATAGTACGGTTTTATTCGAATAGGTAAATGTCGACAGCTGTGGACGGCTTCTTAACGAATGTTTACTGTTTATAAAATATGCTATTGTTTCGGACGACGTTTGATGTTATCAATGCCCGCTCAAGAAACTCCACCGCACTGACGATCTTAGGGGTGTAATATTTGACAGGTGAAACAAAGCAGCATTACAGGCTGTTCACAAATATCGACATTTACGCTTCGTGTAAAGCGTACTAAATGGGAGGGGGAGTCCAAACACGCGTACTAAATGTTTAATAAATGTTGGTCGCATGCGAATTATTTACTCCGTGGCGTCCTGCTGTGAACTCTTACGGAACTAATATTGTCTTAAATGGAAAATGTTTTAACCGGTAACCACGCGGAACTTAACAGAGTCCGACATCTTGAAAATTAACAACTTCGTAAAAAAACAATTATCAATATGACTCCATCGAGTGTTTTGATAAAAATATAAAGCTTGAACAACAATTTAAAATATTGATTCGGGGAGGACAGGTGTCTAAAAATTAATATATTTGTACAATCTAATAGGTAAATGTCGAACGAATGGTGATCGGCCTCTTACACAATGCATTAATGTATGGTTAATCCACATGAGACGATGCAGCAGTGGATGGTCAAAACGATAAAATGGTAGTTTCACCTTTATTCCACACAAAAACACGCAAACGTTCGCAACAAATTTGCGATGACGCGTTCTATATAAAAACGGCCTTAGTTACCACAATAACTAGCTTCGTGTTGGCCGCCGACATAAGCAGCAACATTCATAAAGAGTAAACATCTTTGTATCTTGGATATTTCTTTCTTAGCAGCTTCATAACAAGTTCGAACAGTAACCTACCTTCCGGCCCAGAGCAATAAGTGAGTTCACTTGGTACATCAACGGACACCGTTTGTATGATCTAAAAGGATGAATTTTCGGCTATGTTTCAGTGGAATAATGTTGATATATGTTCTGTTACATGTTTCTGTTGTCAGGGAATGAACTCCATGTTGTAAACATCTATACAAACACAACGTGCCAAACACCACAAGTTGTGAGATGATGTAGAAATAAACAAATGCAAACCACACATGTCACGTGCTCGTTAATTATTAATACAGCACTAGTAAGCACATATATGTGGCAATTCAAAACTACAATATATGACACGTCTCTCTGAACAAAAGTGTTTCCAAACACTGGAAAACTGTATCTGGTGACACGGACTAACATGCACGCGTCTGGCTTTAGAATCTCATGTGAAATACTTAGGCAAACAGAATTGAATCATGCAGAAGAAGGTTTGTGTCGTGAGTGAATATGTTTGTGTAAGTTACATCAATGCCAAGAACATATCGTGCTGTGGTAAATCATTCCTTCACACAAAAACTGCTCGCACGATATGTTTTAACATTTTATTTGAACACATCAAAACGAAATTCACCAACGTAGGTGTTGAAATTGTTTGTACCTATGTTAATATGCTAAATGTGTGTATGAATATATACTAATATTTATGCGTATATTACGTTTAAATTGAAATATACATTCAATTAAATATAACACACACACACACACACACACACACACACACACACACACACACACACACACACACACACACACACACACACACACACACACACACACACACACACACACACACACACACACACACACACACACACACAAACACACACATAAGTTTTTCAGTTAACATGTACATTTCATTTGAAACTTAATCACCCATGAGGGTTTTTCAATGGGAATTACAACATTTTCAATATCATCAATTGACAATATGTAATTTGTCGAAAACCCCATTTCGTTTTTTTTTTGCTTGCTGTCATTTACATTTAGTTAACGTTGATTTCACATATCTGCCAGTCCTCGTACAACTTGGGAATGTGGATGGTCAGGTGCTTGCAGTCGTCTCCGTCACAGCGACAGGCTGCGACACAAGTGGTCAGCCCTCTAGCCTCGACGGCGCCGCTCCATCTGCAGTTTCTGTACAGCCCAGCGAGGTGACAGGACGACCACTTGGTTTGTCGCACCGCCACCTTGAAGTGGGCCGTGGAGCACGTGAGGTGATGTCCGGTGATTGTGACCGTGAATGACGTCTTCACACCGGCCGGCACACATCTCTTGATGACTTGTCCAGGCAAAAAACATTTGTTCTGTGGACGTGGGAACCAGCGTTCTTCTCTTGCATCAAAAGTGTAGAATTCCGTGTCTGTCATAGCCAGACATGTCTCGTTGTCGGCGTCATTCAGGCGTACTGACATTCCCGTCTTCACAGGTGGGTCGAGAACATACCCTCCAATCACTACGAAACATTAGGACAAACAAGTCAACACTGTGCTACTGATAACACTTGCGAAGTTCATTTGTTAACATAGTAACAACAATAACAATCCATTTCTCGTAAACATATATGTAGTTTAATTTTGATTGTTAAGGTACGGGATATTTCTTTATAAATATGTACGTGATATAACTAACACAGGACTTTATGAGAAATCTTAATTTTATCAAAATATTTGTCTTTGAAATAAATATGCTAACTTTGTCAAGGCAGTGGTTTAATGTACTGTTTCAACTTTCCAGATATACTTTCGTGGTTTCCACCTCAATCATGCGGGAGACGTTACCATTTATGTGGGTTGAATACAAACTGTAAAAATAGTATGTTGGTAAATTAACTACAGAGAAGGGGGAGGTAGGGACGGAGGAGGATTAAGATATATATATATATATATATATATATATATATATATATATATATATATATATATATATATATAAATCCTTTTCCGTCCCTATATATATATATAAATATATATATATATATATATATATATATATATATATACATATATATATTATATATATATATACATAAATATATATATATATATATATATATATATATATATATATATATATATGTATATATAGAGAGAGATAGAGAGAGATAGAGATAGGTAGATAGATAGATAGATAGATAGATAGATGAAATAACACGAAAGAGAGAGAGAGAGAGAGAGAGAGAGAGAGAGAGAGAGAGAGAGAGAGAGAGAGAGAGAGAGAGAGAGAGAGAGAGAGAGAGAGAGAGAGAGAGAGAGAGAGAGAGAGAGAGAGAGAGAGAGAGAGAGAGAGAGAGAGAGAGAGAGAGAGAGATAGAAATGTGTTACCTTGGTGGTGAGTATTGTGTCCACAAAAGCAGGTCGCCTTCAATGTATATGCCATGTGTTTTTGATGTAGTACGGCGTAAGATTCGACGTTTCTGGCCGTTGTAGTCGGAACATTCGATGGTCTTTGCCCCTGCAAGACATCAGAACAGCTGCTAGATTACGCATTCTTTCTGCGCATCTGCACACGATTATTATTTTGTATTCGTAAAAAAATCATAAAGTTGGTAGATAATAATAAATTAACTATTTTCTTCTAATTGCAACTATTGAAATTTGCGTTTTCAACGTTTCTTCTCCCTTCGGTAGCATTCACAGTAACCTGAATTTTTATCGGTTAGGTCTTCTACTATTCGCCATTTGGAAAGGCAAGCACTCATTCCCATACGTGCATTCCCGAAAATCAATCAGCCAAACAACCCCCTATCATGCCTATTGTTTTGACGATATGGTGTTTATACGGTACACTGTATCAAGATCACTGACATACCTATCATGATCGAACAAGATGATAGTTCCAATCACATGATGAAGTGTTTTTCTTCCGAATAATTTATCAACGAGACACTGGAAACATCAAGTAGCAAGGACACAGAATTGAAACTTAACCTAAACGTGTACGATGTAAAGAAAACTTAACCTAAACGTGTACGATGTAAAGAAAACTTAACCTAAACGTGTAAGATGTAAAGAAAACTTAACCTAAACGTGTACGATGTAAAGATAACTTAACCTAAACGTGTACGATGTAAAGAAAACTTAACCTAAACGTGTACGATGTAAAGAAAACTTAACCTAAACGTGTACGATGTAAAGAAAACGTAACCTAAACGTGTACGATGTAAAGAAAACTTAACCTAAACGTGTACGATGTAAAGACAACTTAACCTAAACGTGTACGATGTAAAGAAAACTTAACCTAAACGTGTACGATATAAAGAAAACTTAACCTAAACGTGTACGATGTAAATAAAACTTAACCTAACCGTGTACGATGTAAAGAAAACTTAACCTAACCGTGTACGATGTAAAGAAAACTTAACCTAAACGTGTACGATGTAAAGAAAACTTAACCTAAACGTGTACGATGTAAAGAAAACTTAACCTAAACGTGTACGATGTAATGGAGCTGTTGAAGTTCAACGTTAGAGTTCTCAACACAATCGGTGATTATTCTGGCTCTAATGGAAGGAGCATTATCTAGCTGGAAGATTAATATTTCACACTCTCCATCAAGCGCAACAGGAAGCGTGTGACGACTCGACATTCTGAGATATTATTCAAGCTTCATTGTATCTTTACAAGGCTACAATGCAAGTGGTTCCGACATGCACCCCCCCTCCACCATTCAATGACAAGCCGGCCTGCTTCGCTGTAAGGAAAATACACATTGCCCTATACATCTAACCCACCCTCCGTCTAATACACGCATGCTTTGTTACACTGTTGGTAATGCTCTCAACTGAACGACGAACAAAGTCCCACTATTCCACTGTTTAGATTGTGTGAGCGCTAGTGTATACCACGGTGTGTAATTTGTTACGGGGCAACGTGTCTGACATAATATGTATGTAGGACATGTGCACACATAAAACATATAGCGGTACACACAAATATATATATATATATATATATACATACATATATATATATATATATATATATATATATATATATATATATATATATATATATATATATATATATATATATATATATATATATATATATATATATATATTATATGTGATTCACACACATATATATGTGATTCACATACAAATATATGTGATTCACACAAAATATATGTGATTCACACAGAAATATATGTGATTCATACAGAATTATATGTGATTCACACAGAAATATATGTGATTCACATACAAATATATGTGATTCATACACAAATATATGTAATTCACACACAGTGGGGCAACCACTAGTTACACGTTTCATGTTTGTAACGAGATAATGTACTTTATGAAAAGCCATCAGTTATGGAACACTTTGTTACTTTTCTACTTTACATGTTACGGATAGCACGCACGCACGCACGCACGGACGCACGCACGCACGCACGCACGCACGCACGCACGCACGAGCGCACACCACTCTGTCCACGGGACAGTTTTCTTCCCCCGACAAATACACCAGGTAGAATGGACCAACAGCTTTTAGTTTATCTTCCGACAGACACAGGCAGTGTGGGGTGAACGAAGTTGATAAAGCTTCCTCCTGGTTTAGAGTGCAGTGGTCTAACCGCCGAGCCACTGCGCCACCCACTAAAGTCCCGTACTTGTATCGGTCCAGCATACTCGCTTGTTGCTGCGATCAAAGGCCACGTCAAACACCCATCTCACTCCTATCGATGCGATCACCACATGCTCGCTACCGTCAATGTTAGCTTTGTGCAAGGCACGGGCCGACGTGAAGAACATCAGACTGTGGACATAACATTTGGAAAGAGTTGTTAACAATCGTGTCTGTAAATAGCATAGAATTTTGCTATCCTAATAAAATTACATCTACATAAAATGTGTGTGTGTGTGTGTGTGTGTGTGTGTGTGTGTGTGTGTGTGTGTGTGTGTGTTTGTGTGTGTGTGTGTGTGTGTGTGTGTGTGTGTGTGTGTTTGTGTGTGTGTGTGTGTGTGTGTGTGTGTGAGTGTGTGTGTGTGTGTGTGTGTGTGTGAGTGTGTGTGTGTGTGTGTGTGCGCGTGCGTGCGTGCGTGTGTGTGTGTGTGTTTGTGCGTGTGCGTTGGACTGTCCAAGCATGCATGTATGTATCGATGTTTATATGTTTACATGCATGCATATGCGCATGTTTTTAATCATATAGACATATACGTGTTTGTGCATACATACTTGCATGTATATGTTAAATTAGGCATTATAGTGTGTTTTCTAATTTGAAGCAGTAGGTTACCTCTGTTTTGAATCAATTGCTATGCCTATCAGATGGTGTCCACCCGTGTATATGTTTGTCCTGCCACTTCCGTCCATATTAACCACGTCCACTCGTCTTTCTTCATATATGGTGAAGAACACTTTCCCTTCCTCTGAGATCACCGCAACCCCGCGTGATTGGACTGAATATGGAACAACCAAATACATCAACTTGTGCGCATCAGATTAATATACTTTAGTAATTATCAGTAGTACATAGTTAATACAAGCGATGGCGGATGACAAGGCAAGTAATGAAAATGGGGAAATTAACACGTGTCAACTTTCACCTTATTTTGACGACGAAGGCTTAATTAGTCACTCAAAAGGAAAAAGACTTGTATAGTATTGAGTTTAAACTGCCAAAATTTATAGCGGAATTGCTATTAATTCGTGTATTTTGGTGTGTCATAGCCACTGCAACGCTGCCCTGGCTGACCTACAGTGGGGTAAATATTCGAATGTTTCATTCCCCTTTGGTGAAATATAACACGACGACCGGTCTCGGTGAGAGTCTCACTGTGTAAACGTTCATATTTTGTTTTAATCATCACCAGTATAACATATGATTGTCCCATTTCATTGTCCTTGACTAGAAGCAAACAGCTAAGGAAATCCTTAAATGCATCAATATAAAACAGTACAATTCTGACTATTTTAGCAAATGTAAAACATAACTTATGAATTCAAGTATTATTGATAAACGTAACAAGGATAACAATGCTAGTCCGAATGAAAATTACAACCTCCTGAAAGAAATCCTGACTACTGCTATGAATAAATGTGTCCCATTAAAACGATTAAATATAATAAACAAAAGCACACATAAACACATTTGATTACTGAAGGCATTATTATTAGATGAATAACGTTTAGATATAAATTGTACGTTTGAAAAAAAACTTATGTATTCACACCAGAATATGTTACTCTTTAAACAAATCTTCGTACATATAATTACGTTAAAATTCGAGTAGCTAAACAAATAAATTATCATTTAAGTTCTGAAAGATATCAGCTCATGATGTTAAAAACATGGAACATTTTAAAATAAATTGTTCAGAAAGTCATCATGTTTTCATCACAGAGAAAGCCATTAGTCCCGCTGAGGTTCAGCGGGACTAATTTACCATCTGCAATGAAGGACCTAAACCATTGGAAGGAAATCATCATGTCACCTCATTAAGTGGATGATATAAGTGAGTAAGTAAATATTCAGAAAAATCCCACAAAGAACGATACCCTGACTACCATAAAGTTGATCGCAAAATAATACCTATACATTATCAATTAAATAAAACTCATTTGTTGTACCAATATTGGCCCAACGTTTGCCTCTGAAAATGGAGATACATCTTTCAAAGACTATTTGAATAAGCCAAGTTTGCAAACAGCCAATGTTAAGCCAATAAACGAAAGTTTGACTCGCAAAGTAATTGATAATTTCCAGCCAAAATCTAGTTGTGGGAAAGATGGTTTATCTACAAAAGCATTAAAGCTTATAACGTGAAATTTCTTAATATATGTCTCTCCAGATCACAATATAAGGGTAGGCAGTGTTAGTTGAGCCACTGGGTTAGTTGAGCCACCCATGTTTCCCAGGAAACTACAGCAGCGACAGCTACTCGGCGATTAAAGATTGACGTAAAATAAGTGACATTTCTCGCAACGGTCAGAAAATGTGAGCTTAAAGTATGTTTGTTGATGTTTTTCGAAACTTTTGGTGATTTTGTTTGCTGTCTGCTGGTGATTAAACTATCAACGTATGCAGATAGACTTCAGTGTCTGTGCACTTACACATGGTTTAGTTATGCACATAGAAAAACATTATTAATATTAACATAATTAGTATTATTAATATTATCACTTCGCGCATTAATGAGAAGTTAATTAAAAAATACTTAATTGTCGAAACGGGGTTATTTGAGCAATCCAATTGCGAGTGGCCTATAAGTTTATATTAATTAATTGCCGATTTATTAATTATGCGTGTAGACGTTTTCACACAAGTATTGTACCCATTAGATGCGTTGGCTGAGTTATGAATTTTAGTAAAATGTCTAAGTAAATTATACAAATAAAGCATTTATCCAACTTACGCTACACTGTGGCTCAACTTATCCACACCAAGTGTTAGTTGAGTAAGCTCACCAACGCTATTTGAATCAGATACATGTAATTATCTATGCATATTATTTATATTATCTTTGAATAAAATTATCTACTAATAATCATAATTTGCATGAGTAAAAACATGTTTTACTTATGAATATGAATATGTTTGTGCCCTGCATATAAAAAATGTAAAATGGCTCAATTAACGCTGCCTTCCCCAAATGTGCATCAAGTCACTATGTAATAAGTGGTGAAGCGTTTGATCCCTGCAAAGGTTCTCAGTATAATCGTAAGAAATACTAGAAATGGGAGACTATAAGTCGGAGAAATGGTTATAAAAGCTGGCGTTCCAAAATGGTCTGTCTTAGGACCCTTTCTATTTATTATATACATTGATGACATTGCACTCTCTGCTGTCCTCTTTGAATTCATAGTGTATACTGATGACAATGGATTAAGACTATTTTGGAATTGAGCTATTCATATTATATATATATATATATATATATATATATATATATATATATATAAATATATACATATATACATATATACATATACATATATATATATATATATATATATATATATATATATATATATATATATATATATATATATATATATATATATATATATATATATATATATATATATATATATATATATATATATATATATATATATATATATATATATATATATATATATATATATATATATATATATATCCACGCACGCAAACAATCACATACACACACGCATGCATGCACGCACGCATTATTGCCACTAAATAAAATGTCATAAGAATTGGTTGGTTTGCTTAAAGATTTACTCACCTCCATTGACGATTTCTATTTGGTCGGAACCATTCAGGTTGGCGCGATTGATGGTGAGTGTGTCCTGGCTCCAATAAATGTGTCCATGAACGTTGTCCACTGCGATAGCAATAACATTTCCTGGAATTCAAATTCAGTTCAGTCCAATTCATCGAGTTGCCACGTTACAAAGCACATCACAAACATTCAATCGCCACATTCAAGCTAATTTTACATTTGTATTATATTCTTTTGTGATCCTTGGTCTACTGTGTTCACTCAGCTGTAGGTTAATCGTCACGAGTGAGTAGTCCTTTGTGTTCTTCTTAATCACTGGTGTCTACTTCTACGTTCTAAATATTGGCCTGCACATTGAAGCTACACACGAAGCAGAATGTACTGTTCTGAAAGAAATATCAGTGAATCTGGGCCGGGGTGCTCGGCGGTTAGAGTGCCTGACTACATATTGCTCTTTCGAAGCTTGGGTAATTTCGTTTACCCCACTTTGCCTGTGCAGTGCAGTATATACTAACATTCGTTGGTCCTTTATGTATGATGTATATGCCAGGGGAAATAAAATATCCAACACAGGGGATAACGGTATATGTTATCCTAGTCCGACAAAGCGTATATTTTCCATTTACGAGACCTAATGTTGTATGCGCCAGGAGCGCCATGTCTAGTCGGACACAGGCGCTGTATAAGACCACACGTTATTATTAGTACAACTGATGTCTCTTACCTGCGATGAGTTTCTTTGGTGAACCGAATATTGGAGGTATCACAGTTGTGTCCAATGGAAATGTCAGAATCCCTTCTTCTGTTCCAATCAGAACATCACAAACAACAGTGGCATCTGGAAAGATAACACACAACAGTGGCATCTGGAAAGACAACACACACAACAGTGGCATCTGGAAATACAATATTAAAAAAGTGTCGTTTGGAAAGACAACACACACAAAAGTGTCGTTTGGAAAGACAACACACACAACAGTGGCATCTGGAAATACAATATTAAAAAATGTGTCGTTTGGAAAGACAACACACACAACAGTGTCATCTGGAAAGACAATTCACACAACAGTGTCGTCTGGGAATATAATACACACAACAATGTCGTCTGGGAAGACAATTCACACAACAGTGTCGTCTGGAAAGACAATACACACAACAGTGTCATCTGGAAAGACAATTCACACAACAGTGTCGTATGGGAAGACAATACACACAACAGTGTCATCTGGAAAGACAATTCACACAACAGTGTCGTCTGGAAAGACAATACACACAACAGTGTCATCTGGAAAGACAATTCACACAACAGTGTCGTATGGGAAGACAATACACACAACAGTGTCATCTGGTGAGGCAACACAAACGACCATCTCAGACGACGTCGATTATTTGTATAAAGTACTATTTGGTAAAGTTCCCGCCTGGTGAATTTGCTCTTGTTTAACGCTATCACTCTAGCATTGTTTAAAAGCTATAACGGTATCTTCACAACTGCTGTATTTATATATACGTTTATGCCTGAAACTGAGACGTATTTATGTGACATTTTATTACATATATGAAAAGAGAGTCAGTGGAATATTCATCATGACGCCAGGGGGATCCCCAGTAAGACATTGCAATTGTGGGTTTCCGAAATCCACTTTGGAAGTTTAACGGGGCCCGTATTCTCGAAATACTTACGAATTCGTAACTCAAGTTGTTCATAAATATGGCGGCAAAACTGCGTGCGGGTCGGTCACTCACAGAATATCTAATACCAAGAACAAGATGGTGACTTTTAAGATTATAATGCAAACCCGCCAGTATTAGCTAAGATTCAACATGGATTATATAATACTTCAGTATAGTCTGGAGACAAAGTTAAGAAATGTTGCCTTTCGTATGGCATCCCTTACAGCAAATAGTTTCCATGCTGAAATGTTTCTAGGTCATATGTGGAACAGGTTCTAAGTGGATATCAACCTGGCAAATAATTTCCACTGCGGCTGTAGGTTATTATGCTAAATTCCCCAAAACACTTTTCAAAATCTGTAACAGACTGGATCTTATTTAACAATATTAACGAGGGTATACATATCAAATAGAAAGACAATATTAATATGTATGCATGTATGCATGTATGTATGTATGTATGGTTTTCTAAAAAAAATTTTTTTTTTTACAAAGTTTTAGCTGAGCACTGACTCTAGCGTGGGATCGTGAACGCATGACGCGTATCATAGGAACCATTTTGTGCTATACTCATTGTCGATGACATCTTACAACCAGTGAAAACTGCTGCCCAGAAGATGAGTGATTTGCTTCAAAGAAATGAGAAGCAAATGCTGCAAAGCAAATTGTCAGTCAGCTGCAAGACAGACTTCATGAGTTAAATGAAGCTGCGAAGGAGAATCCTTTGTTTGCTTTTTGGAAACAGTCCACGGAGACCGTAATTTGTTTAGCCAGTTGACTGTAGCAGCCCGTCCTCGGCAAGTCAATCTGAGTGATGTATTCAGCAATGAGCGCTCAGCAGTTCCTTCGTCTCTATCTGATGCCAGTATACAACTGTACAAGAGGAACGAAGCAAACTTATCCCATATACTAGAAGTATACGTCGGTTGGTCATACTGTCAGGAACGTATACAGCTGGCTGATGCACGATGCTGCTACATATATGTCGCAATGGCTGTTGTTCACACATTTAGCAAACCTCATGAGATATCCACCTTTGGAGACAAGCAGATGTCATCTTCAGTAACATTGGAGAAAATGTTGTGCGCACATATGTCATATTCGGTCGCTATGATTTTGTAGACTCCTTTAAAGTAGCAGAATGTTTTAGAAGAACAACATGAGAAGCGATCACGTTGAAAATGAGATTATTCATAGTTGTGCAGCTGCATTACACTCAAATAGTTAAGCGCGTATGTTCTACTTTTTGTAATATATGTTGCCAAATGTAATTACATAATAACTGCAATAAGCTTCATGTGTGATAATGTTCCTAAAACAATAGTTTTCTCATTAATTCAATTGGATTGGCTATGTAGGATTCTACGCCATTGATGAGAAGATAAATATTATGAGAATTGTGGGTATTTGTATGAGTGCCAGTGTAGACATGATTTGTCTGTAATATGTTGAATTTTCATAAATGCTAATTATATGTAATCAATATAATTTTGCATAATATAAGTTCCATAGACATAATTATGCATTTGCATATTCATAGAATAAGGCTTTACAGAATATAACATAGTTTAACGCATGCATAATCCCAAAAAAATGGGTAAATTGTTTTCGACATATCTATGCTTATCGTGCCCTGCAAACCAAGACGTTTATTGTTATAAATGGCATCCACCTGAACAGGGAATCTTAGACCAAGGGCAACAACTATTGCAGGTGAAACCTTTGCTTTAGGGAGTTCCCTGCGATAGTCATCTGTTATGCTCATGTTCTCAGTTGGCCTCCGTACTTCTAGGTCTGTTCAGTACTTAGCACGTCGGATAATAGTTACGCAGACATTCAGAACGTGAACGCCCCGAAGCAGTTTTAGCGCTGTATTTACGGAAATAAATGGTAAAACACTGATAATGTTATGATACGTTAAACGTTATTACCGATATTTATAGCTAGGGCGAAAAAAGTGTATATCAATAATCTGCACGATTCCTTATTCCTACTAAAGCCACTGAGAACCAATGTGTGCGGATAAACGAGACATAATTGTAGTTTAGAATACACACAACAGCTCACCTTTGCCACTTGTTGAAACTGTCCAGGAGCAGGCACACATCACGAGTATCCGAAGCAACGAATGGGACGGTTGTATGTACATCCTTGTGTGTATTGTCTCCAAACGTGCATAGAACATCGGCTTTGTCGTACAAGTTTTTGGTAAGGTCGTCTCTACGTTGTGTCTTGGCCAGAAGATTTGTTGACAGTCACCGAGATCTGCCGATGGAACATCGATAACATTAAGAATGAAATGTTACATACCCCGGATGTCCGGACATTTTAATACCACTATCGTCAGGTTTACCTTGGGGGCATAATTCTTGTAAAACAAAAATAATAACACTTCTACAGCGCGCAGTTCCATAGGGACCATATCTGAGAGGCGAGGCGTAAACAAATCGTTAAGCATTTCAACACGACCGCACAAAAGCAATCGGAGTGAATGGAATATGATATGTTTTTAGAATGTTTTGGGATGGTAGGTATAGTTTCATAATTACCATAGTTAGTAGTAGTATTCACAGTTCTTGATAACTGATTAACCTTTTGCACAAGTTATATATATATATCAAAATGCAACTTCGGATGACGATAACGTTTTTCTACTGCGATGGCGATCGTGATCGCGAACCTTTAGCGCACAGTAAACAGGTTATTATATCATGCTATTATGATGTGTCAACCTATCAGCCATTAAAGGTTTTTGAAACCGGGCTTCTTTGGGTAAAATCTGAATGACAATGAAGTTGCTACGTTGAGAGCATTATATCGTCTCCATCAGAATAAAAAATGCCAGTAATTCGTCATATAATTATCTGATGCTTTTAGTTGTTGTCTGCATAGTAAATGATTGTGTTGATTTTGCTGAAATGACAGCCTTACGTGTAGTCCCTATAACTAATACGTCATGAGTTCTACAAATTCCCTATAAATAATACGTCATGAGTTCTACAAAGTCCCTATAACTAATACGTCATGACTTCTACAAAGTCCAAAAACTGCATACTGTTTAGAATTGGTTTAAGCCATCCATCACTCCCTCGAAACATGGTGTGGAACTTCAGATAACACACACATGACTATCATTGCTTTCACCAAAGCATAATCACAATATGCTGCGTATGCAATAATGAACTGAATACAAGGAAAAGAGGCATGTCTCAATCGATTGACACTAGCTGCGATGAAATCGTCGGATGTGCAAAACGGCCATAGGCCTATATAGGTTCGCTCATGACATAGCATGTATATCATATGTGCTCTATGCAATCATGTATAAGAGCAATAACATGGGCAGTTAAATACGACTTAACTGACGTGACACGATTGTCAAGTCACTACTCTCCACGGTGCCAAGTTCTTATGTCGACAATATCGTCAATGTGCATTAATACATTAATTTCGCTCGTCAGACGGCGCATAGGAGCGATTCATTTTGATGCGAAACAAACGAACAAACCACCACCAACAAATACGTTATACCACTCGTTTTTTGACATTGTGAATTTACGCGACAACCCCTGACACAACGACGACAAAGCGATCGATCAACGGCCTGAGACAACATTGCCAAACAAATTGGCTTTATACTTCATGTCCCGCATGGAGGGTGAAGCCAATTAGTTTAAAAGGTGCTATTTCACTGTGGCGCTACACAAACAATAGGTGTTGCGCAATCACCCGTTCATCGCCAACTGAACGTAGAGCGTTGATTCTGCCTGGCCACATTTAGAACAATGACAGTCGCCTCCCTTCAAATCAAATATGCAAGTCATATGAGCGTAGACATGCGCGCCAGTTACTAATGGGATTGAAATATAAGGCAGTGACATTTACTCCGGGTCTATGTCATCGATTTACATCAGATGTTGTATCTGTTTTTCATGGCACTGCCGGATGACAAGAGCAGTTCCCTGGGTGCGGTTGGAGGAGGGCGGACTACATACGAAAGCAGATGCGAAATAAACAACATTGCCAACCAACCGTAGCAATGCCCCGCATGAATTATTAAGCCAATAGGTGCTGTTTCACTGTGGCGTTGGAGAAACAGTAGGTGATGCGCATTCACCAGTGCAGCGCCCATTGAACGGAGTGCGTTGATTCTGCCAGGCCACATTATTATTATATTGTACCACAACTGCTGCCAATTGACTTGTCGTGTATATACGTTACGTGAAAACTACTGTCATTAAATACTTTTATCCCAGCTCTGCCGTCTTGTGTTTCACACAATATATATATATATATATATATATATATATATATATATATATATATATATATATATATATATATATATATATATATATATATATATATATATATATATATATATATATATATATATATATATATGGAGGTACTTAATATATGTGACACCTGCTCTATTGCATTATATCAGTTGTGAAAATAAAGGAAATATGATTTATTTAAATGTTACAATCACCGCACTAATATGCATGTGGAACACTTTAATTTTACAATATATCAATATAATAATTCCAGTAAATTACTACATACTGCGCATACAGTATAATATGGAATACAGTATAGTGGCTCATAGTCGTCGTATCTAAAAGCAGAGAGTCATCAATTGCAATGAAGTTACTATAGCTGTTTTACGAAATTATGAATGAATGTATGAATGAATGCAATACCCGAATTTTCAATGAAACATATATTAATTTTGTTTCCATATTCGAGGAATTTGTTTGCAAAGGTCATTCAATAAATACCTTCTTTATATGTCCCGTACTGAGTAGGATGCCACAATTTGTACGTGCCTTTCAGTGGCGAATCAAGGATCTCGCAAAGAGGAGGCCAAAGACCATTTACCATGAAGCGGATCAACGGAAAAATACGGGAAAAATTAAGCCATAGGAGGGCATGACCCAACCCCCCTCTAAGTTCGCCAATAGTGCCTTTTAATAACATTTACCACAGAACGTTAACATTTAACACATGCACACACACATACGTATCTAAATAACACTACGTAGGGTAACGTGGGGCTACACGACTCCTGAGGTGAGACGGCCCTATCCACGTAGTGCGCAAATATAGAACCATCAGAACGTCACCAAATCTTGTGCATAATGACGGTAACATAGATCAGATACTCAACCCAAAATATTAGATAGACGAAATTAAATCGGGGTTTTCTAAATTTGTGCATGCACTATTATATGCACGGATTTAATATTTTCGCCAATAGTATAAATGATGCAACTCACTATATAATGGTGTGAATCGTTAACGTAATTGGTGATGATATCGCTATTCAGTTGACAGGTCAAACAATAAAATATGGGCAATAGTATGTTGTGTTGTTTTGTCCATCGTGTTGTGTATGAGGGGCAAGACCTTTCCTCTACCTTATCCCCCGCACACAAAGTCATAATGTATTTATGTTGACTTCCTGACTGGCGTACATTGACAGATTCTGCGATACGTCTTGTCATAGACCGGCGCACATTACACACCATCAATTGCTGCGATTCAATTTACGAATCGGTTAAAAAAAAAATTCCGAATATCAAATCAACATGTGAATCGAGTTGTGTTCAGTTGCGGACTAACGTACATCTCACGACTAATCAGTTTTAAGTAAATTTAGCACACGAATCACAACAACAGATTTATGTACTCCTAGTATTTGAATAGCATGTAGTTAAAAGCTTCAATTTAAAAAGACATAATGTCATTCGTACACTGCTTTGTTGCGCTGGCCCATAATTCAACAAAACTCGACTGACGTATTGATTTTCCTTGCGTTGTTGTTGTTGTTAAACCGATTCGAAGATGTAATTGCAGGAACACAAATATTTCATGGTGTGAACCGGTCTCTGACGAGACATCTCGATGGATCAGGCAATCTACGTTGGTCAGCCGTGGCGTATCATGCAAAGAGGAAGCCATTTGGGGGCAAGCCAAGTCAATCGTTAGTTTACGATGCTTTCCTGTAGGGGCGCAACAGGTTCCATACTGAGCAAATCAAAATGTTAAGCCAAAGGGGACCATTGCTGGTCGACACCTCCACAACTCCTCTATTCGCGGCAACGGGTAAAATAGAGCTTACGCAATAAAAGTATACATTCCTTAATAAAAGAAGAACTCGCTAAAGCTATTGAATGGCTAAATATTAATAAATTATGATTAAATAAAAACAATCCAAAATGCATGATTTTTAATATGCAGACTCTTCAGTTTTATAATCAAATGATCAAATCAATCGGCGTATTAAATAAGTTAAAACACATACTACATTCATAAATAAAACGTGCTCCTAAATATAGCTCACTAATATTAAGACATATGCATGGGAATATCAACAACTCAACAACACTATATTCTGGGGGCGGGAGCAGTTCCAGAACATAACGCCAGGATTACGGCAAAAGGCTCTATACGTCTAGTTTCCCTGTGCAACAAAACTTAACAACACTGATGCATCTCAATTACATACACAGTCCAGGACCGTCCTCAAGGCTTAGCAAAGGGGGTCCGGAAAAAGTTCGAGTAAAAACTAGTATCGCTATTCGGCACACTGTTAAGTTAATATACGCAAAACGCGCTCACAATTAGTTGGTGGACAAAGGGAGGATTTCTGATATTTCAATTAAAAACATTCCCCCCACCCCTCGAGGATGGGCCTGCCAATGCTGCCAACACAATGTAACTCGTGTTGGACAGCTAACCCAGCCTTTACAATATGTGCCAACGCGCCTTACTTTCTATTCTGTAACGGGATACGTATCAACGGTGTTGGAAAGATCGGCAAATGTCCAGAAACTGGAATCAGGACTGAATGCTTGATGCTACATCACTGGATGTTTTAAATAAACAGGCATGCATAGCATTTTGTTTAGCTACTAGTGGTGCTGAATCCTTTGTAACAATATCTCAAAATCGCTGTTGAACTGTATATCTCTATGTACGTTCCCTCACATCACCGTCGGGTTCGCATGTATTTGGCTAAAAAGGTAACATTTCCGGGGGGGGGGAGATATATTACGTAGGAATATATGTGGACGTTTTACGTTGATTATGTAAATCAGAACAAAGGGAGATCGTATATACGTACAATTGTTAGCACATCCACACATTATTTGTACGATTGTTCCGTGTTAACTATGCTTTGGTACTTGGTACTTTGTACACCTTACTGACACCCTGATATACCTGTTCTACCGATAGTATCAAAACATTTGTGTGAACCATTCACTCACGCTATCAACGGTCGCGATGACTATCCGTCCACATCAATGCGCCACATTGTAATGAATCCACGTACACAGCTGAGGGAATATGAACAACAAAATAGCCCAGGCTTCAAAGGGGAGCAAGAGGATTTGAACCTTGATGCATCATCCTGACCACTAAGTGACCCTCGACGACGAAGTTGTGTGTTTTATAGAAATAACGTTCTCACCTTTTTCACCCAGTTGACCTTCTCCGGTAAGCAGTCTTCCCCAATCAGCAGTTTGCCTACAATTGGAAGATATTTCATTGAGACAGTGGTACATGTGCGCTTCCTTCGCAGTGCAGTCGCTCTGTGGGTCTCTCCGCACTGAACAAACTCTGAAATGCTAACAGTAGCGAGTCGATGTCAGAAACGTAGCAACAGTGCAAACAAACACCAAAACAGTAGATCAATAACACGGATGGGCCAGTAGTGTCAAACACGTCACGTTTTCTCAGTTCACAGTCACGTACGAATTGCCATGCATACATACACATGCAAACACACATTTAAAAAGTAGATAAATAAGGCGTCAAGGAGGAGTAGCATAGTAAAGAGTCATGCATGCATACACACATACATACATAAATACATGCACGCATGCTTTATGAAAACAAACTATCTAAATTTTTCCCCGTATCATCCAGGATGGGTCCGCAAATGCTGTGAAAATAGTTAAACTGTTTGCTTAAGTGTTGATGAACTTGGCTTGAGTCCCTAAGGACACTTTGCTTATTGCCTGCCATTCAACTTGCTTCTGCAAGCGTTACATGAGGCACTGTACTATCCATAATTCATCAAGAGTAGTAGGTGCAATATGTTCCACCGCGCCTTTTTCCCATTTTGTAACGGGATGCGTATCAACGGTGTTGGAAAGACCGGCACATGTTCAGATTCTGGAATCGGGACTGAATGCTTGATGCTAAATAACTGGATATTTTAAGTCAACAGGCGTGAACAGCATTTTGTTTAGCCACTAGTGGTGCTGAGTCCATCCTAACGATATCTGTCTGTCTGTACTTTCCCTCGCATCACCGACGGGTTCGCATATATTTGATGACTAATGACGGTCCGTTATCCATGACATAAACATTAAAAATGTTGCTTGGTCACTATGTTCTTACAACCATGATAACAAGGTGACTTTCTTAAATGTATGCGCATGTTGTAGTAAACAGGTATCTAATAATAAACCAAACAATGCTAAGTGCGTTAATTAAATATATTAAATGAGCAACTGATCACGGTCCAGAAATTCACACTTGATCATCTGAACTATACTGCTCCTGCTGATTATTCACTTCAGTTCTCACACTAGAGCAGTCCTGGAGACAACAAACGTATGTGCATTTGAGTGGACTGACTCGCAGTCTGTAGCCGGACAAACACACCTGCATTTGCTTGATAGCAACCCCAGAACAACAGCTGCATCTGAGAATCCAGTCATCCAGTCAATGGCGAGTTTATCAACGTCACTGAACTCCCAACCATTATCACGTGAGTGCACTTATCGATACTTCGATGTTATACCCCAGACTGATTGTTGGCTCTGAGGACATGACTGTTGAAACAGTCTTTACAAGAAGGGACCTAGCCTGAATCCAGATTGGTGGTTGGCTTTGAGGACATGACTGTTGAAACAGTCCTTACAAGAAGGGAGCTGGCCTGAATCCAGATTGATGGTTGGCTTTGAGGACATGCATGTGGAGACTGTTCTTACAAGAAGGGAGCTGGCCTTAATCCAGATTGATGGTTGGCTTTGAGGACATGACTGTTGAAACAGTCCTTACAAGAAGGGAGCTGCCCTGAATCCAGATTGGTTGTTGGCTTTGAGGACATGCATGTGGAGACTGTTCTTACAAGAAGGGAGCTGGCCTTAATCCAGATTGATGGTTGGCTTTGAGGACATGACTGTTGAAACAGTCCTTACAAGAAGGGAGCTGCCCTGAATCCAGATTGGTTGTTGGCTTTGAGGACATGCATGTGGAGACTGTTCTTACAAGAAGGGAGCTGGCCTTAATCCAGATTGATGGTTGGCTTTGAGAACATGCATGTGGAGACTGTTCTTACAAGAAGGGAGCTGGCCTGAATCCAGATTGGTGGTTGGCTTTGAGGACATGCATGTGGAAACAGGCCTCACAATGTGGGACGTGGCCAGATTCCGCAATCCGTTCTTGGCTCAGAAAAGTTGGCAGCGTAGCGCATTGACAGCACAAATTCATACCCTTAGTGAACCCAATATCGTAACCTGGAATGATGTATTCTGAAAGAACAATGTCGGGGCCTTATCTTGAGAAAACACACAACATAAAAATGTTTGCATTTCCAACAGAGCAGCACATGTTCTTTGTGCAACCGCTGCGCACATTTTCTTGACATCAAGTTTATTTTCCTGAATCTGGTGCCATACGTATAAATGTTGCAGTCAATACGAGCTTGAACAGCCACACTAAGCATGAACACGACTGTGCGTGATTCAATCATATGATTGAATCATAGTCTGCATCGAAATGCTTTGCATGCAACAACATGCGAGTGTCTGCTTCGTCTTGTACCTTATGCAGCTCATTCACTTCATTCAGCCTTTCCGCTGTGAACTTGAACAATTGTCGCATGTCGCATATAGTACGTTGTCTTCCAGCTATTCCTTCAGTTATTGGCCTCTTCCAGTCTTCCACCATGAACTGGACCAGTGTTGCTTGAAGCGCAAAAGAGCAGAAGCCTCCACTGCTTGAATCTGTGGCTAGGCATAACGTTGGCAAACACCACACCGTCATCACACCCGTCTGCACCATTTCAGCTGATTTGATCGACATATCCTTGTGTACGTCAAATATGGCATATTGCTCACAGAAGTCTAAAGCTTTCGAATTGAAATATCTATCATATATTGTTTTCATAATTTGTACACCCCAAACCACTGGTATCAATGAATTTAGTTTAATTTTCGGTACCAACATTCCTGACCCATGGACTACACTAATATTCCTTGCGCCATTGGTACAAGGCGATGTACACGGATCTCTCACACGTCTACACGCAAAGGCTCGTGTTCATCTGCAAGCCAGCCAGATGTATTCGCTGTGCGGAAGCTAACACTCTTGTTGTCCCAACATCACGTAGCAGAGCCGGTAACTGTACATTTGTCCAAGCAGCAGCGACAGTTTGGAACGCACTGCCGTCCAGTGTCACTTGCATATCCTCGCAGGATTCATTTAAGTCAGCCTTGAACACATACATATTTAAGACATCGTATGCAAAACTCACTTCTACAACGGTTTATCATGGCTTTTTAATGTTTACATTTATTTTAGTTGATTTATTTATTTGATACATTTTAACTTATTTAGCCTAGACACGGTTATGTATGTATATATATATATATATATATATATATATATATATATATATATATATATATATATATATATATATACACAGAGCTGTCACGTTTCAGTATTTATTCAGCCTTTTTATCTTTGCGATGTGTGTTTTGAATGACACAGTTCTGTCCAGTGTCACCAAAAGGTATGCACGATTCTTGCAGCTGATGTTTAGTTGTCTGTTGGCGATTGGCGATTGGCGACGTAGTTTATTCCAGGTGTTGTAGTTGTCCTTTCTAAAGGGAAAACGCTTATTCATGTGCAGCAATGCTCAAGTTGTCAACATAGATAAACCCACGTTCTTTCTGGTGGTTCGATTGGCCAAACATGAACTTATATAATAATAATAATAATATATACAAATATTTCTATTGCAATAAAATCATCGGGAGTCCCAAGCTCTGCAGGCCACCAAAACAACAGAGGTTAAGCAATTCATAACGGATAGGCAGTTCCAGTTGTAAAAATTGGGTTTGTACGCTGGGGAGCTATGGAGGATAAGCAAGTTTAAACAAGAATATGTTTGGTTTCCGGCGAAATGTTATTATATTTCCTACATACTTCACACTAACAGGGAATGAGTTCCACAGGGTCTGTGCAACAACTGAAAAAACTCTAGTTCCGAAATTTGTCTTAACATGCAATAAAAAGTAGATTAGAATTAAGCGATCGGAGCTGTCTGGGCTGTCTTGCACGATTGAGCAGTGAATGTGAATATGCTGATATCTTGGATGAAACTGTTTGATTGGTAATTGTACATATCTTTAAAATAATGCGATACAGGGCAGGACAGCAATGATTTACGAAAAAGTGGTGAGTAAGAGAAACGAGGCAACCGGGTAACTACCCTTGCCAAAAAATGTTGCACAAATATAAATTTCAAGAGTAATATTATGATAAAGGGAATGGCAATATATGACACACACAGTCTTATACGTAGTCCATGCACCATTTGTTAGATATATCAAATTGTAGACATCATAATAATATTTAAAAATCTGACAAGATCTGATAGGTGCTTGTATTTTCGAAAAATTGCAAACATTTAGGATTTGTAACACGTGTTACGTATTTAGCCAAATCATCGTCAAACAGAACATGTAAGTGCATAGTTATGTTCGTCACTTGGTTCATCTGATCCACACAATATGCAAGTTGAAGGTGATAAAATTATGCATTTTCCGGGAATTTGTATCTGTCAAAATAATTCACTCACATACACAGCTGGACATGATGTTGGACTGCTAATTACTTTTTTTACTGGAAAGATTGCATGGTTCGTTTGGTTGAAAAGTGTTTTTCGAAGGTTGTGACAGGCTACAGTTTTATAACACGTATTACGTATTTAGCCATATCATCGTCAATACAGAACATATAAGTGCATAATAATTACGTTACGCCGGACACGGCTACCTGGCTTACCACACTCTTATGACATCAACAAACAGTGTATTGTCCCTAAATACATAGTTAATGCAGTTTGCGAGCAACGACATTGTGCAATAGTTAGTTAACAAAGAGAGTTTTTTACAAGGGCACCTATATCGACTCCTTTCCCGATCCCGACCGTCTGCGCGGTCGGAGCGGGAAGTGGGACATCGGGATCCATTTTGAGGTTTTACGTAACGCTCCAACGTAACCCGATCTACGCGGATCGCCGGTAAAATCTTAAATATTAATATGTCTATCATAACACCACAACAACTCTATAATGTTATATCTGAGTGAGATAGCGTCGTCGTATTTTTCTTCCGACAACACGGAAATTGCTCACTTAAGACTCACATGAAACCCAACGACAACTAAAATGGGGTGGCTAATAACTTAGTTGTATGTACATTATTTTATTATTTATTTTGGTTCAACCACAATTTCAATGTTAAAACTGCATCCTCAACTGATTGACCCTATCGCGAATCCTGTACACTGATATCAAAATATATAGTGTGTGAAGTGCGACATCTGCAAATGCGTGTATTTGTACAAATCATCAAACAATTGGCTTTATTCGTTAGACATGGTAAGGCTGAAAATACTTTACGGGTCAATGCCGATCACTGACGTGCCGTCCAACCTCTCGCCGATCATATGACGAAGTTACGAAAAAAAATGAGTTTACAGCGTTTATATTTTCACTTAAAGAAATGCTTGATCAAACATTAAGACATTTAATAGTTTGTCTGATGATTTCACAAAAACTACATAAAAAAATAAATAAAAGAACTAGCATGATGGAATCACATACAGGCGCAGTATGTGACGTATGAGGGGTGGACATTTTTCATTCGATAAACACGTATAAACGAAAACCCAAACACAGGTGTATTGCCAGTGTTGTCCTTGTCACGGCAGCCATTACAGTCACAAATGGTAGGCCTTGAACTGCAAGACAAGACCGCCATGTTTATCGCATCCAGCTGGTGTGATAGGTTCCGTAACATTAATGAGGCCGTTCAGAAAAGAATAGGAACCAGCTTGGCAAATATACTATAAAAAGGTATTGCCGATTTGCCCATAGGAATCGTCAAAACAGGCCTTGTAAAAACGCATATCAAACTATCAGTGTCTCTGTTGTTGCTTTGGTATGATAACATTATATTAAACAAATGTTCTTTAAACTACTGGTCGTTTCATATTTGGTGAGACCGTAGCCATGGTGGTCAAACGTATCGCACAAGTTGTTACGGTCACGTAGAACATATTATATTGCTTGAGATAAACTTGAATGTGCGTGCGTGCCCATGCGTGTGCACGTAGAGACGTGCGTGGTGTTAATTTGATAGCATTACACAATTTCAAATATACATTTTGGAGAAAGTACGTGAGTCAAAGGAAGATAAAATAGTCCACTAATCTTTCCAATATGTTTCACTTTCCAGTACAGTTCGCTGGTAAACATGTTCGGACTAAACTAACTGTGTCTTGCCATGGCAACACTAATACAACATTTCTGCATTAAAAAATAATGTGTGACTCTGCATGTATGACTCTCCATAACGCCGTCAGTTTAGATTGTATTTGTCTGACGTTTTGAAAGCGTGCCGGTTGGACCATTGGAATGGTTCTTACATTAAAAACATACTAAAAAACTAACCTGGGTGGTGATATTATGAATTAATCTATGTGGACGTTTGACGTAGATTACGTAACTAGGAACAATAGGAACTCGTATGTAGGTACACTTGTTCAGAGTTACGTAATCATCGTCATACGTCACCACACGTTCGTTCCTACGCTGTGAACGCTTCGTGAAACAGTCAGTTGGGCTTGAAGTTGTCATTGCCATTGGCAATGCCCTAACAACGCTTGATTGGGTAGTGCGTGGAGTCATAGGCTTTTGCAGTGGCTGTCTTGTGTCCCGTGGAACGCCAGCCAATTAGTCTACTCTTGTGTAAATCAATGATTGCGAAATGGCATTTGTGTTGTATCAGTTCAAGTGCATGGGAACTGGCGCTTTTCTCTACCATTATGTGACACGCATATGTTATTGGTCGAAAGCCCCCAGAGAGAAACAACGCACTAAATAAACGGGTACATGCGTACATGAATTAGTCAACACTGGTTGTTTTGAAGTGGCGACCAGCCTAACACGCAACATACCCATTGGCATACAGTTTGTAATGTCCTTAAATGTAATAGTAATAACATAAATGTAATTGGTTATTATGAAACAAAAACGACCAAAGAAGAATATTACTGCAATAAGTGCTCTTACTGTTTCATATGATGTAATGTTCGTTGCCGTGTCGCCCACAGGTCGACTAGAACTTCCTCCGGTATTACCAGGCATGATTAGCACGTGATCGAACACGGATCTACGCTTCCTCCGTACTTGCTGTGACAGCGGTCGTGCGTCCCAGCGTACCTACATATCTTCATTGGATATGATCCCTTTAGGCCAGCGCTTGCCCAATATCGATCGCAGGTGGCGTCTGTGGCAGGCTTCTACTTTGTGAAACACAATGGTTGGTACTGCCCAGCTGCTGCAGGTGTACAACACACCTTAGACAACCGTCGCATTTTACACCAGCATTCGTTTGTCCAGTGGTATCTTAGGCCCGCGTATACACATCTTCCAGAAGGACTGGAATGCGACGAAGTTACGAATCAAAATATGCAACACAATTTAATTACAAGCACATCACACCACATTATATGTTCCACCGGATAATCTATAATGAGTTACACATTAGCGATGTTTCTCAACGTTACTAGGAACAACAACGACAGGTCGATCCTTTCTCAGACGGTGCATTACTGAATATTATTGTGGTCGGAACTCTGACATGGATATCCGGCTGATACGTTGCCCATGGTCATTGGAGGGACACTGGCGCATTGAGACGGTGATTGTTAGAATATTAGTCACCATCAATCACCCTGTGCGCACACCCTGTGTCTCGCACTGTCCACCCCCTAATTTCGGGTTTCTAGCCATGTTTCGCTACACACACTAGTGCTGGTCCCACACAAACCCACCCTTCTAGAACCACAGATTCATCATTTCGCAGTAACTCACATTACACTTAACAAAGCTCGTTCCTGGTTTGGAGAACCTTTACTAGACGACACGTCACAAGAGCTTGATCAAATACACGTATACACGGCGGTAACGCATCGCGATTGCGACCGATATTGAGTTTGCACGAAGCTGTTAGCAATTGGGATTACGATCGCGATGCAACTCATTTCAGTTCTAACCCACGATCAAATTGAGCACATGGAAATACAAAACTCAGAATATCTCTTGCACATACGGTTGTACAGCTTGTTCTCAAGAACTGTTCTATTATATTAAATACGGCAATTGTGAGGCAATAGCTACCAGCTACTGTGAGGCAATAGCTACCATGCTAAATCATTCTGGATACGTATTTCATGTCGCTCGCTCCGATTACTTTTGTACATCACGTGCTAAACGATTCTGGTTTTCGTCGCCTCTGAGATCGGTTCCTTAAGGAAATATGCGCTGCAGATGTTTTATTATGTTTTACAACTATTATGCATCTGAAATAACCACACAATAGTTACATTAAAATGTCCTGATATCCTGAATATGAAACATTTCATTCTTAATATTATAGATGCTTCAATGGCAAATCTCGGTGACCGTCATCACAGATTCAGGCCACGACACAACATAGAGACGGCCTTATGGAAGACTGTCCGACAAAGCCGATGTCCTATGCACGTTTAGAGAGAATGCACAGGAAGATGTACATACAACCGTTTAGAGAGAATACACAGGAAGATGTACATGCAACCGTCCCATTCGTTGCTTCGGATACTCGTGATTTGTGCCTGCTCCTGGACAGTTTCAACCACTGCCAAAGATGAGCTGATTTGTGCATTCGAAACTATAATCATGTCTCGCTCATCTGCACACGTTGGTTCCTAGTGGCTTTGGTTGGATTACACCGTTGTATTACGTCGTCCATATTTATGTGACATATTATTACATATATGAAAAGAGAATCAGTGGAATTTCCATGATGACACCAGGGGATCCCCAGTAAGACATGGCTATCGTGGGTTTCCGAAATCCACTTTGGAAGTTTAACGGGGCCCGTATTCTCGAAATACTTACGAATTCGTAACTCGGGTTATTAATAAATATGGCGGCAAAACTGCGTGCGGGTAGGTCACTCATAGAATATCTAATGCCAAAAACAACATGGTGACTTTTAAGATTATAATGCAAACCCGCCAGTATTGGCTAAGATTCAACATGGATTATCTAATACTTCAGTATAGTCTGGAGACCAAGTTCACAAATGTTGCCTTTCATATGGCATCCCTTACAGCAAATAGTTTCCATGCTGAAATGTTTCTAGGTCATATGTGGAACAGGTTCTAAGTTGTTGTCAACCTGGCAAATTATTTCCACGGCGGCTGGAGGTTATTATGTTAAATTCCCCCCAAACAAATTCAAAAACTGTAAAAAAACTAGATATTATTGAACAATATTAACGAGGGTATACATATCAAATGGAAAGACAATATTAATAAGTATGTATGTATGTTTTTCTACAAAAAAAAAACAATTTCCACTGCGACTGGAGGTTATTATGTTAAATTCCCCAAAACACTTTTAAAAATATGTAACAGACTGGATCTTATTGAACAATATTAACGAGAGTATACACATCAAATAAAAAAACAATATTAATATGTATGTGAGTAATTTTTTTTTCTACAAAAAACAATTTTGCAAAGTTTTAGCTGAGCACTGACTCCAGCGTGGGATCGTAAACGCATGACGCCTATCAAAGGAACCATTTTGTGCTATACTCATTGTCGATGACATCTTACAACCAGTGAAAACTGCTGCCCAGAAAATGAGTGATTTGCTTCAAAGAAATGAGAAGCAAATGCGGCAAAGCAAATTGTCAGTAAGCTGCAAGACAGACTTCGTGAGTTAAATGAAGCTACGAAGGAGAATCCGATGTTTGCTTTTTGGAAACAGTACACGGAGACCGTAATTTGTTTAGCCAGTTCCTTCGTCTCTATCTGATGCCAGTATACAACTGTACAAGAGGAACGAAGCAAACTTATCCCATATACTAGAAGAATACTTCGGTTGGCCATACTGTCAGGAACGTATACAGCTGGCTGATGCACGATGCTGCTACATATATGTTGCAATGGCTGTTGTTCACACATTTAGCAAACCTCATGAGATATCCACCTTTGGAGACAAGCAGATGTCATCTTCAGTAACATTGGAGAAAATGTTGTGCGCACATATGTCATATTCGGTCGCTTTTCCTACTACGATTAGTCAGCAGATCGTCTCAATTGACATCTTCCAACATGCTTCCCGTATCACATTTAATACCCTTTCCAGAAGTTTACTGCACACACCAACTCTCTGTATCTACTAATGCACCTGCATGTATGTAAGACAAAGCAACACCAAAACAGGATAATATAATCCTTATTAGAACCAATGTAGCAATTTCGCAGTCACTCACATTGCACCTAACGATGCTCGGCATATAATATATATAACGAAATGTCATTATCTAATATTTATTTTACCTTTCAAGTTTCACGCCTACATGATTTCATCTACAATTAATTGATTAGCTTATTTATTAGTTTCTACTTATAGTTGATATAATTTGATAATATAAAGTATCCCTTCTTTTATGGACCAGGACTAGTCTAATACTGTAGACCGATTACTGTATTATCGATCACCATTGTTGATTTTACAAGTTTATTCGTGCTAAACGCTCCAAAAATACACATGTCAGAGGAACGTGCTTTTGTTCACATACACAACTGTTTCAAATTACTTACTCAACGGAAAACTGCATTGAAAATATAACAACTTATCACAATCCAAACTCACATTTCTTATTCAATTTCTGCCATCTTGTTTAGAATGCGCCGATTAAACCTGACCGGCGGAATCGGCGGACGCCGCCGGCGTGCGTCGGAATGAATCGACCACCAGCGTACGCCGGCGGATGAATCGAGTGCAACCAATGAGAACGCCCAGTTGAGAGGAAGTGACGTCATAATGCCGCAATACATAACGGGTCGTCGAATACGAGGCCCATATGTACGAATTACACTTGTTGTTGCTCTCCTCTTTATCCCTGCAGCCCGGGCAGAGGCTGGCACCGATAAGGGTCGTCTATTTTTTGTTTCCCTTTCTTCTTTGTCACTAGTCCCGTTTCACTGTCGTCTCCACTCTCGCACTAGTGTCAACTAATTAATAATGCTGCGTATGCGTGCAAATACTGTAAACAATTGTTGAGTATTAGATTGGATATTACTATTTTGTTTTCCAAATCACAAGTGCTGCGTATGGTACAGGTAAAACAACCAGTGTACTGATATATCGCAACAAATGTTATCCTTGATTGATTTACGTGGATCCTTTCCATTATCTCATATTTATAACTGTTTTCCACGGAGATGTGCCCGGTTACATAATATTAAACAATACTAGTTCCGTACCAGGTCACCGCGCGGCGCTGCATGACCAACGGTGGTCATATTTCGCACACGACATTTTTGTGGGCCTTAACCCTGTCCCTAAGTATGCTTTTGTACGAATAGGTAAATGTCGACAGATATGGACGGCTTCTTAATGAACGTTTACTGTTTTAAAAATATGCTATTGTTTCGGACGACGTTTGATGTAATCAATGCCGGCTCAACAAACTTAGCCGCACTGACGATCTTAGGGCTGCAATATTTGACAGGTGAAACAAAGCAGCATTATAGGCTGTTCACAAATATCGACTTCGTATAATGCGTGCTGGGGGGGGGTCAAACCACGCGTACTAAATGTTTAATTAATGTTGGTCGCATGCGAATTATTACCTCCGTGGCGTCCTGCTGTGAACGGTTATGGAACTAATATTGTCTTAAATGGAAAATTGTTTAACCGGTAACCACGCGGAACACAGTCCGATGGTCAAACCAATAACAATGGTCGTTTCACCTTTATTCCACACACAAACTCACAAACGTTCGCAATCAATTTGCGATGACAAGTAATTGCATTCTAAATACAAACGGTATTAGTTAATACATTAACTATCTTCGTTTTCGCCGGCGACATAAGCGGCAACATTCATAAAGAGTAAGTATATTTTTATCTTGGACATTTCTTTCTTAGCAGTTTCATAACAAGTTCGAAAAGTAATCTACCTTCCGGCCCAGAGCAATACATTAGTTCACTTGGTACATCAACGGACGCCGTTTATATGATCTGAAAGGAATAATGTTTCAGAGGAATCATTATGATATTCTGTTGCCAGGGAATTAACTCCA
>OY759268.1:42517683-42525183 GCA_963662155.1 Lamellibrachia columna
ATGTTTTTCCACAACAAATACTTTATAGAAGAAACTGTTCAACACTCATGTCAAACTCACTGATATTCTTCTTTATAAACTTTTCGAAGGATTTTTGTTTTACTCACTAACGCCATCGTAAACAGCATCTGATATTATTTTCCTTGTTTCAGTTCCCAAACTGACTACAAATAAACAGTTAAGCAAATTGAAATTGTGATGGTATTACCAAATTTAAAACATAACATAATATTATATGTATGACAAATCTTACAAGGATAAAAATGCTAGTCCGAATGAAAATGACTTTCTGGAAGAAATCATTACTACTGCTGTGAAATAATGTTTTCCCATTAAAACAATTAAATATATTATAAACATAAACACAAATAATCACATATTACCTAAGGCTTTATTAGATCAATGATGTTTATAGATAAATGGTACTTTTAATTAAAGCCAAATCCTGTACATAAACCGGAATAAGTTTCACTTAAAACATATCCTAATTCCATTCTTAAAAGTAACATTCGACTAGCTAAACAAATATATTACCATTGCAATTCAGATCCAACGCTTGCTTATGAAATAACTGGAGATAAACCTTGCAAGAAATGTTTAAATAAGCCATGTTTCAATTTTAATCCAATAAACCAAATTTTGTCTGATAATGTAATAGATAATATACAGCCAAAATCTAGCTGTTTGAAAGATGGTTCATCTACAAAAAACACTTAAGCTTATAACTAATGTCTATATTACAAGCTGTTTCCAAAATGTTGTGAGATAATTATTTTATTTAAATACACAAACTCATTCATAAAAAAAACATTACAATAACCAACATTCTACCGAACTTGCGTCTCAAAAAATTATAGGTAGACTTGTACAAAAGCTCGAACGAACGGAAAGCCATACCTTAATTTATCAAAAGCGTTCGACAATAGTGATCACAATGTATTGTTAGCTAAACTAAGTTACTATAGAATAAGTGGTGCAGCGTTTGATCAATGCAAAAGTTATCTGCACAAGCGAAAGCAATACGAATTTATGGGAGACTACAAGTCGAAAGGAATTTTTTTTAACTGGCGTTCCACAAGGATCTTGTTAGGACACTTTTTTTAATAGTTTATAGATTAATGACATTGCTCACTCCAATCAATGTCCTCTTTAAATTCAAAATGTATGGCGGTGTTATTGGATTAAGATCCTTTTGGACCTCACACAAGGACGTGTGTATATATATATATATATATATATATATACACACACACACATACAAGCACACGCACGCAAAAATAAATATTATATAAAATACTCATAATAATTGGTTGGTTTGTTTAAAAATTACTCACTTCCATTGAAGATTTCTATTTGGTCGGAACCATCCAGGTTGGCGCGATTGATGGTGAAAGCGGAAGCATCGCACCAGTAAATACGTCCACCAACGTTATCCACTGCGATAGCGGCAGCCTTTCCTGGAATGGCACAGTTCAGTTAAGTTTATTCCAATTCATCGATTCGCCTTGTGACAGAGCACATAACGAACTTTCAATCGCCAATTACAGATTTGGATTATATTGTTTGTTGATCATTCGTGGACTATATCCACTCAATTGCGGTTTAATCTCAATGACTGTGTAGTCAGTTGTGATCTTCTTAATAACCGGTGTGTACTTCCACATTCTAAATATTGGCCTGCACATTGAAGCTAAACTCGAAGCAGAATGTACTGTTCTGAAATAAGTATCAGTGAATCGGGGCACGGTGGCTCGTCGGTTAAAGTGCCTGACTGATCGCCTGAACGAGTGAACCTGGGTTAGAGTCTACCTACTGCTCTTTCGAAAGTTGTGAAATTTCGTTTACCCCAATTTGCCTTTGTAATGCAGTATATATTTGCACTCGTTGGTCCGTTATGTATGATACCTATACCAGGGAAATATTTTTTTACAACCAACAGTATTTGTTATCGTAGTCTCAAAAAGGTTAGAGTTAAGAGACATAATGTTGTAAGCGCCAGGAGAGTCATGTCTAGTCGGATACAGGCGCTGTATAAGACCACACGTTATTACTATTACAACTGATGTCTCTTACCTCCGATGAGTGTCTTTGGTGAACCGAATATTGGAGGTATCGCTGTTGTGTCCAATGGAATCGTCTGCATTCCGTCTCTTGTTCCAATTAGAATATCACAAACAACAGTGGCATCTGGAAATATAACAAACAACAGTGGCATCTGGAAAGACATCACGCACAACATTGACATCTGGAATGGCAACACACACAACAGTGGTATCTGGAAAGATAACACACACAACAGTGAAATCTGAAAAGACAACACATATAACAGTGGCATCTGGAAAGGCAACACACCCAACAGTGGCATCTGAAAAGACTACCCACACAACACTGGAATCTGGAAAGACAACGCATATAACAGTGGCATCTGGAAAGGCAAAGCCTTCAACAGTGGCATCTGGAAAGACAACACATACAACAGTGGCATCTGGAAAGATAACACACACAACAGTGACATCTGGAAAGGCAATTCACTCAACCACCGACTCAACAGTGGCATTTGAACAGTGGCATATGTAAACACAACGCATGCAACAGTGACATCTGGAAAGACAGCACACACAGCAGTGACATCTGAAAAGACAACACACACAACAGTGGCATTTGAAAAGACAACACACACACAACAGTGGCATCTGGAAAGACAACGCATACAACAGTGGCATCTGGAAAGATAACACACACAACAGTGACATCTGGAAAGGCAATTCACACAACCACCGACTCAACAGTGGCATTTGAACAGTGGCATATGTAAACACAACACATACAACAGTGACATCTGGAAGGACAGCACATACAGCAGTGACATCTGTAAAGACAACACACACAACAGTGGCATTTGAAAAGACAACACACACACAACAGTGGCATCTGGAAAGACAACAAACACAACAGTGGCATCTGGAAAGACAACGCATACAACAGTGGCATCTGGAAAGATAACACACACAATAGTGACATCTGGAAAGGCAACTCACTCAACCACCGACTCAACAGTGGCATTTGAACAGTGGCATATGTAAACACAACACATACAACAGTGACATCTGGAAAGACAGCACAGACAGCAGTGACATCTGTAAAGACAACACACACAACAGTGGCATTTGAAAAGACAACACGCACAACCGTGGCATTTGGAAAGACAACACACACACACACACAACAGTGGCATCTGGAAAGACAACAAACACAACAGTGGCATCTCGAAAGACAACGCATGCAACAGTGGCATCTGGAAAGATAACACACACAACAGTGACATCTGGAAAGGCAACTCACTCAACCACCGACTCAACAGTGGCATTTGAACAGTGGCATATGTAAACACAACACATACAACAGTGACATCTGGAAAGACAGCACACACAGCAGTGGCATCTGAAAAGACAACACGCTCAACAGTGTCATTTGGAAAGACAACAAACACAACATTGGCATCTGGAAAGCCAAAACATATAACAGTGGCATCTGGAAAGGCAATGCACTCAACAGTGTCATCTGGAAAGACAACACACACAACAGTGGCATCTGGAGAGACAACAAACACAACAGTGGCATCTGGAAAGACAACGCATGCAACAGTGGCATCTGGAAAGATAACGCACACAACAGTGACATCTGGAAAGGCAACTCACTCAACCACCGACGATGTCGTGTGTTGTATAATGTAGCAATTGGTAAAGTTCCTGTCTGACGAATTTGCTGTTGTTTGACGCTATCACTGTGACATTGTTTAAATGCTACAATGGTATCTTCTCAGCTGCTTTATCTTTATATACTATTTTGCCTGAAAATTACACATACTATATCATATATGAAAATAAAACCCGACTGGTTCCTATTGAACAATATTAACGAGGGTATGCATTTCAAATGAAAAGGTAATAGTAATATGTCCATGAGGAATATTTTACTTAAATAAAATTATTTCAGCTGACCAGTGACTCCAGCGTTGGCTCATCAACGCATGACTCTTTTCCTGACGGTGCTGCTACATATATGTTTCAATGGCTGTGGTTCACACCCTTAGCAGACCTCCTGAGATATCCACCTTTGGAGACAAGTAGACGCAATCTTTTGTATACTTGGAGAAAATGTTGTTCGCATAGATGTCATATTTGATCGCTATGATTTTGCAGACTCCTTAAAAGTAGCAGAATGTTTTTGAAGAAAAACATGAGTAGCGATCACATTGAAAATTTATGACCCATGGGTTCCACTCCCAAAGATTTGGAGAAAAATCATCAAGCATAACAAGAACTAAGCAGACCTTGCCGCATTATTGTCTAACCACTTGCTCAAGCCAAACCATCACATCAGCAGGTACACTTGGAAATCGGTGGTGAAACTGAGGATGGTGTGTGCGTTTGTACAATAACTGAGCGTACTCTGTCACATGTACATGCTACCCATGAAGAGACCTGTGCTGTGGATGCTATTCGTAACGGAAACCGACGGATTGTCATCAAGTCGCATTATACTGATGTCCATATATTGGCTCTTCATAATGCTTTTCTACGTCTGATTAAGTTTGGATATCCAGCAAACCCAAATTCAACCCAGTACATACAGTAGCAGATAAACTTGGACAACTACAATAATATTCTCAAAATATAAAGCAATGCATGCAATTTCTGTTTGCGACAAAACAAGTGTTTTATGCAGATATGGACAAACCTCTGCATGGATGGTATATTCGCATGATGAAAATCCACAAGTAGACATTTCTGATCTGAGAATATTTCTTATGGGCAAGGAAGCTGAGGATCCACTAGAACAGTTCCTTGTCAAATGGTCGCATGTCATAAATTCCTTTATGGTTGTGATTGAACTACAGTAACGTGTTTTCTTCCAGAAACAGAGCAGCACATAACACTTATCATCCACAGAGGATGCACTGCATCATCACTTCCGCAGGATCAACTTTCAAGTAGCTGCGTGGCAGCAGACACATATAGCCAAATCAGTCTTTTGACAACAACCTTTTGACAATGACTGGAGGAGAGTTGATGGTGAACTGAAGCCAGAGCTTGTGAGCCAGGATCCAGCATCTGTTGGCTACGGCTGGAGGATAGTTGATTGTAAGAAGTCAAAGCTTATGAGCCAGGATGCAGCACCTGTGGTATGTACTGAATTTATACACTGCTCTTGTGTATCGTCGAAATGCCAGAGACGGCGATGCAGTTGCTACAATCACAATCTGCACGTGTCCAAAATGATGAGGACTGCTTCAATCCTATCAAGTATCTGCAACTCAATTTGGTTTCTTCTTCAAGATACAAATAGGAAGACGAGGATAATGCTGATTAGTTTCAATATTATGAATCATTACTTGTTGCATATGATTTTACGAATACTCCATGTTTCCTTTTCAACACGAACTGCACACCTGTTTAAACTATTGTATATGATGGTGATGGGATTGTGTCGAAACATTTTCTAATGTAATGGTAATGGTGAGTAACAATGTGTGCATTACAATGTAGATTATTTCTAATTGTACAGCTGCATTACACTTATATTGTTGAGCGCGTATGTACTAGTTTTGATACGTATGTTGCCAAATTTAATAGCTTCATGTGTGATAATGTTCACAACACAAATTGTTGTATCATTAATGTATTAGGATTGATTTTGTTAGATTCTAAGCCATTGAGGAGAAGAAAGAGATGATGAAAATAGTGGGTATGTTTATAAGTGCCAGTATAATATGAGTTGTCAGTAATACGCTGAATTTTTCATGTAAGCCAATCAAATGTTGTTGAATAAATATAATTTAGCTTAATATAAGTTATATGGGCATAATTATGCATATGTGTGTTCATAGAATAAGGCTTTACAGAACGTTGCATAGTTAAAAGCAATGATCATCCCAAAATAATGAGTAAATCGTTTTATACACAGTTTTCAAAATTACCCATAATTATTATGCCCTGCAAACCAAGATACTAATTTGTATAAATGGCACCCACCTGAACTGGGAACCTTAGACCACGGGAAACAACTCTTGACGTAAAACCTGTGCTGCAGTTGGTGTCCTACGGAAGTAATTTGTTATGCTCATATTCTTAGTTGGCCTCCTAGGCCTATTCAATATTTAGTATGTCGGATAATATTTACGCAGATAATCAGAACGTGAACCCCGCGATGCAGTTTTGACACTATTTTGATGCTATTTGTAAGGAACAAAATGGTAAAACACTGTGAAGATTTAATGATACATTACACGTTATTACCGACAGTCATAGCGAGGTCGAAAATATAATAAACAGCTCACCTATGTCACTGGTTGAAACTGTCCAGGAGCAGGCACACATCACGAGTATCCGAAGCAACGAATTGGACGTTTGTATGTACATCTTCCTGTGTATTCTCTCTAAACGTGCATACGACATCGCCTTTGACGTACACTCTTCCGTAAGGCCGTCTCTATGTTGTGTCGCAGCCAGAAGGTTTGGTGACATTCATCTAAAGCTGCCGATGGAACACCGATAATGTATTAAAATAGTTTACACACTCGTGTTATCCGGACATGTCAATGTCGCCGTCGTCACGAGGCAAACACAATAATTGTAAAGAAGCAACAATAACACTTTTACAGCGCGTAGTTTCCTAGAGGACATAATAACAAGCATACTAATTGTAAAGAAACAGCAACTTCTACAGCGAATAGTTCCCCAGGGAACATATCTGAGAGGCGAGGCGTAAAATAAATCGTTAAGCATTTCACACGACCGCACAAAAGTAATCGGAGCGAATTAAATGCAACATGTTTTCAGAATGTTTTGGCATTGTAGGTGTGGTTTCATAATTCCCATAGGTAGTAGTTTGTGCAGTTCTTGAGAACAACCTGAACAATAATTTGTGCAACATATATTCAATGTTTTGTATTTGCATTTGTTCAGGAGGAGCAGCAACGAGTTGAAAACGATGATAAATAATCAAGATCAAATTGACTGGGATCGAGATCGCTAACAGTCTCGTGTAAATGCAATTTTGGATGACGATCACGTGTTGCTATTGCAGCTGTGTAGACGGGGTGTTATGCCATGCTATTATGATGTGTCAACATACAAGTCATTAAACATTTTTGAAACCGGGCTTCTTTGGGTGCAATCTGAATGACTGCGAAGTTGCTACGTTGAAAGCATTACATCATCTCCATCATAATACAAATGTTAACTATTTGTAATACACAGCAATACCCGCAATTCGTCATATAATTATCTGATACCATTTGTTCAATATGACTACTTGATGTTCCTCTGGTTTTAGTTTCCGTTAGGTTACTTAAAATAAAACTGTTCGGATTCAACCTCTCTATGACCTTTAATAAATTGTTCAAGTATTGACTTGTGTAGTTGGACAATAAAATCTTACTTGTTAATGGTTAATTGGAAATTGGTTATTTCATGATTGTTTTTGATTCTTCAAATA
>OY759268.1:42527683-42547683 GCA_963662155.1 Lamellibrachia columna
CACACGCACACGCATACGCACACCTACACCCACACTATTTTACTATTCCAGTCTCCAATGAGAGATTATGTGCAGCCATGTGTGAATGGGAGGCAGATCAATCCAGAACACAAGAGCACTGCACCAACTTGGCTGGGCTGACACTTGAGGCAAGTGTGAAATGGAGGGAAGGCATAGAATTTCTTCTGGTGGTGATAAGTCGATGGCTAACCATGGCTTCAGCAAAACTTTGTTTAAAATAAATATATGGGGCTGGAAACTTGCAGCCAAGTGGGACTATAGGGCCATTAGACCTAAGCATCTAAAATTGTTTCGTGTGTACATTATAACCGTTAACGGGGGAGATGTTGAGAATGGTAATATTGCTTCAATGTGAGTTCTTTTTACAGTGCCAACTTAAATCAAACGCATGCCAATTGCAGTGATGCATAACAAATAACGGACACATATTTAAATGTTAGTGTGTAAAGGGAAACCTAACCCACACCTCAATTCTTCATCCACCACGTTTAAACCCTTCCAGAAAATATTTTTATAAGCATCTATAACTTTTAACATTTTATCAAATGCCCCTTGAAGAAATGACTTGGCAAGTAAATGTAAATGAGCGGATCTCTTTTCGCTAAAGTTACAAAACACATTTCTGTTATACGTCTTGTGCTTTTTGAATCGTTTTAAAAGTGTACACATTTCTACCAACACATGATTTAATAATTATTTGAATAAATTAATTGTTAATTTGATTGACCTGAGAAACGTGTATGGTTAATTTAATGTAATTGACCTAATAAATGTAAGAGGTTAATTTAATTTAATTGGATAGTTTATAAGTTAATTGAAATTTAATTAATAAACTTTTCAAGTTAATTGCAAAGCATAGTGCATAAATCGGTGTGCGTAAACACCACGTGCTTTTCATAAATGCTTACTTATCATACATTTTTACCTCGACATATGACTGGGCTTTTCATAATTTACTATATTCATTAAATATTTTCTAAATTTAATATTTTTGTAATATATAATTAATCCAGGAAGTATGGGTGTGTGATTGCGTGTATCTTAATTACGTTTGGCTTATTGTATGAAACAATTTAATAAGTAGAAATGCTTTGTGCACAATACTCGCGGCACCCTCTCTTTTGGATAAATATGAGCCCTCCCACATGTGAACTTGTAACGCCCCCTGGAGATTGTTTGCGAAAATTTGCACCCTAGTGGCGTCCTCTTGGAGTTGACTAAGAAAATATGTCCCCGCATGAGAACTTATAGCGCCCCTGTAGTCTTTATTGACAAAAATGGCCCCCCATGTGAAAAGCAGGCTAAGGGCCTGGAAGGAATACGTTGTCATACATGTTTTTTTGACATTGCGAATTTATGCGACAACACCTGACACAACGACGGAAAAGCGATCGATCAACGGCCTGAGACAACACTGCCAAACAAATTGGCTTTATACTTTATACTTCATGTCCCGCATCGAGTATGAAGCCAATTAGATTAAAAGGCGCTGTTTCACTGTGACGCTACACAAACAATAGGTGTTGCGCATTCACCCGTTCATCGCCAACTGAACGTAGTGCGTTGATACTGCCTGGCCACATTTAGAACAATGACAGTCGCCTCCCTTCAAATCAAATATGCAAGTCAGATGCGAAGAAACACTCAGGCCGTAGGGTGGAAGACAACAACCCAAATGGGAGGACTGCGTATATAGGAATGCAAAAAAGTAGAGTAGACGACACGTGGACGGGGAAACCTGCCGACAGAAGAAAAAGGCTGATGACAGAAGAAGAAGTCTGCTAACATAAGAAGGTTGCTTGACAGAAGAAGAAAGTCGTCGACAGAAGAAGAAGGCTTACGAGAGTAGAATATGTCTGCCAACAGAGAAAGGAAGACAGCAAACAGAATAAGTTTGCCAACAGAAGGAGAAGGCTGTCGACAGATGAAGAAAGTTGCCGACAGTAAGTGAAGACTGCCGACAGAAATACAAAGCTGTTTACGGAAGAAGAAAGTTGCCGACAGAAGAATAAGGCTGCCGACAGAATAAGAAGAAGCCTGCTTATAAAAGAAGGAGGCTGCCGATAGCATAAGAAGGCTGCCCATATATAAAAAGACAGTAAACACACAGTTTGCCAACATAATTAGAAAACTGCCGACATACGAAGAAAGTTGCCGACAGAATGTGAAGGCTGCCGACAGAAGAAAGAGGCTGCCGGTAGAAGAAGAAGAATGCCGATGACAGAAGAGGAAGTCGGCTGACAGAAGTAGACAGTTGCCTACCAAAGATGAAAGCTCTGACATAATAAGAAGCCTGTCGATAGAAGAAGAAGGCTGCCGATAGAAGAAGAAGGTTGTTGATAGAAGAAGAAGACTGACAATAGTAGAATAATGTTGGCGACATAAGAAGAAAAGCGCTGCTACCATAAGAAGGAGAAGGCTTTCGATAAGAAGAAGGCTGCCGAAAGAAGAAGAAAGTTGCCGATAGAAAGATAGTTGCCGACAGTATAAAGAGGCTGCCAGTACAGATAAAAATAGCAAACAGAAAAAGCTTAATAATAGAAAATGAAGGCTGCCGACAGAAGAAAACGCTGCAGACAGAAGAAGAAGGCTGCCAACAGAAAAAAAGAAGAAGGATGCCGATAGAACAATATTGCTGCCGACGGTAGAAGAAGGCTGACGACAGAATAATGAAGAGTGCAAACATAAGAAGTTTGCCAACATAATGAGAAGGCTGCCGACAGAAGAAGAAGGCTCCAATCGGAAGGAGAAGGTTGCAGGCAGACGAAGAATGCTGCCGACAGAAAGCGAATGCTGCTGTCAGGAGAAGAAGAAGGCTTCATTAAGAAGGAGAAGGCTGTCGGCAGACGACGAATGCTGCCGATAGAAGTAGTAGGCTGCTGATTTGAGGAAATGTTCGCCGATAGAAGAAGAATGCTGCTGACAAAAAATAGGAAGTCTGATGACAAAGGTGCACGGTTACCTACAAAAGAAGTACACTGCCGACAGAAGAAAAGCCTGTCGATAGAATAGGAAGGCTGCTGATATACGGAGAAGGCTGGTAACAGTAGAGGGCAGAGAAAACGTACTGCAATTAGAAGAAATTTGTCAACAGAAGGAGAAGGCTGTCAATAGACGAAGAAGGTTGCCGACATATGGTGAAGGCTGCATAACAGAAGAAGAAGGCTGCTGACAGAAGAAGAAGGTAGCCGATAGAAGAAGAAGAAGGCCAACAGAAAAATGAATGTTGCCGACAGAAGAAGAGGGGTGCCGACAAAACGTGAAGGTTGCAGAAGGGGAAGGCTGTCGACAGAAAACAGAAGGCTGCGCCTAAAGGCGAAATGGAAACGGATAACAGCTGGTGCTCAGTAAAGCCGGTGATGAACTAATATAACCTCTTAAAGGGAGCTTTCAGAAAGACATGCGTGCATTGCTTCAACTACGCAATTAAAACGATGACGTTTGAACGATTGTTCAACAGCTATTATAAATGAAAGGTCATAGTGAAACAACACCTTATGAACCCAACGACTTAATAATTCAGGCCGAACGTTGCTACTTTAACCTTTTGTTTATGGATTTGATCGATTACTTCATTATCCTTGTATAGGCTTATAGACAGTTGGGCAACAAATGAATTTATGTGACAGCGGCGCATAAAGGATTTTATGCGAGATAACAAGACAGGGAAGGCGATTTGAGGTTAGACCTTTTATAGTAGAGAGAGTATTAGCCTAATTACTCGCTCACGCGTAGGGATACACCGACCACGTGACCTAGAGCCAGCCTCTCTCGATTTCCACGTCAGCTTGTGTCGTTGTGAGACCTTTGCGCTGCAAATATTTCCGAATATATATTGTTACTGGTTAATCGTTATCGCTGAATTTGTTGATTTTATTGCAAGATCAGTTTTGGTGTCCGGTATTCCGCTCCGTTTGAAAAATCCCCACCACCCTCCCTGATATTACGTTGACAGTTGTTATCCAGTTGTTATCTAATAAATCAAGTCGTGTATTATGTGTAGATACACTGAATACAGTGAAACACTGAAGACAGAGAGATAGTTCACAAAGTTTTTGAATTTTGTTGACGTTTTCCCTGTTATAGTTTGGTACACGAGGTTTTGCATTAACGCTTTTCCCTCTACTAAGTTTTCAGTAGTGTACACAGGGTTTTAGTGCGGGTACTTTTCACGAGTATGTTTGTGTGGCTGTTTGGCCCTACCTCTCGGCCTGATGTGTTATTAGTTATTGGTTGACTCATGTCTAGATACGTAACACCTTTATACAATGTGTGTTGTGTTAACATAATTTTCATTATGAATTGTTCACGAATGTTGGGTGGTTCGCCCACTTTTTTTCATTTAACATGTTTGGGGATCGAGTACCCCAGCCTTTCTGTTTGTACATGTATGTGTATGGTTAATTCACGGCAGAGTGATCCCCACCGATAACATGTGAATTATAAATAAGTCAGTAGTGGTACAGATAGTACTGGTAGTGGGTAGCTGATAGGCATGATTTACTAATTATGTGTAAACACATTTTTGGGGCCGGCATGCTTGCTGAGATTATTTGATGTATCTTATTTTGATGGTGTACGCTTGCCTAATTTCCTGCTCCTTAATTAATAAATGTAAATATCATTCTTTGGCATGTGACCCCCACCGATACCATGTGAATTGTATATAAGTCAGTAATGGTACAGATAGTACTGGTAGTGGGTAGCTGGTAGGCATGATTTACTAATTATGTGTAAACACCTTTTGGGGGCCGGCATGCTACCTGATATTATTTGATGTATCTTATTTGGTGGTGTATGCTTGCCTAATTTCCTGCTCCTTAATTAATAAATCTAAATGTAATGTTTTGGCCTATTTAAATCTACGCTGGACTTGTGTTGTTATTTTGCATAAATACACATGTCATTTGAGCATCATCTTGGTAGACCTCAACCCCATTATCCTAAACATTTGAAGAATATTACAATGTTAAAATAACCCAATTCCGTGGTAATACGACAATATTATCAAAACACATTACACCTATGTATAAAAAGTGTCTTATAAAGCGAACTCTAATACAACAAACAACTCGAGATGCATCTAAAATGAATGACAGTGTGTTTTAATAATTGTTTTATCTATTGGAGTATGTTGAATGAGTATGAGTATTTTGTTAGCATGTGGTGTATCTCTCATCGATATACAAGTATTTCATTTTATTTGGACACACTTATTAAATTATCCTTGCCATCAATTACTCTTTGTGTCCTCGTACATCAAACTATTCAAGTTTTCTGCCAGTAAGTTTAACACTTAAGTGATGTGCATTCGTAACATAAACACCCATTCATTTGTAACATAAACACCCATTCATTTGTAACATAAACACATCCGCATTTGTAACACAGCCACCCCTTCATTTACCCCACATTCCTCTGATATTCAAGTATTGTTCCCAGTACTCAATTTTAACGATTTTCATCATGGAACATTTAGTTCATTTCCACTGATGGAAGGTGTACTAAAATTGCAAACATTAATTAAAAGATTAACCCTCTTCCACACCAACGTTGGAAAAATTCACTGAGCTGTATAAATTAGTGCCTGGCTACAGACAGTGGTGAGTATGTGAAAGATTCTAGTCTTCGCACATTATTTGCAGCGTAGCTGAATGCTTCCCAGAGAAGTTGAGATTGCCAGTGAGTGAAAGGTAAATCGTTATTAAGAGTCACAAGGACTGGATACCGCGCTATATAAGAACGGAGCCACTCTCGACGGTATGGATAAAGGGGAGCCTCTCTCGACAGACCGGCCACCGGTGAGCTGCTGTCGACGGTCTAACCAACGAGGAGCCGCTCTCGACAGTCCGACCACCGGGGTGCCGCTCTCACCTTTTCAGCCACCTTTCCATTGTGCTCTTACAATGGTCACTTTAAAAAATAATTAGCCTGCACATAAGTTGGACACTTGCAGTACCCCTGGATTGGGCTGTGACTGGATTATATAATGCGTTGTAGGAGTGATGTAAGGGTGAAGTATGTTCTTCTATGTTGTAAAAATATTTAACGAGATTTGCCATCCAAGCCAAAGATCCACACGACAGATGAAGATGAAACGAGACTACTGTTTCTTGGTTTAAGCTGACGCAGCCAATGTCGGGAGAGCCACACAGCAGACTACGTACAAGCAAGTGACATGTCGTCAGTACGTTAGAAAGTTGTTTCCACAAATGTTATGAATGTCGCTAGAAATGCAAGGGGTACACTTCTCTCACGTGATTGCACGATTGTCAACGATTTTGTTTTCCTTGGTTGTTCGACTGGGTCAACGCACATTCCTCGACTTTATTTGACCGGTCAGCGCACATTCCTCGACTTTAATTGACTGGTCAGCGTACATTCCTCGATTTTAATTGACTGGTCAGCGCACATTCGTCGACTTTAATTGACAGGTCAGCGTACATACCTCGACTTTAATTGACTGGTCAGCACACATTCCTCGACTTTAATTGACTGGTCAGCGCACATTCCTCGACTTTAATTGACTGGTCAGCACACATTCCTCGACTATAATTGACTGGTCAGCGTACATTGCACAACAAAACTTATGTGCACACCGCAGGGATCGGGAAGTTATTTCTGGAACTGCATGCATTTTTAGATGTCGTTGTCATATATAATAAATATTCCCATATAATACTTACCCCCCGGTCATTGTTATCTAAAAAATAATCCCCCTCAATTAATTAGCTATATAAATATTACCTCCTTGGGTATCATAAAGAGCGGAAATAACCATGATAAAATGTGCAATGCCGAGACAGATAATTGTATTTCTGCTTCGTGTGCCATGGTTGGCGACTTTGGAATCACTACACAGTTAAATCATTAGCATTAAAATAAATTTTTTTTCACTTGAGTGAAACTTTAAATTTTTATACTACTGGACACATGGCAAATTTTCAAATTTTTTAGAATATATATATATATATATATATATATATATATATATATATATATATATATATATATATATATATATATATATATATATATATATATATATATATATATATATATATATATATATATATATATATATATATATATATATATATATATATGACCGTGGGTACCCTAAATGGAGGTATTTAATAGATGTGACACCTGCTCTATTGCATTCTATCAGTTGTGAAAAAAAGGAAAGATGCATTTGTTTAAATGTTACACTCACCGCACCCTGTCATCGTACTAATATGTATGTGGAACACTTTTTACAACATATCAATATAATAATTCCAGTAAATTACTAAATACTGCGCAAACAGTACAGTAGGGAATACAGTATAGTGGCTCATAGTCGTCCTGTCTAAAAGCAGAGAGTTATCAATTGCCATGAAGTTATTATGGCTGTTTTATGAAATTATGAATGAATGCATGAATTAATGGAATACCCGAATTTTCAATAAAACATGTACTAATATTGTTTCCACATTTGAAGAATTTGTTTGCGAAGGTAATTCAATAAATACCTTCTTTATATGTCCCATACTGAGTAGGATGCCACAATTTGTACGTGCCTTTCAGTGGCGAATCAATCAAGGATCTCGCAAAGTGGAGGTCAAAGACCATTTACCATGAAGCGGCGCAACGGAAAATGCGGGAAAGAATTAAGCCATAGGAGGGCATGACCCAACCCCCCACTAAGTACGCCAATAGTGCCTTTTAATAACATTTACCACAGAACGTTAACATTTAACACGTGCACACACACATACATATCTAAATAACACTACGTAGGGTAACGTGGGGCTTCACGACTCCTGAGGTGGGACGGCCCTAACCACGTAGTGCGCAAATATAGAACCATCAAAACGTCACCAAATCTTGTGCATAATGACGGTAGCATAGATCTGATACCCAACCCAAACATGAGATACACGGTGTTTTCTAAATTTGCGCATGCACTATTATATGCACTGAATTAATATTTTCGCTAATAGTATAAATGATGCAACTCACTATATAATGGTGAGAATCGTGAACGTAATTGGTGATGATATCGCTATTCAGTTGACAGGTCAAACAATAAAATATGGGCAATAGTATGTTGTTTTGCTTTATCCATCGTGTTGTGTATGAGGGGCAAGACCTTTCCTCTACCTTATCCCCCGCACACAAAGTCATCATGTATTTATGTTGACTTCCTGACTAGCGTACATTGACAGATTCTGCGTCTTGTCATAGACCGGCGCACATTACACAACATTAGTTGCAGCGATTACATTTTCGAATCGGTTCAAACATTTTTGTGACGGTCAAATCAACATGTGAATCGAGTTGTGTTCAGTTGCGGACTAACGTACATCTAACGACTGAACAGTTTTAAGTAAATTTAGCACACAAATCACAACAACAGAGTTATGTACTCCTAGCATTTGAATAGCATGTAGAAAAAGCTTCAATTTACAAAGACATAATGTCATGCGTACGCGGTTTTGTTGCGCTGGCCCATAATTCAACAAAACTTGATTGACGTATTGATTTTCCTGGCGTTGTTGTTGTTGTTGAACCGATTCGAAAATGTAATCGCAGGAACACAAACGTTTCATGGCTTGAATCGGTCTCAAATGAGTCATCTCGATGGGTTGGGCAATCTACTTTGGTCAGCCGTGGCGTATCATGCAAAGAGGAAACCATTTGGGGGCAAGCCAAGTCAATCGTTAGTTTACGATGCTTTCCTGTAGGAGCGCAACAGGTTACATACTGAGCAAATCAAAATGTTAAGCCAAAGGGGGCCATTGCTGGTCGACAACTCCACAACTCCTCTATTCCCGGCAACGGGTAAAATAGAGCAAACGCAATAAAAGAAGAACTCTCTAAAGCTACTGAATGGCTAAATATTAATAAATTATGATTCATTAAAAACAAACCAAAATACATGATTTTTAATATGCAGACTCTTCCTTTTAATAATTAAATAATCAAATCAATTGGCATATTAAATAAGTTAAAACACTTACTACATTTATAAATAAAACGTGCTCCTTTATATAACTCATTAATATTATGACATATGCATGGGAATATCAACAACTAAACAATGCTATATTCGGGGGGCGGGGGCAGTTCCAGAAATTAACGCCAGGATTACAGCAATCGTGGAAAGTGCGCAGACCCCGTCGCACAACATCGGGACGGAACATCGTTGATAGTCGTGCAATCGTTCGTCTCGCAAAAACAGTTTAGCAGTGTACGCTTGACATGAGATGAACACCATGCTCATTAACTATTACTGATTTGTGTAAACTTGTGTAAACGTTTCTTCCCTTTTTGTTTGCGAAAACTGTTTTTTATTGCACCATCCTTCAGAAAGCGGACACATGTGACTTCAAAAAGGCTCTACACGGCTAGTTTTCCTGTGCAACAAAACTTAACAACACTGATGTATCTCAATTACATACAAAGTCCAGGACCGTCCACAAGGCTAAGAAAAGAGGGTCCGGAAAAGGTTCGATTAAAAAATATTATCGCTATTCTGCACAATCTTAAGTTAATATACGCGAAACGCGCACACAATCAGTTGGTGAACAAAGGGAGGATTTCTGATATTTCAATTAAAAACATTCTCTCAACTAGATTATCTCGAAACCCCCCCCCCCAGAAGATGGGCCTGCCAACGCTGCCAACACAATATAATTGTTTGCTTGAGCCGTTGCCGGTGGAACCCACTCGGCCAATGTTGTTTATTGTCATTCTCTACTTGCGATACTAAGCGCTACAGGACGAATGGCGGGATCCATAATTCATTATGATTACTACGTCGACAGTTACTATTGTCTTGCACACGCTTCGAAACACCTCTCTCTAACAAGCGAACAATGCACATTTAAAAAAAAAACATTAACTGTTCATCAAATATAATGTTCGATTACGTCTGTGATTGAAATGTATTGCTAGATAAAACGTACCATAATTTTATATAAACACGGTAAAGGCAACAAAAAGGCAATCAAAAGCGCCAGTATCACGAACCAGTAATGAATTGCTAAGTATTTTGCATTGCGTCGATACGACAATATTCAGCTCTTTAAATATCTACGCAACAACACACACACGCACGCACGCAGATAAACACGAACGCACGCACGCACGCACGCACGCACGCACGCACAGCTCAGTTTTATCTCAAAATTATCTAAATTTATCCCCCGAACCATTGATGACAGTTCTGCAAATGCTGCCAAAACAGTCGAGTTGTTTGCTTGAGTGTTGTTGATGTTACTTGAGAGTTGTTGATGTTGTCGTGAAACCCTCAGTGCACGTCGCTTATTGTCACTCGACTTGCGACTGCAAGCGCTACATGACCCATTGTACTATCCATAATTCATTAAGACTAGTAGGTGTCTGCCTCAAGCTTCGAAACACACGGCTCAACCAAGCGAACCATCACACGTTCCACAAAACGTGCATTGTTAGATAAAACGTGCGCACATAGCATCGATGGGGAGATGATTTAGCGCTTCCCAATATTGTACAAATGTGCATAGATGAATGAAGTAAGCATTTTTTTTCTAATCACAGCTATTGAAAATTACTTCAACGTTCAACGTTTCCGCTACCGTCATTAGCCTTCACGAGGAAGACAAAAATAAATGCACGGATGTCGTTTAATCTATGGCGCAGTAACTCGTGTTGGGGAGCTAACCCAGCCTTTTCAATATGTGCCAACGCGCCTTATTTTCTATTCTGTAACGGGATACGTATCAACGGAGTTGGAAAGACCGGCACATGTTCAGAAACTGGAATAGGGACTGAATGCTTGATGCTACATCACTGGATATTTTAAGTAAACAGGCGTGAACAGAATTTTGTTTAGCCACGAGTGGTGCTGAATCCATTCTAACAATATCTCAAAATCGCTTTAGAACTGTATATCTCTATGTACGTTCCCTCACATCACCGTCGGATACGCACGTATTTGGCTCGGTCGTGCATTAAAATACTGTAAAATTTCCGGGTGGGTGGGTTGATATTACGTAGAAATCTATGTGGACGTTTCATGTTGATTATGTAAATCAGAACAAAGGGAGTTTATACGTACAATTGTTAGCACATCCACACATTATTTGTACGATTGTTCCGTGTTAACTATGCTTTGGTACTTGGTACTTTGTACACCTTACTGACACACTGATATACCTGTTCTACCGATGGTATTAAAACATATGTGGGAACAATTCACTCACGCTGCCATCGCTCGCGATGACTATCCGTCCACATCAATGCGCCACATTGTAATGAATCCACGTACACAGCTGAGGGAATATGAACAACAAAATAGCCCAGGCTTCAAAGGAGAGCAAAAAGGATTTGAACCTCGATGCATCGTCCTGACCACTAAGTGACCCTCAACGACGAAGTTGTGTGTTTTACATAAATAACGGTCTCACCTTTTTCACCCAGTTGACCTTCTCCGGTAAGCAGTTTTCTCCAGTCAGCAGTTTGCCTACAATTGGAAGATACTTCATTGAGAAAGTGGTATATGTGCACTACCTTCGCAGTACAGTCGCTCTGTGGGTTTCTCCGCACTGGACACATTCTGAAATGCTAACATTAGCGAGTCGCTGTCAGAAACTTAGCAACAGTGCAAACAAACACCAAAACAGTAGATCAATAACACGGATCAGCCAGTAATGGCATACACGTCACGTTTTCTCAGTTCACAGTCAGCTACTACTAACTGCCATGCATACATACACAAGCAAACAAACATTTAAAAAGGATATCAATAAAGGGTCAAGGAGGAGTACCATAGTAAAGAAACATGTATACATGCATACATAAATACATACATGCATGCTTGCATGCGTGCGTGCGTCGTGCTTGCGTGTGTGTCTGCGTGCGTGCGCGCGTACGTACGAACGTACGTACATACATACATACATACATCCGTACTTAAGTACGTACTTACGTACGTACGTACGTATTTTCCAGCCTGCCTGTATGCCAACCTACCTACGAACTTACCTTTGTTTTTTGTGTGACTGTTATGATAATTTTTTTTTCAAAATGTCAGGATACACAACACTATTATATGAATAACCATATATGCCTTGGTGCTTGGTGCTGTCAGTGTAGACATGCTTGTTCTCGGCAGCGGCACAGTTATTAGTACACCTTACTGTATCACGAACCAGTAATGAATTACTAGATATGACATTATTCAGGTATTTAAATATATACGCAACAACAAACACATGCACGCACGCAGGCTCGCACGCACGTACAGCTCAGGACCGTCATCAGGGTTTAAAAAAAGGGGTTCGGAAAATTATCAATTATCAGACAATCAGTTGGAGAGTCACGGGATGACTTTTGAAAAATGCTTGATGAAAAATTTTTTTTTTCCACGAACCATCGAGGAAGGGTCAGCAAATGCTGTCAAAATAATTAAATTGTTCACTTGAGTGTTGATGAACTTGGCTGGACTCCCTAAGGACACTTTGCTTATTGCCAATCAACTTGCTACTGCAAGCGCTACATGATGCACTGTACTATCCATAATTAATAAAGAGTAGTAGGTGCAATATGTTCCACCGCGCCTTTTCCCCATTCTGTAACGGTATGCGTATCAACGGTTTTAGACCGGCACATGTTCAGATTCTGGAATCGGGACTGAATGCTTGATGCTACATAACTGGATATTTTAAGTCAACAGGCGTGAACAGCATTTTGTTTAGCCTCTAGTGGTGCTGAATCCATCCTAAAGATATCTCAAAATCGCCGTTGAACTGTCTGTCTGTACGTTGAACTGTACGTATGTACGTTCCCTCGCATCACCGACGGGTTCGCATATATTTGGTGACTAATGACTATCCGTTATCTATGACATCAACATTAAAAATGTTGCTTGGTCACTATGTTCTTACAACCATGATAACAAGGTGACTTTCTTAAAAGTTTGCGCATGTTGTAGTAAACAGGTATCTAATAATAAACCAAATATTGCTAAGTGCGTTAAATAAATATATTAAATGAGCAACTGATCACGGTCCAGAAATTATCACTTGATCATCTTAACTATTCTGCTCCCGCTGACCATCCATTACAGTTCTCACTCTAGAGCAGTCCTGGAGACAACAAACGTATGTGCATTTGAGTGTTCTGACAAAGCACTCGCAGTCTGCAGCCGGACTAACACACCTGCATTTGCTTGATAGCAACCCCAGAACAACAGCTGCATCTGTGATCCAGTCATCCAGTCAATGGCGAGTTTACCAACGTCACTGAACTCCCAACCATCATCATGTGAGGGCACTTGTTGATACTCCGATGTTATACCCCAGACTAGTGATTAGCTCTGAGGACATGACTGTTGAAACAGTCCTTACAAGAAGTGAACTAGCCTGAATCCGGATTGATTATTGGCTTTGAGGACATGCATATGGAGACAGTTCTTACAAGAAGGGAGCTGGCCTGAATCCAGATTGATGGTTAGCTCTGAGGACATGACTGTTGAAACAGTCCTTACAAGAAAGAACAAGCTTAAATCCAGATTGATGATTGGCTCTGAGGACATGCATGTGGAGAAAGTTCTTACAAGAAGGGAGCTGGCCTGAATCCAGATTTATGGTTAGCTCTGAGGCATGCATGTGAAGACAGTCCTTACAAGAGGGGAGCTGCCATGAATCCAGATTGATGGCTAGCTCTGAGGCATGCATGTGGAAACAGGCCTCACAATGCGGGACGTGGCCAGATTCCGCAATACGTTCTTGGTTCAGAAAAGTTGGCAGCTTATCGCATTGACAGCACAAATTCACACCCTTAGTGAGCCCAATATCGTAACCTGGAATGAATTATTCTGAAAGAACAATGTCGGGGCCTTATCTTGAGAAAACACTCACCATGAAAATGTTTGCATTTCCAACACAGCAGCACATGTTCCTTGTGCAACAGCTGCGCACATTTTTCTTGACATCAAGTTTATTTTCCTGAATCCGGTGCCATACGTATAAATGTTGCAGTCAATACGAGCTTGAACAGCCACACTAAGCATGAACACGACTGTGCGTGATTCAATCATATGATTGAATCATAGTCTGCATCGAAATGCTTTGCATGCAACAACATGCGAGTGTCTGCTTCGCCTTGTACCTTGTGCAGCTCATTCTCCTCATTCAGCCTTTCCGCTGTGAACTTGAACAATTATCGCATATCGCATATAGCACATTGTCTTCCAGCTATTCCTTCAGTTATTGGCCTCTTCCAGTCTTCCACCATGAACTGGACCAGTGTTGCTTGAAGCGCAAAACAACAGAAGCCTCCACTGCTTGAATCTGTGGCTAGGCATAACGTTGGCAAACACCACACCGTCATCACACCCGTCTGCACCATTTCAGCTGATTTGATCGACATATCCTTGTGTACGTCAAATATGACATATTGCTCATAGCGGCCTAAAGCTACCGAATATAAATATCTATCATATATTTTTTTCATAATGTGTACACCCCAAACCACTGGTATCAATCTATTTAGTCTAATTTTCGGTACCAACATTCCTGACCCATGGACTACACCAATATTCCTTGCGCCATTGGTACAAGGCGATGTACACGGATCTCTCACACGTCTACACGCAAAGACTCGTGTGCATCTGCAAGCCAGCCAGATGTCTTCGCTCTGCCGAAGCTAACACTCTAGTTGTCCCGACATCACGCAGCAGAGCCGGTAACTGTACATTTGTCCAAGCATCAGCAGCAGTGTGAACGCACTGCCGTCCAGTGTCACTTGCAAATCCTCGCAGGACTCATTTAAGTCAGCCTTGAACACACGTATTTAAGACAGCGTATGCCTAATTCACTTCTACAACGGTTTATCATAGCTTATTATATTTACATTTATTTTAGTTTATTTATTTATTTGATAAGGTTTAGCTTATTTAGCCTAGACACGCTTTAGCTTAACTTATTGATGTGTACACTCATCTCAGTTTATTTGTTTTTTGTAACTAATTTATTATCTTTTTTGTATAAAACTGTAACTCATTCGTATGGTCCATGATTATATTGACATGTCCATCTTAATTTCTATTAGCATTATTTGATTACAAAATATTACATATTAAGTTGCATGTATGTATGTATGTATGTATATATATATATATATATATATATATATATATATATATATATATATACACATACATATATATATATATATATATATATATATATATATATATATATATATATATAAAATAAGTATTGTTTTTACTACAACGTATTAGTTTTTTATATTTTATGTAATTATCGCATCCACTTTATACAAATTATACCAGGATATGTATATATATATATATATATATATATATATATATATATATATATATATATATATATATATATATATATATATATATATATATATATATATACCGCTGTCAACCAGTGGCGAATCAAGTTTCAGTATTTATTCAGCCTTTTATGTTTGCGATGTGTGTTTTGAATGACACAGTTCTGTCCAGTGTCACCAAAAGGTATACAGGATTCTTGCAGTTGATATTTAGTTGTCTGTTGGCAATTGGCGACGTAGTTGATTCCAGGTGTTGCAGTTGTCCTTTCTAAAGAGAAAACGCTTATGATGTGCAGCAAAATGCTCAAGTTGTTAACATAGATAAAACCCCGTTCTTTCTTGTGGTTCGACTGGCCAAACATGAACTTATATAATAATAATATACTTATATTGCCACCAAAACAACAGAGGTTAAGCAATTCATAATGAATAAGCAGTTCCAGTTGTAACAAATTGGGTTGGTACGCTGCGGAGCTATGGAGGATAAGTTTAAATAAGTATATGTTTGGTTTACGGCGAAATGTTATTATAGTTCGTACATACTTCACACTAACAGGGAATGAGTTCCACAGAGTCTGTGCAGCAATTGATAAAGGTCTAGTTCCGAAAATTGTCTTAACCTGCAATAAAAAGTAGATCAGAATTAAATGATCGAAGCTGTCTGGGCTGTCTTGCATGAGTGAGCAATGACTGTGAATATGTTGATATATTGGATGGAAGTTTTTGATAGGTAATTGTACATATCTTTAAAACAATGCGATACAGGGCAGGACAGCAATGGTTTACGAAGAAGTGGTGCTGATTAAGAGCAATGAGGCAACCGGGTAACTACCCTTGCCAAACAATTTTGCACAAATATAAATTTTAAAAAATCATTTAGAATAATATTATGATAAATGGAATGGCAATATATGACACACACAGTCTTATACGTAGTCCATGCACAATTTGTTAGATATATCTAATTATAGACATCATAATAATATTTTAAAATCTTACAAGATCTGAGAGGTGCTTGTTTACTGAACAGTTTCGAAAAATTGCAAACATTTAGGTTTTATAACACGTGTTACGTATTTAGCCATATCATCGTCAATACAGAACATGTAAGTGCATAGTTATATGCACTTGGTTGAGAAGTGTGTTTCGAAGCTTGTGGCAGGCAAAAGTCGACCTTCTACACTTACTAAATCATAGATACCACAATGCGTCAGGTAGTGCTTGGTGTCACATATCGAATGAAAATAAAAGACGGGCAGTATATATTTCGCAGGCGCGAGGCATCGAAAGAGGAGAATGATAAATCCTCGTTACGCCGGCATTCGGCTATCTGGCTTACCACACTCTTGTGACATCAACAAACAGTGCATTTTCCCTAAATACATAGTTAATGCAGACATTGTGCAATAGTTAGTTAACAAAGATAGTTTTTTACAAGGGCACCTATATCGACTTCTTTCCCGATCCCGACCGTCTGCGCGGTCGGAGCGGGAAGTGGGACATCGGGATCCATTTTGATGTTTTATATAACCCGATCTACGCGGATCGCCGGTAAAATATTAAATATTAATATGTCTATCATAACACCACAACACCTATATTATGTTATGTCTGAGTGAGATAGCGTCGTCGTATTTTTCTTTCGACAACACCGAAATTGCTCACTTAAGACTCACATGAAACCCAACGACAACTAAAATGGGGTGGCTAATCAGTTAGTTGTATGTACATTTTTTTATTATTTATTTTGGTTTTACCACAATTTGAATGTTAAAACTGCATCCTCAACTGATTGACCCTATCGTGAATCCTGTACACTGATATCAAAATATGTAGTGTGTGAAGTGCGACATCTGCAAATGCGTATATTTGTACAAATCATCAAACAATTGACTTTATTCGTTAGACGTGGTAAGGCTGAAAATATTTGCCGGTCAATGCTGATCACTGACGTGCCGTCCAATTTGATAAATTTTATGTAATTATCGCATCCACTTTATACAAATTATACCAGGTTATGTATATATATATATATATATATATATATATATATATATATATATATATATATATATATATATATATATATATATATATATATATATATATATATATATATATATATATCGAACCACAAGAAAGAACGGGGTTTTATCTATGTTAACAACTTGAGCATTTTGCTGCACATGACTAAGCGTTTTCCCTTTAGAAAGGACAACTACAACACCTGGAATCAACTACGCCGCCAATCGCCAACAGACAACTAAACATCAACTGCAAGAATCCTGTATACCTTGTGGTGACACTAGACAGAACTGTGTCATTCAAAACACACATCGCAAACATAAAAGGCTGAATAAATACTGAAACTTTATTCGCCACTGGATGACAGCGGTATGTATATATGCGTGCCGTCCAACCTCTCGCCGATCACATTACGAAGTTACGAAATTTTACCAAGAGTGAAATTCGTGAGTTTTCAGCGTTTCCGTTTTAATTTAAAGAAATGCTTGATCAAACATTAAGACATGTAATAGTTTGTCTGATGATTTCACAAAAACTACATACAAAAGATAAACAAACGACCTATCATGGTGGAATCATTTACAGGCGCAGTATGTGACGTAGGAGGGGTGGACATTTTTCATTCGATAAACACGTACAAACGAAAACCCAAACACAGTTGTATTGCCAGTGTTGTCCTTGACACGGCAGCCATTACAGTCACAAATGGTCGGCCTCGAACTGCAAGACAAGACCGCCATGTTTATCGCATCCAACTGGTGTGATAAGTTCCGTAACATCAATGAGGCCGTTCGGAAAAGAATAGGAACCAGCTTGGCAAATATACAATAAAAAGTGTTGCCGATTTGCCTTTAGAAATCGTCAAAACAGGCCTTGTAAAAACGCATATCAAACTATCAGTGTTTCTGTTGTTGCTTTGGTATGATAACATTATATTAAACAAATGTTCTTCAAACTACTGGTCGTTTCATATTTGGTGAGTTCGTAGCCATGTTGGTCAAACGTATCGCACAAGTTGTTACGGTCAAGTAGAACATATTATATTGCTTGAGATAAACTTGAATGTGAGTGCGTGCCCATGTGGACACGTGCATGTGGACACGTGCGTGGTGTTAATTTGATAGCATTACACCAATTCAAATATACATTTTGGAGAAAGTACGTGAGTCAAAGGAAGATAAAATAGTTCAACAATATTTCCAATATGTTTCACGTTCCAGTACAGTTCGCTGGTAAACATGTTCGGACTAAACTAATTGTGTCTTGCCATGACAACACTAATACAACATTTCTGCATAATAAACGGTGTGTGTGACTCTGCATGTATGACTCTTCATATCGCCGTCAGTTTAGATTGTATGTGTCTGACGTTTTGAAAGCGTGCCTGTTGGACCGACCATTGGAATGGTTCTTACATTAAAAACATACTAAAAAACTAACTTGGATGGTGATATTATGAATTAATCTATGTGGACGTTTGACGTAGATTACGTAACAAGTAACAATAGGAACTCGTAGGTAGGTACAATTGTTCAGAGTTACGTGATCATCGTCATACGTCACCCCACGTTCGTTCCTACGGTGCGAACACTTCGTGAAACAGTCAGTTGGGCATGAAGTTGTCATTGCCATTGGCAGTGCCCTAACAACGCTTCCACGGGTACTGCATGGTGTCATAGGCTTTAGCAGTGGCTGTCTTTTATCCGGTGCATCGCCGGCCAACTAGGCTACTCTGGTGTAAATCAATGATTGCTAAATGGCGTTAGTGTTGTATCAGTTCAAGTGCATGGGAACTGGCGCTTTTCTCTACCCTTATGTGACATGCATATGTTATAGGTCGACAGCCGGTCAGAGAGAAACAACGCACTAAATAAACCGGCGATGACTGAGTGAATCCGCTACAACTGAGCCGAGTTCAATTTACCGACAAACGGTAATAAAACCAACGTTTGACGCTTCACGCATGCGTACAGGCCCATCGGACTAATCCAGAAGCCGAAAGAGAATTAGCAACACTGGTTGTTTTGCAGTGGCGGCCAGCCTAATATGCAACATACCCATTGGCATACAGTTTCTAATGTCCTTAAATGTAATAGCAATAACATAAATGTAATTGGTTATTATGAAACAAAAACGACAAAAGAAAAAGATTAATGCAATAAGTGCTCTTACTGTTTCATATGATGCTATGTTGGTTGCCATGTTGCCCACTGGTCGACCAGAACTTCCTCCGGTATTCCAGGGCATGCGTAACACGTGACCGAACGTGGATCTTCGCTTCCTCCGTACTTGCTGTGACAGCGGTCGTGTGTCCCAGCGTACCTACATATCTTCATTGGATATGATCCCTTTAGGTCAGCGTATTCCTAATATCGATCGCAAGTGGCGTCTGTGGCAGGCGTCTACTTTGTGAAGCACATCGCATTTTATACCAGCATTCGTTTGTCCAGTCGTATCTTAGGCCCGCGTATACACATCTTCCAGAAGGACTTGAATGCGACGTAGTTACGAATCGACAAATGCAACGCAATCTATTTACAACCACATCATACGTTCCACCGGATAATCTATCTCGAGTTACATATTAGCGGTGTTTCTTCACATTACTAGGAACA
>OY759268.1:42552683-42582683 GCA_963662155.1 Lamellibrachia columna
TTATTTCCATATTGTACGTTTCCTTAGATAATGTTGGTTCCCAGAAATTTCCGCCAACTGGACATGAAGCGAACGAGTTTCTAGATATTAGTTTGTCTTCCCGGATGGCTGAATATATGGGGCGGGTGAACCTTCGACTGTATGATTCTCCACGGATGGCTAAACATATGGGGCGCGTGGACCTCCGACTGGGAGGTTCTTCACGGATGGCTGTACATATGAGGCGCGTGGACCCCCGACTGAATGATTCATCGTCGATGTTTCAACTTATGGGGCGCGTGGACTTCCGATTGAATGGTTCTTCACGCATGGCTGAAGTTATGTGGCGCGAGGACCTCGGACTGGACGAATTGTCGTCGCGTAGTAGTTGCAACGTGGCTGAATTATTCCCAGAGAAGTCGAGATAGCGTTAGAATTAGTAAGGGGTGAAGTGCAAATTGCCTTGAGCGCTATATGAGAACATTACATTTTACAGATGTTGGAGACTTCCCGATTTACGATTTCGTAATATTTGCAATTTACAGACGCCACAGCACGTTTTCAAAAATCTTCTTTTAGCTAGCTTCTGAAACAAGCACAATCGATATATATATATATATATATATATATATATATATATATATATATATATATATATATATATATATATATATATATATATATATATATATATATATATATATATATATATATATATATATATATATATATACATATATATATATATATATATATATATATATATATATATATATGAATATATATATATATATATATATATATATATATATATATATATATATATATATATATATATATATATACATTTATATATATATATATATATATATATATATATATATATATATATATATATATATATATATATATATATATATCCATAACACGAAAACTACATAAAATAAAAATACCGTGAAAATATGAACAGTTCTTGCGAACAGTTTCGTTATCAATACGGTCATCATTATCCTATTGTTCACCATCATCATCATTCTAACATCGTACATTGTAGACATTCGTCGTCTAGTAGATTTTTTGTGCACCTTCCTTCTGCTTATTAAGTCACGTTATATTCGTCGAAAGACACGCCGTCGAATAAAGAAATGTCAACGGAAGGTAATTATACTGTTGCAATCCAATATAACATCGAAATAGCCGCAGGTATCGCGACGTCTGCAACAACATGTCTACGTAATTAAATTATGGATTTGAGCAGACGATTTTGTTCCAGTCCATGCGAATTGTCAGCTGCACCAAACACCACACGCAGTAACGATCGACTATTACGACGTTTAATGTTTCTGGTAGATGACAAAAATATAATGGCGACACGCAGTGTTTTCCACAATTGCATGAATGCAATGCGGTCCTAGCGAATGTACGTGTTTTGTTGCTCTCCTCTTTATTCCAATAGTTCTGGGTGAGGATTGTTTAAACAGGTTTCGAGAAATTAAATATATACATATATGAACAATTGCTGGATTCACAATAAGGCAATAGCTTGCTTGTCGACTTGCTATATGTTTCTTTTTCTTGATAAATGTGGTAGGATATAAACGACAGCCATATGAACACTTAAATGTGTAATACTCAATAAGTTGACATGTGTATGTATTATTAGTTCGCACGCCACATGGCTTCTCTATATGTAGGAAACAATTTACGGTCTTCCAATATATTTTCAATGAGTGTGAACATTATTGCTGGTTACTCATTGCATAGAGCGAGCACCGAAGAAGATATTGAAAGTCGGTGAGCCTTTTACAAAATGTGTTGACGTTTGGGGGCAAATTATAATAATAATAATTATGTATGATTGATTTCCACAAGTGTTAAATTATAGTGGTATATCAGTTTTCCTTCATAAATCAAGGCAGAATACCATCATAATTTATTATAGCATTATACATGGCAATAGTTGGTTTAAATAAAAGTATTACAAGGGAACAATATCATTGGTTTACTGTATATTAACATGTCATGCCTAGTGCAGGAAATATAAATGTATTACTTCATTTTAATCATAACATAAAACAGACCGAAAGCCAATGGCTCAATATTAAATTCCATGCTGACAAAGTTTAGATATTGTTGTACGATAGCCTGATCATTGACGTTCATCTGCAGCATCAACAGAGCTGTACCATTTGTTTACTTCCCCACCCTGTAAAGTTGCAATTGCCTAAGAGCAACATCCTTTTCAACTATGTCACGCCTGTGATGTCTTTCCCAATATTCCAGGTTGGGAAAGACATTCTTGTTACAAAACGTGATGACATTATAAAATGATCTCATTATTTTCATTGATAACACTGACAATAATATTCATTACTGTTTTAGACCAATGCAAAATAACAAAATGTTTTAAACATACAATTTGTATATATATATATATACTATTTAAATACGAAATTCCCATTACACTACAAAATAGGATTATTTCTTATCAGCTACTACTTGTCAACCACTGTCTGTTGGTGCATAGTGACAAAATGCTTCAAACACAAGATTCTCAATTGAAAGAATCAACATTCCACTCATGTTTCTTTCGTTTCGAATCTTGGTCAGTTTCGAATCTTGGTCACATTTCCGCAGCTGTGTAAATGAGTAACTCGCTGTGGACAGTCATATTAAAAAATGTCGTCTTATTATAAAATGTACAAATACTAGTTAACACGTAACAGTATTTAAAACAAATTAAAATTCAACATGTTTTTTTCTGATAAGTAGAAAGTTGTAATGGTGCATTTTTGTTTAAATCATGTTTTTCTGATAAGTAAAACGTCATGATGTCATCGAAAATGTGGTTTTCTTTTCACACACATCAGTTCAACATATTATCCAAACATCCGCTTCTATGAATATATATATATATATATATATATATATATATATATATATATATATATATATATATATATATATATATATTCATAGAAGCGCATGTTTTGATAATAGTGTCCTTATGCCACAGTACATAGAACGGTATGTGTGTTTAGTATTTAGAAACTATTAAGGAAAGTGTTACACTACTAAGTTGCATAACGCATATACATGCATACTATTCCCCTTAGATTACTATGGCAATGGGACATTTAATGTAGTATTTGAATCACAGTCTTCTGACAGTTTTTCAACTGACAAACCCAAAGCAACAGACGAGCTGAATAGCTCAGCTTAACTACTCAATATACTGAGCTAAGCTAAGCTAAGCCCAGAAGTTCTGTGTTTTATCATATGATGTGTATGATACCACTCTAGTTGAATCATCCAGTCAGTCACATCGTTGCCTATGATGATTTGCGTCAATTCAAGTCAGAGAATGGGTCAATTACATTACCGGTACAACAATTATAATTACATACCAATTGCAGCATATAAATTCCAATTCCATCTCAACAACAATAATAATTATAATAATCAAGTACATATCAAAATAAAATAATAATTTGAGTCAAGCCACAGGCTGACCTCATGACAACGTTCAACGATGTTCTGTGCCTTGTAATAATATATTTACACTTCAATATTTACATTAAAAAATATTTCAGTATTAAAAAAAATGGAACTTTGAAGGTGTAATGCTAGTATCAACAAATTACAAATGTATCCGTTTCTTCTTTTGTTTGTACTCATCAATGAAACATCCATTTAAACAGCGCCAATAGACGATCAATTATAATTCACGTCTATGGCTGTTTGTGGGTGACCCCGGCTCCCCGGGTCAAGGACGCTCTCGCTCTCCGGATTTGATTTCGGTTGGTCGTGTTTTCTTGTTCTGCATTAAATGTTCATGTTACATCTTACTAGTGTATGTTTGCAAGACTAAATATGCGTTCTTTATCACCCTAATGGTGTGGTGGCAGTGTTCATAACGAACTCACACACCGAATTGTATACAATAGCAACTTGAATCGCATTGACTTTCTAGCCTACTAATCGGCGCAAGCAGTTAGCCTTGAACGACGGCTTTGACTTTGTCGCACTAGTAAAATCGTAGTAGCCTAACGTTAACATGGCCAACACGCAACGTGCACCGAAACAGTGGTGTCTCACGAAAACCGAAACCGTAAACTCGTTTGAGAACTGGCGTCAAAACCTTATTTATACTTTATCTCTCGACACCAACTTCACGCAATTTATTACCACTGACGCCAACTGGGGGAAGAAGTGTGCCTCTGAACCAAACAGAGGTTTCACTGATGATGACGTCATTGCGTCAGGCGGCCGTACGGCTCTCCAGCAAGTGTACATGCTAGAGCTGATGCTAGGCCAGATAGCCAATTAATGCCCAGTTATATCGCGCAACACCATCGTCAAGAATTCAACTAGTTGATCTTGCATCTGGCAAACTATTCGTCTACACTACGGATTTCAGTCTACGGGCGCCCATTTTCTTGACTTTACCGACATTCAGCTCCAGGCTGATGAACGTCCTGAAGATCTGTATCAGCGCTTAGTGGCCTTCGTTGAAGACAACATGCTCCAGCGAGGGAGTGTTATTCTTCACCAAGGTGACGCCATAAATGTCGACGAAGAAATGACACCTTCGCTCAAAAACATGGTTGTGCTCACATGGTTGAGATTAATTAACGTGGCACTCCCAAAGCTCGTCAAGCAACGATACGGCACTGAACTGAGAGCTAGAACACTGGCGTCGATTAAGCCTGAAATTTCCCAGGCCCTAGACTCACTACTTGATGAAATCACTTCCGCCGATGATGCAAAGATCATGCGTACAGCTACGGTTCACTATCAACAGAACAAATTTGGGCAGAGACAGTCCTCCTGGCCGCAGCAACGTGAAGCATTTCTTGAGCGAATGCCCATATCTTCCCGAACAAGATCGTCGCTACATGGCTAAGATCCGTCAAGTCACTGACGTACACGAAGAGGACGACGAGTATGAGTACAGCCATGAGCTCCATCAACCCGAAATCGTTGACCAGCCTACGTTAGGTCTCGCTACGGCACAACGCATCGACATACGTCAGTCGCCTTATCTGGACACGTTTTGTGGCCATCACACGGTCCGAGTCACCATCGACAGCGGTGCAACAGGCAACATGATCCGACATTCCACTGCTCTGAGACTCGGTTGTGAGATCAAGACCTCTTCTCAATCGGCTCATCAAGCTGATGGGACATCGCCCCTGGCCATAATTGGCGAGACTACAGTGCGTCTAACGCGCAAAAACCACACCTTCTCGTTTTGTGGGTTAGTCGTGAAGAACGTGGATGTCGAAGTTCTAGCTGGCACTCCATTTATGGAAGTCAACGACGTGACCATACGTCCAGCTAAGAGAATCATCATGCTGTCTGATGGCACGATTTACACGTATGGTACAACCGATGAATCTCTCAACCGACATGCAGTCCGACGCACCCACGTGTTGCGAGCGCCCCCCACCAGTACCACGGTTTGGCCTGGCGAGTTCGTGGAAGTAAACCTCCCCACTGACTTGTTTACTACGGACTCCACATTCACTTTGGAGCCACGCCTTGATACTACAGGCAACAAGTTCACACGAGACAGTGACCTGTGGCCACAACCGTCGCTCGTTACCAGTGTAGATGGCGTGGTGCCTATACTCAACCTGACAAACACCACTCGCTTGCTGAAACGAAACGAACACTTTTGCCAAATTCGAGACGTGTTTGTACCGGACGTTCCAACAAACACTCCCTTACGTTCTGACGTTATCAGTAAGGCCTCATACCTACAACCTCGCAGATCTACACCTAGCAAGCACTCTGCCTCTGTCCAAATCGATCCGGACATGAAACTATCATCCGATGAACGTGCATCATTCCGCGCCATCATTGAAGAATACGACGATGTATTTGACCCTAACTACACTGGCTATAACGGCCATGTTGGACCTTTCGAAGCGGTCGTAAACATGGGCCCTGTTCAACCACCTAAACGGAAACGCCGCCTACCACAATACGCTCGAAATCAGCTCGTTGAGCTTCAGAGCAAATTCGACGAACTTGAGAAGATGGGCATTGTCGTCCGACCTGAGGATGTTCCTGTGAACGTCCAGTACCTCAATCCGTCGTTCCTCGTTAAGAAGCGAAACGGTGGACACCGATTAGTCACTGCATTCAGAGACGTGGGACGCTATAGCAAACCACAACCATCCCTGATGCCCGACGTTGATAGCACCCTGCGTAAAATCGCACAATGGAAGCACATCGCAACAACAGATTTATCGAATGCTTTCTATCAAATACCACTCTCCCGTGAATCAATGAGGTACTGCGGTGTCGTCACGCCGTTCCGCGGCGTACGCGTGTATGCACGCTCTGCAATGGGGATGCCCGGGTCAGAAACTGCACTCGAATAATTGCTATGTTGCATACTCGGAGATCTGCTGCAAGAAGGCAGTGTCGCTAAACTTGCAGACGACATCTACTGCGGCGGCAACACCATTGTTGAACTTCAACAAAACGTCAAAAGGCTGTTACAATGCTTCGCCACGCCAACAGTGGTTTGCGACTATCAGCCACCAAGACAACGATTTGTCCGACGTCAACTACCATTCTCGGTTGGATATGGAATATGGGTACCATTCGGGCGAGTCCTCACCGTATTGCTACCCTAGCCAGCTGTGAAGCTCCCACGACTGTGAAGGCCATGCGCGCATTCGTTGGAGCTTACAAAATGCTAGCGCGTGTAATACCCGGTTGCTCTGCCTTACTCGCACCTTTCGATAACGCAACTGGCGGACGCCAGTCTTCTGAACACATCGTTTGGACAGACTCGTTACGGAAGGCCTTCAAGCATGCACAGGACAGTCTACATACGAACAAGACTATCACGTTGCCTCGACCCTCCGACAAGCTATGGCTTGTGACCGATGGCTCCACCAAACAGTACGGACTAGGGGCTACCTTGTACGTTATGCGTGCTGGCAAATTGAAACTGGCCGGATTCTTCAGTGCGAAATTACGCGGGCGACAAACTACGTGGCTGCCTTGCGAGATAGAGGCGTTGTCCATTGCAGCCGCAGTGAAGCATTTCAGCATTTGAAAAACTGTGTCGCGGCGAGTTCTCTGTGAGTCCGCGAGTCTCTACATTCTTGTCGGTAGTCAACCGCTATCAGGCAACTGTCCAACACCTCGCCGGCTCAGCAAATGTCCCATCAGACTTTGCTAGTCGCAACGCACCGATATGTCTCGAACAACAGTGTCAAGTATGCACCTTCGTCAGGCAAATGGAGGAGTCGGTTGTCCTGCAATGCGTCACTACCAAAGATGTGACATCTGGGAGGGCTCGACTTCCGTTCACCAGCAGATCAACGTGGCTAGCTATCCAAGCCGAATGCCCTGATTTGCGACCCACACTTTCACACCTCACACAAGGGACGCGACCATCCAAGAAAATAACGAATGCCAAAGACGTCAAGCGATATCTAAACGTCGCATCCATCGCCCGTGATGGTCTGCTAGTCGTACGTCGTAACGATCCACTCAGCCCAGCACGAGATTGCATCATCGTTCCCCGCATGGTCCTTGACGGGCTAGTGACAGCACTACACATTCAACTGGACCATCCCTCATGTTACCAGTTGAAACAGGTCATGCATCGCTATCTGTACGCGTTGGACCTGGACAAAGCAATCGACACAGCGTCGCGTAGCTGTCACCAATGTGCCTCACTACGCGATACTCCACACACGACTATCCCACAGTCTACAGGCAATCCTCCAGAGGTGGTAGGAATTTCCTATGCCGCAGACGTCATCAAACGTGAGAAACAACGCGAGTTGGTCCTACTGCTTCGTGTTTAATCGATGACGAACGCCGCGACACACTACGAGACTCTCTGGTCAAGCTGTGCATTGGCTTACGACCGCTAGATGGGCCTCCTGCTGTCATACGCACTGACCCCTCCCCAGGGTTCGCTGCTCTCGTCAAGGACGCCCTGCTGTCCACGTATCGACTCACGATTGAACTTGGACGCGTCAAGAACGTCAATAAAAATCCGGTTGCAGAAAAGGCTGTACGCGAGCTCGAGCATGAACTGTTACACCAACAACCCACAGGCGGGGCTGTCATGCAGCTTGTTCTATCTATTGCCACCGCAAACCTCAACACTCGTATACGAAACAGGGGGTTTTCCGCCAGAGAGTTGTGGACCCAGCGAGACCAGTTCACAAACGAACAACTGCCGTTAACCGATTACGACCTCATTCGCCAGCAGCATTCTTTGCGAAATGCCAACCACGCTCCAAGTCAACTATCGAAGTCACCCAGTCATACCGTATCCAAAGCACTAAATATTGATGTTGGTGACATTGTGTATCTGTACTGTGACCGAAACAAGTCACGTTCTCGGTGTCGGTACCTAGTAGTGAGTGTAGATGGGGTCTGGCTCAATGTCAGCAAATTCATCGGCAATCAATTGCGAGCCACCTCCTATCGAGTGAAACGGACGGAATGCTACAAGGTTGCTGCCCATACACTTGATCCGCCAACGGCGTACCAATACGATGACTCGACGAATACGCCGACATATGACCCCACTCCAGAACCTCGATCGAGCATACCAACAAAGCTACTGTACCCTGCCACACCTGACGACGCTCAGTCGGTACATCCGATTCCGGATGCGCAGGCTCCGGTCGTTCCAGACGAGGAGAGACAAGAGTCCGAAGATGAAGAGAACTTCCCCGCCGAGGAGCTTCCCCGTCGATCAACCAGAAGACGCAGACCTCCCGAGCATCTAAGCGACTTTGTCACTTAGACTATAATTGCAATAATATTATTGTATAGTTGCTTTCTCTATAATTAGTCATATATAGTATAAGGAGAAGAAAGAAGTCACGCCAATAGACGATCAATTATAATTCACGTCTATGGCTGTTTGTGGGTGACCCCGGCTCCCCGGGTCAAGGACGCTCTCGCTCTCCGGGTTTGATTTCGGTTGGTCGTGTTTTCTTGTTCTGCATTAAATGTTCATGTTACATCTTACTAGTGTATGTTTGCAAGACTAAATATGCGTTCTTTATCACCCTAATGGCGCAGATTATAAGTTATTGTTATGATAAATACAATTATTGTTATCATCCATTTGGACACTAAGTTGTTATAATTCGCTTAACCATCTAGTTTGTTTTCAGGCTGTCTCAAAGAGTATGATGACATCACTCGCATCATCAAGGACATCAGTAATCATGGAAAGTGCAACACGTGGATTTATGGAATTACACACAACTGAAAGCAAGATTAAATTAGAAGTCTTGACGTATGAAATCATAATTCAACTAAAATATATTCATTATTTGCTATTAATGAATAACTAATACTAAGACGTGTAAAAACAGATTATACTTAATATAATCAGTTGCTTTATATTATAAAAAATTATTTATGATTGGTTGGACGGATATCTTTATGGTTGCAAAAATGTGCTGTGAAGCGAATAAAATGAGATATAAACTGGTTCATGACATATATTTTGGTAGCTAACATTAGTAACTTAACAAATGCGATGCAACGGCGACTGTTGATGTTATTTAACACATTTAATTTGTTGTGTCTTACAGTAGAATGACACTTTTCGAACATGCCGTAGCAAATTCAGTATAGGGCATCTTCTTGCTAAACGAATTTGGATCGTCGTTCGGTAATAGCAATTATTTTTCCCAAATAAATTTTTTCTAACAATTTGTTTGTACTAAATCTATGAAATAACTGAAATTTAATAAGAATATCGATACCTAGCACATAAAATGTCTTCGAAATTTTGTGAAAAGGTATATTATATTAAGCATAGCCAAAACTCCATACACCAATATACATGTATAACCAGCCTATGCTTGTAAGTTGGACCAGCGGCATACTTAGTCTTTGCATTACTCGAGCGTTTGATTAGGAATATTGGAGGACGTGGGAAAATACGTGAACCCTGTATAATTTAACTGCCGAAATAACTTGATAAAAATGCTATGTCTAACAATTGTGTCGATGTAATTGTTTAGATGAAATCGGCTTTGCTAGGCTTTGCCTTTGGCTTTGCCAACGTAAATAGTTGAAATCGGCTTTGCAAGACTTTGGCTTTGGCAACGTAGATGGCCTTTGTGATTTTGTTGGACCACTGTGCACAAAGTGTCTCTCGGTCTACGCGAGCTGTTATTGAAAATAAATGTTAATATGTGGCAGTGTATTAATAGGCAGACATTCTCCGTTGCTATTGAATGTTAATGCCAATGTTGACGCCTGTTAGGTAAGGACAGTGGCAGTGCCAAGCGAAATGTCAGATCGCTTGGAGCGACTTAGCTACTCATACAATTAGCTGTTATTGAAGAGCAGCCAGTGGCATTAATTTTGTAAACTACTAATGCAACTGTTTGAAATCACATACCACAATTACTGGAATAGTTTGATATGTATAACCACCACGTCATCACGACAACGTGACGTCATTATTTCGCCATTTAGTCGGGATAAAGCCTGCGTCAGCGACGGTTGAAATGCGATCTGGTTGAATTTCGGTAGGACATTCTATGCAATCACGTTGTGCGTAACACGATATGCTATAACATTGTTGGCCACAATTGACGTATATAATGTTTGATGATACATCGATTTATATAAGTTACGATTGAAACAAAGTCGGGAAAATTATATTTCGTCATAAACATAAGGTCAAGGACGAAACCAAGTCCGGTTTTTGTTGCTTTCTTTCTATTCAAATTCTGTAATATAGCATCAAATAGGTGATGCCAAGAGGTGACCACAATTACATATGTGCGTGAATATTGTTGTTACTGTGGTTGAGTACTTATTATAAATCGCCAACAATGGTATTATAAAAGTTGAGACAGAAGTCGGTATATAAGATATAGTCACCGACATCGGCGTAGTTGGCGTCTCGAGTCAGATTTTGCCTCATTTTGTGATTTCCCAGGATCTCACATTAAATACGTCATGTTAGATATAAAATCACCTATCGGTCACTGGGAGTATAAACGCCTAACAAAGTAATTTTTTCGAAGAATAATATCCATAAACAGTATTTTGAGATACATTTTCATATGTCAAGTTCGACATTAATCGCAATGTGGCCTTACTGGTACGACACATCGGTTCATTTTGTAATATGTAATTCTACACTGATCGCCAGGTGGAAGAACTATGTGGCACCAGTGCAGTGTAAATACGCCATATTGATGTTATACATTCAATGCGTAGCGTGTTATTGCTTAGTGAGCCTTTTCGAAGATGCTCTTATTTTTAATGCAATTTCCAGCGCTAGCTAGGTATTTTCGTAGTTCGTTATTGGCAAGTCATTCTTTTTATCAACTTGTCTTTATTTGATATATGAAATGACCAGTAGTTTCGAATATCGATCCATTCACAAAAGTTTCTTAAGATTTTTGTAAAAACGGAATACTATATTGAGTAAAGCAAAAACTACAACCAGTAGTATACTGATCGATGTAGAAACTGTAGTGTTTGCTTTACGTAATATAATATGCCGTTTTCACAAAAACCTGAAGATACAGGTAGATCCATCATTTAATCGAATATTTGCAAACAAATTGTTAGCAGTTGTTTAGTGAAACACATATAATTATCGAACGACGTAAACATGTTTCGCAAAAGGACGCTATTGCCCCCCAAAAAGGTAGACAAATAATATACCGAAATAAGTATTATAAAGTATTTTAAAGAATTGGGCTGTCACCTAATGTCTTCCTATGACTATAATTATATATTCGGAAGGTGGTATAATTCACGTTGCTTGTTTTAAACAGCTTGGCCAAAGTTAATTAAACGTGTAACTTATTTGTTCAGCTAGCTAATTAAGTGGCGTGGCTACAATAGGCTATGTTTAATGATTAATGAAGAGAAAACACCTGGTGCTCCAGCCTAGACCAGGATGTGGAACGACCCTTGAGATCTGAAAAAAGTTATTAACTTTAACCAAACATCACTGGATGACGTGGCTGTGGACACCGCTAGCAGTGGCTTTTAATAACTTTCTTTCTTTGAGGAAACATTTTAATGTTCGCCTCTTGGGCAATCCAGGATCCACTTGTATCCTACCAAGCATATTAAAATGTATTTACACTAATAATTGTGCTACTGGCTGTGCGTGCGTGCGTGCGTGCGTGCGTGCAAGTGTGCGTGCCTGCGTGCTTGTGTGTATTTGTGCAACAATACTTTACTTATATAGATAAAACGACACACTAATGGTACCTTCACACATATAATTGTCTCAATGTTTTCTTTAAATAATGCTCACCACTTGAAATAACGTAGTAAGTGTTTAATTTGTGTTTACTCGTGTTAAGTACATTATAAAAGGCAACTTGTGGGAACAGAAACACCATAGCGTTTATTTGATCTATGCCGATAGATCAACTATCGCTACATCTCGCTTTCTTTACAAAAATGAAAATGCTAGCCAAAATACTAGTCTACAGGAACAATGTACTTAAAATTGTTCAATGAAAAATATGCTTTGTATAATTATATCAATAAAAGCATATTACATCAGATTGTTCTTGAGCGTTCTCTGGAATACTGTCTGTATTTTGATTATTGTCCATAATCAATAATATAAACAATATATCAATATTAATATGAAAATTAAAGCATTATCATTTAATAAAATGTCTTGACATGATCGACTATACACATAACTGAAGGGATTATTATGCCCTTGTTATGCAATTATACGAAATCCTTTAGATGCGCCGGCCTCCTCACGTGTCTACCACTGTGCCTCTCAAGTATTGGCGGAGCTGCAGTAGCAGGGGGGACCTGGTACGGCTGTGTGACACTCCGTCGAACTGGCTTAGCACTTGCATGTGCTTCTGCTTCTGGTGGTAGACTAGTCTCGCTTATCTGACTCTCTTTCGGCTTCGTGAATCCGCCGAGAATAGCGTCTGGCAACATAATCATGTTTTGACTGTTACCGTCGTCAGATGGCACCACTGGTATACGCAAAAATTATGGCGTCATCAATATTTGATGTAATCTGACGTATTGCTGCATTTTCGTGATCTTGTGACCAGATCTGGTCTTACCTTATTATCGGAGTTTTCTCAATAGTTCGCAGTCCTTTTTTAGACAAGATGCGTGTCAAATGGAGACGGACGCAAACATTTTCAAATCATTTAAACACTTCGCCTTCGGTGTGATAAAGTATGTTGTGCAGTGTATAACGCTTTTTTTATTTTTTTAAATATTTATTATTTGCGAAGTTTTTAAGTGTAAAAAAAGGGGAATTCTTTTACACTTGCCTTGGAATGGAGTCCATTTCTTGTGATCTGGATGTTTGTGGGCTGTACTGCCACTGAATGTAAGGGCAAACGGCATAATGCGTACTAATTGAAGATATTGAGGTGGAATAAAAAGGTTTAAGACCTAATAATGTGTGAACTTGACATGACCTTGCAATGACCGTTGACCTATTTAAGTTAACAATGCCCTAATCAAGTAATCATGTATGACATGAGATCAGTAAGTTGAGGGAGGAGTGTATATACACATTAACTTTAATACCCATTATTTACCTTACGTGTTACTGAATTACGTGTGTTAATGATCTAATTATTTTAAAATAAGTATGGATTGTGGTGCTATTATGTCAATAGAGGCTGTAATTGTTGACCATAACACTAACCTTTCAGTGACCTGAGTATTTGACCTCCATTGACATATTTACATTGTCATTGATAAATTACCTATCTTAGCCACAAATAATTATGCACCACAGTAGTGTTTACTAATGTACTGAGCAAATGGTGTACACAATTAACTTTACTACAATGTGATCTTTTGGAGACTGGATTATGCATCACTAAAGATGCCTTCTCAATAAAAAATTTTTTGCTTGTCCTTTTTCAAGTTCATTTTGCGAAAATGCAAGCCAACCTAGTATTCACTACGACTCCACAATTAAATTACTTAGTACAAATCGAAATGCTGAAAACTCACAATTTTCACCTGTGGTCAAATTTCATAACTTTATCATGTAATCGGCGAGAGGATGGAAGTCATGCCCATGATCGGCATTGACTCGCACATTTTGGATATCCACTATTTTGAGCCCTACCAGATTTATTATTATTAAACATTTATAACGTGCCATGTATCCGGGTGAAACAGTTAGAATTAGTTGAACATATATAAGTAAAATACATTAAAATGAGCTAAAACAGATTAAAGGAATAAATTAAATGACAAAAATAAATAAGGTGCTTAAATTAGTTAAAGAAATAGGTAGAATAAGTTAGTTTATAAAATATCAGCAAATACATAAATCAAATGTATAACTAAAATGTCACTGGAATATCACAGCTGCAAAGTTGCCTGCCGGAACAAATGAGCCTGCATTCCTGTTATGAGGCAGAATCATCACAGCCACCAAGAATGAACAACTAAAGTAATTTTTTTCTATGATTTCAACAAAAATACGCACATTTTAATTACGATTGCAGATATTACAATTCACACACTACATATTAGAACATAAACAAACCAGATACATGATGGGCAAAATATGTAGAATATGTAGTATTTACTGTATAATTATAAAGAACACCAACCTATTCTTGCATATGTAAATAATTGTTTGAAAAAACACAATTTATTATACATTATGAGAGCTTTGTAATTTCCTGCATGCATAATGCAACAATAGTTATAGTCCAATGTCAAAACTGGTTTACAGTACACTGCAGGCTCAGTACATCGATATTCATATTTCACTGTGTCATGAAATAATATCCTGTACTTCAACATAAAGTAATGTTTATTTATTGTTCAATGTAGGCTGATATGAAGACATGGAAAAAGATAATACCCAAAGTTGGCATACACAGATGTATAAGGAAGACCATAATAATAGTACAATGCCACAATATTCACAGTTCACTGTTTCATATATCCAATTCATGTCAATGTTCACAGGACATTATAGGCTCATTGCAGCAAAGTGCATAAGTCTATATGACATTGTCGGCTAAGTATACACATATTCACAGTTCACTGTTTCGTAAATCCATGCATATGTAATGTGTGGATTTCACAGCCTGATATACAATATTTGGCTGATCTAGACATGCCAAAATTTCTAGTGAAGCTGTCATGCAAAGTTCATTCTGGAAGTCGATCCTCTTGGCTGTAATAACTGTTGCAGTCTTCACGGAAGTCACTGGCCCTACAATAACAGGAACGTAAAGTAGGAATAGGAATGTAAAATAATTAAATTAGTAGTTATTACCGTATACACTATTTACTAAAAGGTATGGTTATAGGAAGTTACTCGAAATTGTCTAGTTCTAGTACCCATTGCTACATTATGTAACAGATGAATATCAATATTGATGGATATAAATATTGTTCATTGGCACAGGTCAAAGTGTGATAAATTTACAAATGTGTACAATCAGCCCAAACGAGATATGTCTGATTGAAACTTACATGTGTTGCAGACAGTAGACAACCAAAACATATTTATAATATAATTTAATCAAACAAAATGCATACTGTACACATGCACAAATTGGCCCCCATTAATAATTGTTATTTCTTATTTAATTAGGCATGTTGATCAATATTATTATTCATGTGTATTGTTTTACATCAGAACATCATAATTTATCCTATTTTATGTGTGTACAACATAAGTCTCAAGTGGTTATACTCCAAACAGCCCAAACTTGTGCTAAAGCAGGGGTTTGTTGTGGACTGTGCGCATGCGCTGTGGGTGGTACATACAACTAAAGGACTAGTATATTTAATGTAGCTGACATGGTTTTTATCTGATAGTTTTATTTATTTGATGTATAGGATGTTAAACGAAAATTTTTAATAGGTTGGTTATGTGTATGGATACTGACTTCGCCTTGCCACATGCACACATAGACAGTCGCCATACCCACACCATGGATAAGTTATGTGTTTTAAAGGCAGTTTAGGTGAGGAGGGAGTTCCGTAATAGCTTCTTGAAATGATTTAGTGTTTTTTTATGTTGGTATTTTTTTGTGGAATCATATTCCATATGCGAATGGCTCGGGGATAAAATGAAAATACCTTTGCATTTATACGACACCAGGGGGCTACGTATTGTCCACGGGTTCGAGAGCAGGTTAGTAGGCCTGGAGTGGGGGCGGGGGAGGAGGTGATCTCAATAATGTTATTTAGAATTTTGTAGAAGGTTGTGACATGTTTAATGATATATCTTCGTTCGTTCGAGGGTTGGCCATCCAAGGCCAGTAATTAGATTTACTGGATTTGTGTTCCGTCTGTAATAATTTTTAACAAATCTGACAGCAGAGTGTTGTACTCTTTCAAGGCTTTTAACTTGTGAAAAGGTGTGAGGATTCCATATAGGTGAAGAGTTCTCGAGTGTTGGCCGGATTAGCATGTTGTAGGCTGTTTGTTTAACATCGGGTTTACATGGGCCAAGAGTTCGTTTAATCATGCCTAAAAAATCGAAACTTTTGAAGTTATGTCAGTGACGTGATTTGTCCAGGTTAATTTGGAATCCAATTTTACTCCGAGATATGAGTGGCTGGATACAGTGGATAATGGCTGGCCAGAAAGCGAGTACTTGTGTGGGCTGGGTTTAGTTTTGTTTGTTATTGGAAGGTGGACACATTGATATACTTTAAATTCCATTTGCCTGACCATGTTTCGAATTGGCTTAGGTCAGTTTGGAGAATTTCATGGTCGGTTTTGGAAGAAATTTTAAGATATTATATAATACTATCATCTGCAAAAAGGCGTATAGAATATTTGATGTTCCCATCTATGTCATTTATATAGAGTAAGAAGAGGACAGGTCCTAGAACTGAACCCTGTGGGACACCAGATGTGACATATGTGATGTCCGACAGGGCACCGTTAACTGAGACTCTCTGTTTGCAGTTGGATAGAAAATATTTGATCCAATTTTGAGTGTTTCCAGTGATCCCGTAGGAGGTAAATTTTGGTAGAAGGCGTAGTTGAGGCAATTTGTCGAAGGCATTGGCAAAGTTGAGCAGGATAACAAGTGCCCAGTGTGTTAAGTTGGTGGCATACAGGAATTAAATTATTAAAAACAAATCTTGTCATCAAGTAATACTTGCTATAATTGTTATTGTTATGATTTTTTCATAATTGTCTATGTAGCATTGCACAGGGAGGAAGGTGTATAGCATCCACTCATTGCCACCATTTCCTCCCTAACATACACGTACACAGTACACATTTAATGTAAGTGGATCGACCAATCAAGTAAGTTAAAATCAGACTTTTACAGGGGTTATGATTTGTGAATTATTTTTATTGAAAATCTAGTTCTCAGTGCAACTTCGCATCAATGTTAATAAGCATCACAAATGATACACATTCACGTGCACAAATACAACGCCAAGTTTGGAATGTGTCTATACATGGGCCACCCTTAATATTTTGTATCTGCTTTTAATTGTAAGTTGTGGAACTAAAGTTCTCTATCATGACAGTAATATCCCATTTAGTAGTTATATCAATGTAATTAACACGGTAAAAAATATAAATTAAAATAATGTAAACTTAATTATTAATGTATGAAAAACAATGAAGAATTGCATAGTCAGTGTCTTTCTTAATATATTGTGGTTCAAAGAAATGGTAATATGATACTGCTGATATAATTATGAAAGTTTCAGTTACCATTCGGCAATGCAGTGAACCTCATCAACTACAAGTGTATGTAGTCTCTCCTGAAAAAGCTCATCTGACATGATGGCCCTCCACTGTCCTGCAAACAATGCTTTGGGATTCGGTAGCATAACTGGAAAGTCTCCTTGTGTCACCCTTTCCCTTGTCTCTGAAAAATAAAATTGTTATATTCAGAAGATGCTATTAAAATAATATATCGGTATCTAGACTGCTTTTTGTCACCGGGCAAGTACAAATTCAATATGCAGCTGTCATGCATATACATGCAGTGAGTGCGTGTTTATAATACCATGTTAATATTTTTAAAATATATATTATAAACATGGCCAAGGCTGCATACATATATTTAAGATTAATCTAACTTTCATTTCTACACTTCAGGAACAAATGTAAATCTGAACTGGAACAACTAAGATTTTTTTTTTTTATTATAATTGAAGTTGCAAAGTTAGGTGCATGTTTCTGCAAAAGCCATAAAGAAGTGCTCATATTTTGTCTGGTCAGCAAAAACTACACATGCTTTCAATGGGATTCCTTTAATGCAGATAATTACAACACGGTGACTTTTAGGCGCTGATATCGTGCACGATTTTACATCGTCATGTACCAAGATGACCTTTTAACATCCACGTATATCTGCTGAACTTTACAACCTGTGTTTTGTTTGCTCACCGAGTGATTTTCGCCGACTTTGTCTGCCACGAGCTGCGGCGTCTAACATCCATATGAGGGAACCTTATCTACGTTTACAGAGCCGATGGTTTCTAGTGTTCTGCTCTTGGTAACATATGAGGGAACCTTATCTACGTACAGAGCCGATGGTTTCTAATGTTCTGCTCTTGGTAACATTTGTGCACGGAGCAGGATTTTTCTCCAACGTGCCGGTGGAGGGTGGGGTTGAGTCCCAGCCTTTACGTGTTGGAAACTTAATCGTGTGTATATCATATATTGTCATGTGTTTGTGCATTAATGATGGTCTGCATTGTTATATCACTTTTAATAGTAGTTCCTTTAGCATCGGTTCTTATTGGTTAATGTTTACACCTACCATGTGGAGATTTGGTTAGTGTTTACACCTCCCATGTGGAGATTTGATTAGTGTTTACACCTCCCATGTGGAGATTTGGTTAGTGTTTACACCTCCCATGTGGAGATTTGGTTAGTGTTTACACCTCCCATGTGGAGACTTGCTAACTGGAACAATGATTAGCGTCTGCTCGTTGGCAGCTACTCTACAGCTAGACTAGACATTCTTATCAAAAACCTGTGTGTGTGTATCATTTTCTTCGAAAAACGTTTACTTTGTCGGACGTTCATGCGGCCGTCGGACGTTGACTATAATATAAGTGAATAGTTATTATTATGTTATCATTACCTTGACTCATCAGGCATGATTTATTAAGTAATTACCTTAGCCAGTAGTTAGATACTGGGCGAAACCACAATACAATGCCATTGAGTGTTTCCGTTTTGTGTTTGCACAGCCATAGCCAATTGTTACTAATGATTTGAAAGTTGGCGTCAGGCAAATCCCTTGATAAAACAAAAACTTTTAAAGTGGGTTCAACTTGAAGAAATGTGTTGTATTTCTTTCTCACTAAATTGTTTGCAAAATATATAACATTTTAAAATCACATGTTCAGTTTGATGCACCTACAGTAGAATGTTATATGCAATGCATTCTGTGTATTTTGCTTGACGATACTTCGATAGCACCAAAACACAAGTGGTTATCTATTACATTGATTATATCATAGTAATCGTTTTCCTGAAATTATGCGTGATTTACTTTATATTAATAACAACTATATCAACGCACTCACGCAGAGTACAACATCAATACTTGAACTTAAGAATCGTTGTTTTTTTCAGTTTCGTCTTGTCAGCGACCTACCTGCCGTCACACGTCTGAAAAAAAATCTCACAAGTACGGAATGGATTAAGTCTCGTAGATCCACGACATCGCTCATCGAAACGTTTTTCCGTTCATTTGTTGGTGTTCTTCTTTGACATCAACAAAGAATATACCTTTCTTGTGTTCTTTAGTCTTAGGCTCGGTACGAAATGGTGGTTACCGTGTCATATCTTAAAAAGTGTTTCACTTTCCTTATCTGCACTGTCGTCGTCTCGACTTGCACTGTGGTGTTGATAACTAAAATATCCCAACAGATTATCATCACTGAACTTCTACCAGACGTAATCCGCAATCCATGCACAAGTCAACTGCAATCCGTGGCATTGGATTTGTCGATGGCGCTCCATCTTAGACGGGACACGCACGAGTCGCGCCGGCGAACGGAGCATGCCTTGAAACAGGTGCATCGAATGATTCGGCAGCACCGCGAAATAACAGCTCAGCTCGGCGCATGCGATACAAAAGAACGAACGAAAGACCGACGAGAGGGTGCTCTGTTCGACGTGTGTCCAGAGTAGTATATGGTGCTTAGTAAAGAACACGTGTTAACAAATTGCACGAATGCACGACCGTTTGAAGATGTCCTCTCGATTCTTTTGAATGGGTTCGATTACGACGAGACTAATCAGGTGACGGTTGTGTTGCGAGAGATTAACGCTATATATCCCCGTCTCACCGTCCACCTGGCTCTCGGGAAGAGGCTGGTCGTTCCAAGTGATGTGACAGTCGACGTTGTTCAACACGTCCTCTCCAAGACGGCGACGACGGGCTACGTGTGGAATGAACTGGTCAAGATGGCGTCCACAGATTATGTTCTCGTCGGGCGACGAATGGTACATTTCCCGTTAACAGGGCGCCTCGAAAGGATGGTTCGCGTCGTGTCCGAATTGGGTGTCGACATCGTTGGCGGTGCACTCCAGACCCCTAACGGACATTGGTCAATGGGTTGTCAACAGACAAGTCTGCGGAACTACACTCTCGCCTATGTTGCCGGCTACTACAAATCGGCGTCGTCCTGTGCCTACTGCGACTACATCCCTTCACCGTTCGTTACCAGAACATGGACTCTCCGAGCTGTCAACCTCGAATATACGCCACGGCTCGCTGTCTTCCACGACTACTTCCTTCGTGTGAGGGAAGTCGGAAAGCTGGTCCTGTCTTGCCCTGACGTCATGTTCTACGTTCAGACTGACGACGCTGTCTCGCCATCAAGGCGACACGATGAATGGAATCACGTTGCACGGAGGCTCCGGTTGAACCGTGTCAAGTTCCCGGATGGAACACGCCTGTCTTATTCGTGCAAGGAGGCGGATATCACATGTACGTGGACGGCAGGGGTCATCGTTCCGATATGATGTCTGGAAAGTCTAGTGAAGGCAATCAACGACATAATGGGCATGTGTACGAAGATTGGTATGTACTGCAGCACCAACTGCGGCACAACTCTCGGGGCTGTTAAGTTCAGCGGAGTTTTGCCTTGGGAACTTGACGCCGACATAGCGTACGTGCCGACAAGGAACGGCAGCCTTTGGTGGCAACGACACGAATTCGAGAAGTTGGGTTACACGCTAGAGATAGTCTATGCGAAGTTGTGTCCCAAATACGACCCTGAAAACGTTGACTGTGAAGCATTTGTATTGAGATGCCCAGGCGGCTGGGGCATCGATATATATGGCAGTTCAGGTGCCAATATTGCAGAGAGCCACTTGGTGCAAGATCCCCGGCTCACACCGACAAAAGTGCTGATAGTAGGACAATGGATAAATTCTCATAACAACCCCGGTCTGTATGCGCGCAATCAGTACGGTTATGAAATTCTGAGACATTCCGAACACTGGATCGTGAAACATATACCATCTACGCAAAGACTGGATGGCGGACAATTCGAGAGGTGTCCTAGTCCAGGATTGTACAAAATGCAGACGGAAAGTTTATTGACAATTTAGTCGTTTTGTTCAAGCCGCATTTCATCTACAGCTATCGCACATATTGCCAGTTCGATAACTTTTTATTAAACCCAGTTTTCAGATATCTCTGTTTTCTATCAAATTGAAACTGTTTAATAAGATTTAACAAGATTTGCCATCCAAGCCAAAGGCCCAGATGGCAAGTGGACAAGGAAGCCATTGGCTTATCGAGAGTCCAACAATGTTCATCTACTTATAACCCGCCCTCCTGAGATATGTGTCAACCTTGTTTTTAAACATATTCACGCTGCTAGCAGTTACACAATCTGTAGACAATTTGTTCCATTCATTTATTGTCCTCTGTGAGAACGAGTGCTTCCTGATGTCCAATCTACATTGATCCTTTACTAATTTTACCTCATGTCCTCTAGTTCTGCTATCCTTCTTGAGTGAGAAAAACATATTTCTATCAATATTTTCATACCCATTCATTATCTTAAAAACTTCAATCTGATCTCCTCTTAACCTCCTTGTCTCTAGAGTTGTTAAACCACATTCTTTCAGGCGTTCTTCATAACTAAAGTCTCTAAGTTCTGGAATAATTTTAGTTGCTCTCCTTTGTATGCGTTCAAGCGTATATATATCCTTCTTACGATATGGTCTCCATGCTTGTATACAGTATTCTAAATGAGGTCTAACTATTGCTTTATAAAGAGGTATAATTAACTTTTTTCCCTTGTATGTTATGCTTCTTCTAATCAATCCAAGAATTTTATTACCCTTTGAAGCTGCAATACCACACTGCTCTGAAACTTTCATATCAGCGCTTATTGTAACTCCTAAGTCCTTTTCTTTTACAGTAGTACCCAGAACAGTATCTCCTATTTTATAGTTTACATTCAAGTTCCCATGTCCTGTATGTAGGCATTTACATTTCCCAAAATTGAACAACATCTGCCATTTCTCAGACCATTTCACTAATCTGTCTAGATCGTTTTGTAAATGTTGTTTATCACCATCAGTATTAACCTTTCTAAACAGTTTTGTGTCATAAGCAAATTTCAGTACGTTACTTGTTATACTGTCGTCCAAGTCATTGGTATAAATTAAGAATAATATAGGTCCTAATACTGATCCTTGAGGTACCCCACTCAAAACCGATTTCCAATTTGAAACTTATCCATCTACTACAGCTCGTTGTCTTCTGTCAGTCAGCCATTGTTCTATCCAGTCAGTTATGCTATCCCCGATACCATGGGCTTTTAATTTAAGTAGTAATCTTTGATGTGGCACTTTGTCAAAAGCTTTCTGAAAATCTAAGTAGATAATATCTACTGGCGATCCCACGTCTATCCACTTAGTGATTTCTTCCAAAAAACATAACATATTTGTTAAGCATGACCTCGCTTTAAGGAATCCATGTTGAGATAAATTTAATAATTTATGCTTAACGAGGAAGTCCACAATATGGTCTTTAATTAACCTTTCTAATAATTTACAAATCACTTACGTTAAACTCACTGGTCTGTAATTCTCTGACTTATTTCTCGAACCCTTTTTAAATAATGGTATGATGTTTGCTTCTTTCCATTCAAACGGAACAACTCCCTCTTTTAATGACAAGTTAAATACTCTTGCAAGTGGTATACTGATTTGTTCTACTGTTTCCATTAGTAATTTTGAAGGAATCCCATCCACTCCCGGTGATTTGTTATCCTTCATTGCCTTTATTTTCTTAGCTACCAATTCTGGAGTTACAACTAACGGACCTAAATAGTCAGATTTAGCCCCCTGAAATTTAGCATCAGCAACTGGTAATGAACTAATATCTTCTTTGGTAAACACTGAACTGAAGTAACCATTTAGGTCTTCCGCCATTAAAAACCCCTGTGATATTATATTTCCAGCACTGTCTTCTAGAGGTCCAACCTTGTCTTGTACGTTTTGTTTACTCCTGACATATGCATACACATTCTTGCTGTCATTTTTTATGTTACATGCTAGTTTTTGCTCATAGCTTCTTTTAGATTGTCTGATTTCAGTTGTAGCTGCATTAAGTGCCTCTTTGTATTTTGCATATTCTTCTTCCTTTCTGGTACGCCTATAAACCCTCCACATAGTTTGTTTTAGCATTATTTTTCTAATAGCCTCTTTTGACAAGTGTTTCTTTCTACACCGTTTTCCTTGTTTTTGGAAGGGAACACATTTATCGATGATACTCTCAATTTCATATTTTAGAATATTCCAACATTCAATTGCGGTCTTATTCATCAGCATGTTATTCCAATCTAGCTTTGCTAAGTATTTTCTCATATCTTTGTAGTAACCTTTGTGGAAGTTTCTCTTGTACGTTTTCTTATTTTTACTTTCTGATTTTACATTGATGTCAAAATGTATTTGATTATGGTCACTATTACCCAATGGTTCAAATATTTTTACATTGTCCACTAATTCATTTTGTGATGACAAAACTATATCTAATACATTTTCTGGTTGGTTCTAGTACGTGCTGAGTAAGAAAGCTATCCTGGATTAAAAATAGAAATTGTTGGTCCTCAATCCCTGTGCTCTCTAGAGAATTCCATTGTATGTGTCCATGGTTAAAATCTCCCATTATGATACATTCCCCTTTACTAACTTCCTTTATAGCGTTTTTTATTTTTGTGTTGTCCTCTTCGTTTATGTTCGGTAAACTAATCCAACAGTTAATTTTGAATTTCCTGAAACAATTTTGCACCGAACAGCTTCATCGCAATCTGCTTCCCTTTCTAGTTTTATTTCATAAGCCTGAATAGATTCTTTAACATATAAAATAACTCCCCCGCCCCTTCTTCCTATTCGATCTTTCCTGAACATTACATATCCTGTCAGTCCTAATTCAGCATCTGTTATATCTATGTTGGCCCATGATTCAGTTATACCAATTATGTGAGGGTCAATATCTTCTACCATAATGTTTAATTCGTTTTTCTTATTTACTATGCTCCTTGCATTTAATATATAACCTTTTTCAGAGATGTTTTTCGGATGATTTGATATTTGTTTATCTGTGCTAGTGGCATCTTGTTCTGCACCTCTAGGAAACCCCCCTGCACTTCTAGTTTAAAGAATGTTTACTTCCAAAAATATTTGTCATTGTACCGAAGTCACTATCTACTGCTGCTGAATGTTTGTCCGCGAATACTGCGGCCCCCTTTCCACTTAAATGAAGCCCACCCTTCATGTACATATCAGCCCTCCCAACAAAACTTCCCCATAAATCCACAAATCCAACTTCCTCTTCCCTACATAGCTTCTGGACTAACATGTTAATTGCCATCCCCCGATAATTTCGATATTTGTTACCCCTCCTGCACATTATAGGTAAAATCCCTGACAGTATTACCTGCTCAACCCGCGTCTGTTTTAGTGTTCTGACCAACTGCCTATATTTCCTAACTATGGCAGTTGTACCCTCCCTCTCTACGTTATTTGTCCCTACGTGTACTAAACAGATCCACCCTTACCCGAGCCTACGATGTTTTTTACCCTCTCAGTTATCGCCTCTATTTTGGCTCCAGGCAAGCAGACCACCACATCATCTCCCTTGTTTAAGACTCTGTCGGTCTTCCTAACTATCGAATCCCCCACAAACACCCTCGCTCTCTTCCTCACCCCCTCTATCACTGCTGCAGAATAACTCTTCCGTTCGATCCCCTCCATCACATTCTGTCCTGACCCCTTCCCTCCTGTCTCCTTCGCTCCTGTCTCCCCCACTTCCCACTAATTTGCTCTTGTCTCTCCCACTCCCCTCTCCTTCACTCCGGTTGTTTTTCCTCCCGTCTCCCACACTCCCTTCTCCTTCCCTCCTGTCTCCCCTCTCCTTCACTCCGGTTGTCTTCCCTCCCGTTCCTTTCCTTCCCGTCTCCTTACGTCCTGTCTCCCTACGACCTGTCACCTTCCCTCCTCTCAGCTTCCTCCCAGGCTGCGGTGAGCTCTCCCTAGCATCTCTTGTGTCTTTCCCCACTTTATCATCTACTGTTCCCCCATCGGAACTACGAGCAGCCTCAGCTCTTCCAACTCCACCTCTAGTTCCTTCATCTTCGTACATCCCCTACACTAAAAACTAAAACTATCTGCCTGGACCTCAGCCCAGGACTTCTCGCACCCAGACTTGACGAAGTCCACCCAGTTACTGCAACTGCCACAAATTAAGTGCCTTGTGGCCTTTAACTGCCGTTTGCACGGCGCCATCATACAATTTAGTTTTAATTAGTTTGCTACGTTAGCCTTGAATAAGGCTGTTTTTGTGATCAAAAGAACACTTTAGGCTAATATACATGCTAACTGTGTCTTCTATTAACCTCGCATGAGAAAAAAAAACCTGCCACCTAGCGAATACGGAGAACACTGTGTAACAAAACAACGAAGTCAGTGTGTACTAATTTACGCTAAAATCCTGCTGTTAATTCCTTTTTACCGAAAACATTTACTACCACTATGTCAGATATTACCTTATGTATGTAATTTAAGTAAATAACTCACTTTATCTTATATATATATTAGCCAATGTAAACGGTAGCTCGATGCACGGGTTGAATTCACGACCTGTAAACAAACTCCCTTTTATCACTCGTTGAGTTTGAATCCGGGAAAAAATACTACCTCTGTTAACAAAAACGGTTTCTTAATATATGTCTACAAGAAGTTGGTGAACAATATATGTTTAATACTAAGACTTATTCTAGCCAATATTCCAATGTTACTGACTATTCACTATGCTATCTCAATTTTCGAACGGTAAACAACCCTATTAACGCTCGCTGAATTCCCTGACAGAATCCGAAACTAACTTACTCTAAAATACTCCCTCTGACTAATAATTAACAACACCTGTTTCCTAATATATGTCTACAATACGTTTGTGTATAATATATAAGCAATAGTAATACTTATTCTATTTGATATACCGCGTTTTTCTGTAAATGATCTACACCAAATTCAAGTCGCTGCACCAAGTCCAAGTAGCCGGAAGTTTGCAACATATTAGTCCACCAGAGAGTTGTGCTGTATGCATACATACATACATACATATCCTCTTCGGTCTTCAGGCAAAATCTGCCTATGTACCGCTCTTAGTTAGTCTTAGTGTGGCTTTGTAGTCATATTTGACTGCCTGGTTTCGCCAGTATTTGTCTAGTCGATTTTTAAGCGAATTTACTGACGGTGCAGTGACGACGGTGTCCGGAAGTGAATTCCAAATATTAATGACTCTCTGGCTAAAGAAATGCCTCCTTAATTCCCGTTTACTTCGGTCCTTGAACAACTTTAGAGAATGACCCCGTGTGCCTTCGTACAAGTCTTTGTTAAACATATCGTGCGAAAAGGTAAAAATGCCATGCAAGTATTTATACACATCAATAATATCTCCTCGTAAACGACGATAGGTCAGTGTTGGTAAATTTAATGCCTTTAATCTAGATTCGTAATCTAAATGTCTCAGTACTGGGACCATCCTACTAGCTCTTCTCTGGACAGCCTCCAGAGCATCAATATCATGCTGGTACTGTGGTGACCAGACTACCACTCCGTATTCCAAAGTAGGACGGACTAGTCCCTTATATAAATGTAGAAAGGTTGTCCTGTCCAAGTATTGATATGTTCGTCGTATTACACCCAGCAATCTATTTGTTTTTGACACTGCCTGCTGTACCTGTTGTGTAAATTTTAACTGGTCATCAACTAGGATGCCCAGGTCTTTCTCTACATGGCTACACTCCAGAGGATTTGCACCTGTTTCTGTTGTCAAAGTATAAGTAAATTCTTGGTGTCCATGTCCAATTCTTAGAACTTTGCATTTATCTGGGTGAAATTTCAACTGCCACTTTTCAGCCCAGTCTTGTAATCTGTCTATGTCTTTCTGTAGGTTTATACAATCTTGCCTCGTTGAAGTTTTGTGATATATTTTTGTATCGTCTGCGAAAATCTTCATGTCACTTGTTACAACATTTGTTAAATCATTAATATATAATATAAAAAGAATAGGTCCAAGGACACTGCCCTGTGGTACCCCACTTACTACTTCCGACCACGAAGATGCTGCTCCATTTACTAATACACAGTGTTTGCGACAGGTGAGAAATGTTTCAATCCATTTAAGAAGTTTTCCCTTTATTCCGTATCCTTTTAACTTTGCTAGCAGTCTCTGGTGTGGTACTGAGTCAAAAGCCTTCTTTAAATCCATGTATATTGCATCTACACATTCTCCATCGTCTAATATTTTTGTCCAGTCTTCCAATGTTGAGATTAGTTGTGTGGTACATGATCTCCCAGCAATGAAACCATGCTGCTGGTCTGCAATTAATTTGTTTTTTTCCATGTGTGTTATTATAGCATCTTTGACCAGGGATTCCATGACTTTACATGCCACTGCCGTCAAGCTAACTGGCCTGTAGTTTGCCGCTAGGTGTCTACTGCCTTTCTTAAATATTGGCGATACATTTGCAATTTTCCAGACTTTTGGTAGTATGCCTGTATCCAGTGACTTCCTAAATATGATGAACAGTGGCATTTTCAATTCTTTAGCAAGCTCTTTTAGTACCCGGGGATGTATGCCATCAGGACCTGGTGATTTCCCGATTTTGAGGTTTTCCAATTTCTTTTCCACATCGTCATCAGTGAAGTTGATATCATCTAGATTATCAATTCCCTGATGCTCCTCAAATGTTGGCACATTTATTAGGTCTTCTCTAGTAAAGACATCACTAAAGAATTTACACAGGACCTCTGCCTTCTCTTTATCTATGCGAAGGCGGCCAACGCAAATTGATGGATTAGAAAATATTGATGTAATAATGTTGTGCATATCTTGAAGTTGTGTAAGTATTGTTATCATGACAGTCACTTACGTATTACCAAGTTATCTCGTCCGGACGGTGGGTATTTGTGCTAGTTTAATACATTATTGAAAATGTCAGTCAGTAATACCACGGCATGTACAGTACACACCGACCGTGATTCCGACAATATGTGCCGTGTAAACACTCCAATCAACATTGCGATCGCAATCCTTCTTCGTAGGTGGTTAACCACTCCATCAACCTAAAAAGTACTTTCAACGTACATATTTTAATTTAGTTAAAGTATTTATAGTTTATTTAAAGTAGTGTAGTTAGTACATTTGACCCTCTACTTCGACGACCCTGGCCTCTCATTAATGGAAATATCCCCGACAACACATTCTCTCCAATCCGTGCCTTTTTAAGTGTATTGACCAACATCTACTTAAGTTTTCTTATTATGTTTGGAAGCGAACTATCAATTTGGTGACGGGATTGTTATTTTCACTGTCCAATTTGCCTACTTCGTTTTCCTCTGTCGTAGCTGTGTTGATTGTGTCGTTATTTTCACCGTCTTCCTCGAAGATGTCTTCGAAATCATTGAGATTCATCGTAGCTGCATTTCGCAACCATTTCCTGGTCAATGTATTGATTTAGTGGAACACGTCTTGAAATGTATCTTCGAGTATTACGTACGCAACTTCGCAGCGCAGTCATCGTTTATCCAATTAACTCGCTAGGATTTATGTTCATGATGCAACACTGTGGTTCAGTGTGATGTTACACGTTACAAGTGCCCAGAATAGATGCCATTTTGAAATGTATAGTTGGACTGAAGAATTGTTTTAATTGACGAATGGGTGGATAGATGAATTGAAAAATGGTTGAATTGGATGGATGAATGAATGAATGAACAAATGGATGGGTGGATGATGAATGAATTGAGTAAATGAGTGGATGTTTGACTGAAGTCAATGGGCATTTATATATATATATATATATATATATATATATATATATATATATAAACGTTATTATTACCTTGGCTTGTATTCTCAAACTCATGCATTACTTGTTTAATATGTTTGCTTATTGGATTTTTCCAAGTTTAAAAGACTTACTGTTTCAATCAGTTTGTTTCTGTACCACTGATAAATAATTGCACTGACTGTTATGCTTTGTCACGACAATGGGAACGGTAACGAAATTATTATACATGCAATCAGTATTATTGTCATGTACACGCAGTAATAATTACATTCAGCTAGATGCAAACAACTTTGTTTAGATGTGTATAAAAATGAACATTTAATTTCTGTAACGAATCATCGACGAGAGAACAGTAGCGACAAACGTATTTTTTTCATTGTCCTTTCTAGTAACCGGTTGGTTTGACAACTGTCTTGGCAAACTTCTCCAAACAGCTCCATCTATTATATCACCGACTCTTAGTTGAATCTTGAGGTTGACGTCCTATTTTTATTTCTTTTGTATGCCTTCAAGTGTATCTACATCCTTCTTACGATATGGTCTCCATGCTTGTATACAGTATTTAAGGGTCGTCTATTGTTGTTTCCCTTACTTATTTGTCACTAGTCCCGTTTCACTGTTGTCTTCACTCTCACACTAGTGTAAACTAATTAGTAATGCTGCGTATGCATACAAA
>OY759268.1:42587683-42680183 GCA_963662155.1 Lamellibrachia columna
GTACAGCGCAAAAAAAACGTATACCAGTTCACTTATAAGAGCAGCATTCACAACAATATTGGTGATAAACGAAGAGAAATTTTTTTCCGGGGAAAAACAAGATAATCAGCGACGGTGCAGCAACACTCTGCGATAAAAGACCATGCAGACAGAAACAGTTGCATCATTGACTGGGAGGGAAAAATTTGATCAAAAGAAAACGAAACAGAAACACGAGGTGATTTAAAGAGGTCATAAAGATCGAAAAGATACCGGTCCAGCACGTATTGGACGGCCTGCTTGCCATGCCAACTGGCGAGGAGAAGAAGTCTTCCCAGAATTACATATTTTAATGCATACATACTAAGAACATTTATCAAAATAGCATAGCTAAAATCTCGTTGACTGCCCCGGCATTAAATTCACTAATTTGCTGAGAGTAGACTTAGCGGTTGCTTTCCCATAAATGCTCTATTAGGTTCAGCTATGGACTCTCATCTCACCCACTCTTTCTCGCATACGTGTGTGTGTGTGTGTGTGTGTGTGTGTGTGTGTGTGTGTGTGTGTGTGTGTGTGTGTGTGTGTGTGTGTGTGTGTGAGGGTGTGTGTGTGTGTGAGGGTGTGTGTTTGTGTGCGTGCATGTTTGTGTACATGTGGTTATGTGTTTGTATGTATGTATATGCATATATGCGTGTATGCATGCATACATTTATTTATGACGGTATGTACGCACACACGCATGCATTTTATGTGAATCAAATACAATGTTATCATCAAATTAATACTTTGTTACGGGACTAAGTGTCTGACATGATGTGTATGAATGTACACATAGACACATATACGGGTACTTATAGATATTCGTGTGCCTTTAAACACATAAATCGATATATACATACATATAATGACTCTTACTTTGCCCCGCCAACGTTGAAGTACTACTTGCATGTGATGGCTAATAGAGGCGAAGGTTGTGGCCGCAACGTATTGATTAAAAATAAACAGTTGCATATGATTCACACAAAAGGCATACACAAAACCTACATGCTTCTTATTTTTAACGACATAACGTTCTTCGTGTAAATCCGTCAATTATGGAACGCGTTTTTGATTGATATATTACGGATACAATCACGCACACACACATTCACACAAACCACTCTCTCCACGATTGTGTGTGACATTTTACTTCCCCTGACGAATACACTAGGTAGAAGGGATCAACGGTTTTTAATTTCTCTTCTGTCAGACACAGGCAACGTGGGTTGAAAGACGTTGCTAATGCTGCCTCCTGGTTTAGTGTTCAGTGCTCTGACCGTCGTCCACTGCGTCACCAGCTAATATCCCTTACCTTTATTGGTCCAGCATACTTGTTTGTTGTTGTGATCTAGTGCCACGCCATGTACCCACAGCATTCCATCCCGTGCGATCACCACATGCTCGCTACCATCAATGTTAGATTTGTGCAAGGCTTCTGGTGACGCGAAGAACATCAGACTGGAAATACGATTGGAAAGGGTTGTTAATATTCATGTATATAAACAACATAGGTGTTTGCTATCGTAATGAAAGGAAATCTAAAAAAACATATGCATGTATATGTATACGTGTATATGTATGTCTGCACATATGTATGTATGTACGTACGTACGTACGTACGTGTGTATGTATGTATGTATGTATGTATGCATGCACATATGCATGCATGCATGCATATATGTATGTGCAAGTATATATGTATGCATGGATGCATGCTTGTTTACATGCATGTATGTTCGTGTACTTGTATGTACGTTGATGTATGTACCTGTGTCCTTTTGCACGTGTACACGTATATATATATGCGTGTGTGCGTGTGTGCATGTATGTATGTATGTATGTGTGTATATATATATATATATATATATATATATATATATATATATAGATATATATATATATATATATATATATATATATATATATATATATATATATATATATATATTTGTGTGTGTGTATGTATGGACGTGTGTATGTTTGCATACCTGTCTGCATGCACACATGCATGTGTGTATGTATTTATTTATGCAAATATGTATGTATGCATGCATGTGCGCATGTTTTAACGTATATATGCAAATACATATTTTGGCAAATATTTTGTTTACATATTTTGTTTGTTTGTAATTTTAGGCAGTAGGTCACCTCTGTTTTGAATCAATTGCTAAGCCTATCAGACGTTCTCCAATCGCGTATATTTGTTTCCTGCCGCTTCCGTCCGCATGAACAACGTTCACTGTTCCTGCTCCATTCCTGGTGAAGAACACCTTTGCTTCCTTTGAGAGCACCGCAATCCCGAACGAATGGACTGTATATGGAACAACCAAATACATCAACTTGAGCGCATCAGGTGAGTATGCTTAAGTAGTTAACAGTAATACATAGTGAATACAAGCGAAGGCTCGGTGTCTCCACATATTAACGCGTATCTGTTCAATATAAAACCATACATGTCCTGTAAACACAAAAGACAAACATTCCAGACATTCAACATCACATTTTATGACAAAATTACATGTCGTAAGATCGAGTAAGTAACTATTACTATGCATACATGCATGTATGGATGCATGTATGTATGTATGCATGCATGCGTGCATGCATGTGTGTGGGAGAGAGAGAGAGAGAGAGAGAGAGAGAGAGAGAGAGAGAGAGTGAGAGAGAGAAAGAGAGAGAGAGAGAGCGCGCGTTTGTTTTTATATGTGTTTATATGTGTGTGTATGTGTGTATATGTATGCATGTATATACGTTCATACATATATACATATATGCATGTATACATTTATTTATACAGATATGTACGCACGCACGCACGCACGCGCACGCAGTATTTACAAACAATCTTTGTGAAATGTCTGCTTCAATCGCGTAGAAATTATTGGTCGCCCTCGACTGTTTACGTTTCATTATTCACGTTTTATTAGTCATGAAGCTGACAAAGTGCCCGGAGGCATTAAACAACTACGCTTAAACAACTGGGAAAAAATATGTAGTTTTCACATTGGCTTAGCAACTTAGCAACTATACATCTTTAGATATATGTAACAAATCAAACATATTGGAAGGACAACTTATTGAATAAGAAGATTATTTTATTTGACCCATCATATCATACATATATATATATTTATATATATATATATATATATATATATATATATATATATATATATATATATATATATATATATATATATATATATATATATATATATATATATATATATATATATATATATATATATATATATATATATATATTCATGTTGAATTCTAATTAAAAATAATACGTGTGTATATGTTCGTAAGTAAACATGCTATATATGAAGATAAAGAAACAAATAGAGTCAGGAGACTACTCTAATACTCTGATAGTCATTATCGAAGAGCCACCTTACAAACTAAAATTACACTAAATCATTTGATCAAACAAAACAAAATGTTTCCAAGAGTAGAAGAAGAAAGAACAAAAACAAAAAAACAATAACAATATCATATCTGATTGTGTGTATGTGTGCGTGTGCGCGTGTTCGCGTGCATGTGAGTGTTCGTGTATTAATATTCTCGCTCGATTATGTGTGTTTGTAGTTTAGGCGCCTTTTATTAGAAGGGTGACAGATGGTTGTCTTTTTAATGTTGCATGCAAACATAGTAATTTTGCCTTGTGCATGAATCTTGATACTTATGTAAAAACATTGTGTTGCGTACTGAGCAAATCCCTTTAAGCTGTGTGTATTAAGCTTTTCTTTAACTATAGCGAGAACATTATTAAGTAAAAATGGTACATTTACTTACTTACTTACTTAATCCTCTTGGCCCCTTCAGGAGCATAGGGCGTCAACCATGTTTCTCCACCTCACTCTATTCTGGGCTATAGCTTTGGCCTCTTGCCAGGTGACCCCCACTTTTTCAAGATCTTGTAGTGTTGAGCGTCTCCAGTTGATTTTTGGCCTTCCTTGTCTTCTCTTTCCTTGTGGGTTATAGTCCAGTGCTTGTTTGGTTGTATTTGTTGGATCTTTTCTGAGTGTGTGGCCAATCCAGCTCCATTTTCTCCTCTTGATTGTAGTGCTTATTTCTTCCTGTTTGGTTTTCTTCCAGAGCTCTTTATTTGATATTTTGTTAGGCCACCATACCTTAAGGATGTATCGGAGGCGACTGTTGATGAAGACTTGGAGTTTGTTGTTGAGAGACTGAGTAGTTTTCCACGTTTCACAGCCATAGAGAAGAACTGGTTTAACGTTGGTGTTGAAAATGCGGATCTTAGTGTTTATGGATAGTTGGGAAGAGAGCCATACAGGGCGTAGGGTTCTGAAGGCATGGCGAGCTTTATTGGTGCGTAGCTCCACATCTTTGTCAGCTCCACCATTTGTACTGATGTTGCTCCCGAGGTAGATGAAGTCTTGTACTTCCTCAACAGTACCACTTTCTAGTGAGATAGGTTCGGAGGATCTGCTGTTGACTTTCATCACCTTTGTCTTTCCCACATTGATCTTAAGACCCAGTTGGCTGCTTTTTTCTTGAAGCCTTTCTGTTTTTTGTTGCATGTGTTTATGGGTTTCTGAGAGTAGTGCTAGATCATCTGCAAAATCCAAGTCTTCTATTTGTGAGAACAAGTTCCACTGGATCCCAGTACGATGGTGTTCTGTGGATCTTTTCATTGTCCAGTCTATGGCTATCAGAAAGAGCAGTGGAGACAGCAAGCAGCCCTGTCGTACTCCAGTTCCAATCTGGAAGCCTTCTGAAACTTGTCCATTAAAGATGACATGACCAGTGAAACCTTCGTACATGTTCTTTATTAGGGTTACAAATTTTGTAGGTAAACCATAATGCCTCAGGAGCTTCCACAGAACTGTCCTATCTATACTATCAAATGCTTTTTCGAAGTCCACAAAGTTTATGTAAAGGGAGCTATGCCATTCAATGCATTGTTCAACGATAATCCTGCGTGTAGCAATGTGATCTGTGCAGGATTTATCCTTTCTAAAGCCAGCTTGTTCCTTTCTTAGCTTCTTGTCAACTGTTTCTTGTATCCTATCCAGGATGATACGGCAGAGAATTTTACTGGGCACTGATAGAAGCATGATCCCTCTCCAGTTCTTACATTCACTGAGGTTCCCTTTCTTGGGGATTGTAACTAGCATACCTGTCTTCCATTCAGTTGGTATTTCCTCTTTATCCCAGATCTCATTTAGCACGCTGTATAAAACGTTTGTGGTGGCCCCAATATCAGCTTTTAAGACATCAGATGGTATATTGTCAATTCCAGGTGCTTTGCCTAGCTTCAGCTTTTTGATGGCTCTCTTGATCTCCTCTTTGGATATCCTACCACAATTAATGTTAAGGTCTTCATTTGTTTCCTCAATGTCTGGGATTGAATCTGGTGGAGGCCTATTCAAGATATCTTGGAAATATTCTTTCCAGCGTTGTAACTGTAAAGATTCCTTAGTGAGAAGGTTTCCCTGTTTGTCCTTGATGGGGCGACTAGTGCTTTTGTTCTTCCCTGCTAGCTGTCTGGTGATCTTGTATAACTCTCTGGAGTTGTTTTGCCTAGCTGCGATCTCAGCCTCGTTTGCTAGTTTTTCGACATATGTTTTCTTGTCCCTCTTTGTCTTCTTTTTAACTGTTTTGTTTCTTTCCTGGTATTCCTGCTGCAGTTTTTTTTTCTTGTGTCATCTGCTTCCATGTTGAGTTTCATTTTAGTCTCCCTCCTTGCCTCAATATCTTCCCAGGTGTCGTCTGTAATCCAGTCCTTCCTCCTAGCTTCCCAGCAGCCTAGGACTTGTTCACAGGTGTCTGTAATTGCATTCTTGCATCTTGCCCACTTTTCATCAACGTTTTTTCCCTCTTCCAATGCTTGGAACCTGTTCCGTAGTGTGATTCCCAGTTCCTGTCGTATTTTAGCATTTTGAAGTTTTCTTATCTCAAACCTTCTTTGTACCTTGTTATCCGTCTTCTTCTTTGCTGCTAGCTTCATCCTAAATTCACCCACAAGGAGGTGGTGGTCGGAGTTAATGTCAGCTCCTCTTTTCACTCTGACGTCTAGAAGCACTCTCCTCCATTTCTTGGTGATTGTTATATGGTCAATTTGGTTTTCCGTCTTTAGATCTGGGGATATCCATGTGGCTTTGTGTGTAGGCTTGTGTGGAAAGAGAGTTCCTCCGATTATCAGTTCATTGAGAGTACAGAAATCTGCAAACAGGAGACCATTCTCATTCATCTGTCCCAGACCTTCTTTCCCCATTGTGCCTTTCCAATTGTCATTATCCTTTCCAATCTTGGCATTCATATCCCCCATAACAACTTGGATATCCCTCTTCGGTAGTTTTTGGGTGACTGTTTGTAGATGTTGGTAGAAGGTCTCTTTCTCTTCAAATTCTGCAGAGTTGGTTGGTGCATAGCAATGTATAATGGTGATGTTCCGACCTTTTGATGTAAACCTGGCTGTGATGATTCTCTCCGAGACTGGTTCCCATTCGATGAGACTTTTTGCTGCATCCTTTGAGAGGAGCAGCCCTACTCCATGTGTGTGCGCATCTTCTTCTCTCTCATTCCCAGAGTACAAGTAAGTTTCTCCAGAGCTAGTTGTAAACTTCCCAAAGGTGTTCCATCTGCTTTCACAGACTCCAATGATGCTCAGCTTGTATCTTCTCATTTCTTTGGCGAGCTGTGCCAGTTTTCCTGCCTGGTACAGTGTCCTGACATTCCAACATCCAATTCTAATTTTTGACTTGAGCTGTAGCAGACTCTTCCTCCCTTGGGCTTCCTGTCGGCTTTCACCCAAGGGATTCATACGCACCCTTTCAGGACAGCCTGCTTTGCTCAGATCGAGGTGTGGTTGAGTATTCATGGTTTCGGTTTCTGTAATCGATTTCAATAACAACTGAGTGGGTGATTAGCCCAAGCCGCTGTGCCCACAAGTTTTCCGCAGTGATCGTAGACCATTTTCCTCCCGGGCTCCATGATCAAGAGATGTGGCTGGACTGTGCTTTGTCTGACCAATCGCCCCAGACCTGCCCGGTATGGTTGGACCTGCCAGGAGTTGCCTCCCACCGGTATAGCTCAGAGGGTCATAGGGGTACACAAGCCTCCTTACCACGACAAGGTAACAGTCCACAAGGAAGAAAAATGGTACATTATGCTGAAGATATTTCTTTGCAAATTCGTGTTTAGTTTGATAAGTATAAATTTCATTCTTGATTCGTGTGTTATAACTGTGTATGTCATAGTTGAAGATTATTATCCAGTTTTGTAAATAAACTACTAAATTGTTATATAAATATTTATAATGCAATTTCAATTGTTGTAACTTAAGAATGTCATGTGCTTTAACATGTTAATTTTTTTAAAGACTAAATATGGGTGTATCTTTATAAAATATTGTTGGCTCACATGTTTATAAATTGGAATTACCTTAGCAATTGTTTTATTTATCAGGGAATAATCATGTGGTTAATACTTGATTTGTTGATAATTAAAAAAAAATAATTATAGCAGTGTCAATCAATTTTAATAGTTTGGTGGAAAATCATCAAATCCACTACAATTTTTGTTGGGTAGATTATTTATTATTCTCTATACAGTATATTAAAAAAAAATTAATGTTAAAACAAAGTTAACTTTTTTATTTAAATAATACGAATGATCATGGACACCTTTATATTTAATATTGTTTGCCAGATGATTCCCTATATTAGCAAAAAGCAAAAAATGCATTACATTTTTTTGCTCTGTCATAGTAGAATGTGATTCTTTAAAATATGTAGGAAATGATGTGTTTTACTTTTAGACAGGATTTCATTTATAGTTTTCGAAGTATATTTTTATGCAAAATTTGAATTGTTTAAATCTTGTTTTAAAATATGATTGCTGTGCTATACGAAAGCTCCTTGCCGTATAACATTGTATGATTTAGATTAATCAGAGGCATTTCATATTTTGATAAATCAGGATTTGTTAATTTGTTTGTAAAGTTTATGTATGTCGTAATGAGGCTAGCAATCTTTAAATTATCCATGTAGACTTTTTATTTTTATATTTATTAAACGTCACTAATTTATTCGACATACAGCTATTTTTAGCTGGATTGATTTCATCGAGGATAATGTTATAGTTATGGTTTATGTCTAGACCTATATCTAGTTTCTCATATATTTAAGAAGATATTAAATCCTATTTGAGTATTGAAATTGCCTTTTTTGTTTTTATATTAATTTCTATGAATTTTTTAGTATGTTTTGTTCAGAGTAGTATCCATAATTATGATACGGTTGGTGATCAGATAATTGTTATTAATATTCCTACTGTACTCTGTAATATATAATTTGTTAAATTACAAAATAAATTATCTAATAATTTGCCAAGTGCGGATGTAGGGACACGTCAACTGGAAGTTTTGTCCCAGGACAGGGCCAAGTGGAGGTAGCTTGTGGTCGAACTATGCTCCACAAGTAAGTCAATATATGTATATATATATATATATATATATATATATATATATATATATATATATATATATATATATATATATATATATATATATATATATATATATATATATATATATATATATATATATATATATATATATATATATATATATATATATATATATATTACACGTATGTTTATATACATATATACATCACACACACTCATTACTGCCACTAATTTTTTTTGGTAAATAGTAACTCACCTTTATTGGCGTTGGACTTTTGGTCAGAACCATTGAAGTAGTACACACACCCACACAAACACACACCCACACACACGCGCGCGCGCAAGCACGCACGCAAACATACACATTACTGCCACTAAATAAAAAAATATACATAATAATTTAATTTTGTTTTAATATTAACTCACCTTCTTTGACGATTGATATTTGGTCGGAACCATTGAAGTTGGCGCGATTGATTGTGCCGTTGGCGTGATTGCACCAGTAAATGCGTTCATGAACGTTGTCCACTGCTATAGCTATAACTCTTCCTGGAATGGTATAGGTCAGTTCAGTTCGTTCCAATTCAAAGAGTTGCCACGTGACATAGCACATAACAAACGTTCAATCTCTAAATTCAAGCTAAATATATATATGCATTATATTATTTTGTGATCCTTGGTGGATGAAATGCACTCAGCTGCGGGTAAATCTCAATGACTGCGTTATTATTATTACAACTGATACCGTTCCCAGCCGGCATACAACGTCGGTATGACGTTGATTATTAGTTGCATATACGTTGCGACGTCGAACAACACAAATGCAACGTTTTCTCAGCGTCTGGTCATCGACGTCACAAGGACGTGGAAATTTGATGTCGCCACAACGTTGAAATCAAGTCGACAACCAAACCCAACGTCTTCACAACGTCTGGTTATCAACGTTATAAGGACGTGGACATTTGACATCCATGCAACGTTGTAATCATATCGACAGTTCAACCAACTAGTTTCATCTATAAATACAACGTTTTTACCACGTCTGGTCATCGACGTGATAACGACGTAGATATATATGACGTTGGCACAACGTTGAAATCACGTCGACAACCCAACCCAACGTCTTCACAACGTCTGGTTATCAACGTTATAAGGACGTGGAAATTTGACATCCATGCAACGTTGTAATCATATCGACAGTTCAACCAACTAGTTTCATCTATAAATACAACGTTTTTACCACGTCTGGTCATCGACGTGATAACGACGTAGATATATATGACGTTGGCACAACGTTGTAATCACGTCGACAACCCAACCCAACGTCTTTGCAACGTCTGGTCATCAACTTTAGAATGACGTGAAAAATGTACGTCCATACAACGTTGCAATCACGTCGACAGCCCAACCAACTAGGTACATACATATAAATATGGCGTTTTACAATGTCTGATCATCAACGTTATAACGACGTGGATATATGTGACGTTGGCACAACGTTGAAATAATGTCGGCAACGCAATTATAAGGTCATCGCCATTATAAGGACTTGGACATTTGACGTTCATACAATGTTGCAATTTTTTATTTTTTCAAGTTGCGAATGTTAACTATAACATCTCTATTCTCTAAGACAACACAACACGTGCGGTGTTAGATGCCTTAACTAAAATTACACATAATAAGACCCTTTATATTTGTAATGTTAGGTAATTTAAGGCAGCTTTTACCACACATTTTGGTATTGAGTAAGTCAGCGGTATATCTACCGTATTCCAGCATGCATTGCGCGGGCCGCCATGCTGCCTTGAGTTCGAACGAACGAAATCGATGGAAGCGTAACAATCCACTAATATATGCGAGTAAGTGTCACCATCCGCTTTTATTTGTTGAACTGTTTAGTTCTATCGTTTGTACGGAACACACACGACCATAATGTTGTCTTTGTCGTGATGTATTTTGCATGCTTTCACCGATTTGAATCTGAGCACATTTTCCGATGTATAGTCTATCGCAAAACTCGGTGTCGTCGCATTCCTCTCGTTTTCGATCATACCCTGCACTTGTTCCAGTGAAATGTGGTCATGTAGTGTTATGTATAAATTGCACTCTCTTATTATATAACTATCAAAGTCATTGCCATTGGAATAAAACTGCAGTATTTATAAATTGCATCGGGAATTTACCGGACAATAGAGCAGCCATGGCCCGTGGCCATGTTGACTGGCTGGGGCTTGTGCAGTGTGCTTTGTATTCGTTTCATCTGCCCTTCGTTGTAAATAGATGTGTCTGTTAATACCTTTATTTAATTCCTTTTAAGCGAGTGACCTGAAGAAGCAGACATGAACTGAAGCAGAGGTGGATGCAGCGCTCTCAGTGTAGCCGAAGTACGCACTCGACCAAAGACGTGGTGGTGAAGACTGAGGAACAACTAGACAGAATGGATTAACAGTGTTCTTGATAAATCTGAAGTCATACGTTTGCTTTCATTGGTAGTGTTTAGCGTTAGTTAGGAAACTATAATTATTGTGTGATTTAATAAAAATGAGATCGTAAGGTTAATTTGAAAATGTTTTGTCAGCCATGGGGTCCATTGAAATTCAAGTCAGCTTGCCATTAATGCCCATTACTACATTTCGGATTTTAAGGTCGGCGCAGTTTAATGTATGATATGGTGTTGTGAGCTTTCTTTGTTATCAAAATAAGTTGTAGTTCCTGCTCTAAATACACATTTATAATTGTGCCTCTTGTGTGTGATAAGAATGTGTGGAAGCCATATACATAGTAGATCCCCAAACACAACATAAAGGAGTATTTAACTTGCTTGTTGTGCATTGTTTCATTGAGCTGGTGTTTCTGAAGCCATGAATTGGTCAGATTACTGGTCTTGTCATATTGTTTCAATAATGGCTTAGCCATTGTCTGTACATTCTTTACAACTACCTGGCTGTTACCAGACAGATGTAGGGTAACATTCTATCAACTGAAATAGAACCAAACAAATCTGATTTGTTTGCACATGTGTAGTGATTGTACAGGAAATTAATAGACTAGCCTGCATTCAATGAAGCAATTCCAAAAAAGATTCCGATCGGCTCTTGAAAATACATTCCGAAATAGAGTTGACCCCCATATTTATGACAGCTGTTGTTTGCTGTTACAATTAACAATACGAAAGCACATAATAATTATGTCTGCTGCTGAATACTGGTTACTAGAGGAATTAATCTACATTGAATGTATTCCACTGGTTCAGGAATGTACACATTGCCAAATGAAACCATATTTGTTGTATCAGAACATAGTGAATATCTTTATTTTGTTAATGTTTGATTTATTATCAAAACATAATATTTAATGACTGTTTTGAAAAAAAAATGTCAACTTGGTGATTAGTGATCTCCTTGTGCTCTTTTCAATGTCTGCATGATACTGAATACAACAAATTGGGCAAACAAGAGTGATGTAATGGTCTACATTGTATTCCATGGGTTCATTGATATACACATTGTTAAATAAAATGTCTCATGTATCGGAATAAGGTGAAAATCTGTCTTTATTTTGTTCAAAACGTATTTAATGATCATGTTAATTGACTGTTTCGACGATAAAAGTGTAACACCGGTGAGTCAGGCTCTTCTAGTACACGATCTACGCTACAGACCCACGTGTAGACACCGACATACATAGCATTGACGAAGGGGAACTACATTTTCATAGTAACACCTGTAAACAATTTTAGTTGGTTATCAGAAAACAGTAACGATCTAATGTTGACACAACGTTGAAATCCAATCAATTTTCTACATTGTTGCAACGTTGAAACCTGACGTCGATCCAACTACTTTTCAACATTGCAACAACGTTGAAACCCAACGTCGATGCTACGTTGGAACTCGACGTCGATCCAACTTTCAAATCCCAACTAGTTTTCAACATTGGTACAACGTGGAAACCCGACGTCGATACATCGTTGAAGCCTGACGTAGATACAACTTTCAAATCCAACTAGTTTTCAACATTGTTGCGACGTCGATATCCGACGTCGATACATCGTTGAAACCTGACGTAGATACAACTTTCAAATCCAACTAGCTTTCAACATTGTTACGACGTCGATACCCGACGTTGATACAACGTGGAAACCCGACGTCAATGCAACTTTCAAATCCAACTAGTTTTCAATATTGGTACAACGTGGAAACCCGACGTCGATACATCGTTGAAACCCGACGTAGATACAACTTTCAAATCCAACTAGTTTCCGACATTGCTACAACGTGGTACCTGACGTTGAAACAACGTATTTTCAACGTCATTTTGCCTGCTGGGTTGCCTCCGATGAGTTTCTTTGGTGAACCGAATGTTGGAGGTATCGAAGTTTTGTCCAGTGGAAGCGACAGCAACCCGTCATCTGTTCCAGTCAGAACATCACACACAAAAGTGCCATCTGGAAAGACAACACACATAACAGTGGCATATGGAAAGACAACTCACACAATAATGGCATCTGGAGAAAAAAACACACACACACACAATAGTGGCATCTGGAAAGACAACACACACAACAGTGGCATCTGAAAAGACAACACACACACACAATAGTGGCATCTGAAAAGACAACACACACAACCGTGGCATCTGGAAAGACAACACACTCAACAGTGGCATCTGGAAAGACAACACACAGAATAGTGACATCTGGAAAGACAACACACACAACAGTGGCATCTGAAAAGACAACACACACACACACACACACACACACACACACACACACACACACACACACACACACACACACACAAAATAGTGGCATCTGGAAAGACAACACACACAATAGTGACATTTGGAAAGACAACACACACAACAGCGGCCTATGGAAAGACAACACAGGTACGCAACCATTGCATCTGGAAAGGACACATACACAACCAACTTATGAGGGGTCGCGTATTTGTATAGTACACAATTTGGTATAGCTCTCACCTTATGAATGTGTTGTTGTCTGGCGTTGTCACTATATAATTGTCTAAATGCTACAAAAGTAGCTGCACATCTGCTTGTTTATGGCATATTGTCATGCCTGAGACATCGATATATTTATACGACATACGAAAACAGAATCAATGGAATATCCAGGACAAAAAAGATCGGCAGTAAGACATGGCTATCATCTGTTACCGCTCTTCGCTTTGTACGTTAAACATGACCTGTATTTTTTTTTTAAACTCTCAAAAAAAAACTTACTCTCAAGGTCACTCACAGAATATATAATACTAAAACAACATGGCAACATCTACGAGTATAGTGTAAGTTTGACAGTTTTGGCTGAAATTCAAAATGAATCATTTAACAAGATTTAACAAGATTGCCATCCCAAACAACAAGTTTCAGATGGCAAGTGGACAAAGATGCCATTGGCTTATCGAGAGTCCAACAATTTTCTAATCTATGTGTAGCCCGCCCTTATCAAATATATGTCAATTCTATTTTTAAACATATACACACTACTAGCATTAACACAATCATTTGGCAGTTTGTTCTATTCGTTTATCACTCTCTGTGAGAAAGAGTACTTTCTCATGTCCAACCTACACTGCTCCTTAAGTAATGCTGCTTTGTGTCCTCTGGTTCCACTGCCTTCATTTAGTTAGAAAAAACATATTCCTATCAACATCCTCATAACCGTTCAATATTTTAAGCACTTATATTTGACCGCCTTTTAGTCTCCTGGTATCTAGTGTTGTCAAACCACATTGTAATAAGCGACTTTCGTAACTAAGGTATCTCAATTCTAGAATAATTTTATTTGTTCTTCGTTGTATTCTGTCTAGCTTGTGTAGGTCTTTTTTACGATACGGCCTCCATGCCTGAATAATATATTCCAAATGTGGTCTAAATATAGCTTTCTACAGGGGTACAATTAGCTGTTTCTCCCTATACATGATAGTTCTCCTAATTAGCCCTATAATTTGATTTCCTCTCGAAGCAGCAATCCCACATCGCTCTGAAACGTTCATGTCACCACTAAATATTACTCATAAGTCCTTTCCGTGTGTGGTTCTACCTAGTACAACATCCTCCATGTTTTATTCTTCGTCCATGTTCCCATGTCTTATGTGTATATATTTACACTTCCCAAAATTTAATAACATTTGCCAATTTTTTTACCATTTAACTAATTTATCTAGATCATCTTATAAACTTTGTTTATTTGTATCATTAGTAACCTTTCTTAATAATGTTGTGTCATCTGCAAATTTTAGTACTTTGCTAGGTATGTCATTTTTCAAATCATTTATATATATATATATATATATATATATATATATATATATATATATTATAAACACTATAGTGCCTAATACTGATCCCTGTTGTTCCCCACACAAAACCGATTTCCAGTTTGAAATCACACCATCTGTTATTACTCTCTGTGTGTAAGCCACTTTTTTTTAACCAGTTGACTACATCATTACCTATACCGTGGGCTTTTAGTTTAAGTAACAATGTTTGATGTGGCACTTTATCGAAAGCTACCTGAAAATCTAAGTAGACAACATGCACTGGTTACGCGTCACCTACCCAGTTTGTAATTTCTTCAAACAAACCTAAGAGATTGGTTAGACATGACCTTGCTTTTAGGAACCCATGTTGAGATGTATTTATTAATTTATATTTTACAAGGAATTCCACCATGTGGTCTCTAATTAATGTTTCGAGTAATTTACGTACAACTGATGTTAAACTCACTGGTCTATAATTTTCTGGCTTGTTCCTGGATCCCTTCTTAAATAACGGCGTAACATTTGCTTCTTTCCATTCTTAAGGAATTATTCCTTCTTCTAGTGACAAGTTAAACAATTTTGCAAGTGGTGTATTAATTTGCTCAACAATTTCCTGAAGTAGTTTTGGTGGTATCCCAACAACTCCATGTGATTTACTATCTTTCAACTTCTTAATTTTCTTTGGTATCATTTTAGGAGTTACAGATAACTGCCCTCAATGTTCTGAATTATTGCCCTCAAAATGATATCTTCTGTGGTAAAAACTGAGGTAAAATACTCATTATGAACATCGGCCATTTGAAACCCGTCTGAAATTATGTTGCCCCTGTTGTTTTCCAGTGGTCCGACCTTATCTCGAAATTTCTGTTTACTCCTTAAATAAGCATATAAACTCCTGCTGTAATTTTTTAGTTTCAGTTGTAGCTAGGTTAAGTGCCTCTTTGAAATTTGCATATTCTTCATCCTACCCTCCACAAAGTTTGCTTAAACACTATTTTTGTAATAGCTTCTTTTGCCAAGTGTTTCTTTCTAGACTGTTTTCCTTGTTTTTTTTTCAAGGGAACAAATTAATCGATGATACTTTCAATTTCATATTTTAGAATATTCCAACATTCAATTGCGGTCTTATTCATCAGCATGTTATTCCAATCTAGCTTTGCTAAGTATTTTCTCATATCTTTATAGTTATCTTTGTGGAAGTTTCTCATATACGTTTTTTTATTTTTACTTTCTGATTTTACATTGAGGTCAAAATGTATTTGATTGTGGTCACTGTTACCCAATGGCTCATGTATTTTTACATTGTCCACAAATTCTTTTTGTGGTGATATAACAATATTTAATACACTTTCTCCCCTGGTTGGATCTAGCACGTTCTGAGTAAGGAAGCTATCCTTAATTAAAAATATAAATTGTTGGTCATCACCCCCTCTAATCTCTAGAGATTTCCATTGTATGTGTCCATTGTTAAAATCTCCCATTATGATACAGTCCCTTTACTAACTTCCTTTATAGCATTTTGTATTTTTGTGTTATCCTCTTCGTTTATGTCTGGATTTCGTTAAACTAATCAAATAGTTAATTTTGAATTTCCTGAAACTATTTTGCACCAAACAGCTTCATCGTCATCTGCTTCGCTTTATTATTTTATTTCGTAAGCCTAATTTTATTTAATCAGCATGAATAGATTCTTTAACATATAAAATAACTCCTCTTCTTCATATTCGATCTCTCCTAAACATTACGTATTATGTCCGTCGTAATTCAGCTGATATTATGTCTGTGTTGGCCCATGATTCGGTAATACCAATTACGTGAGGGTCAATATCTTCTACCACAATGTTTAATTCGTTTTTCTTATTTACTACACTCCTAGCATTTAAACAGTCGATCTATAACCTGCTTCAGACATGTTTTTCGGACATTTTGTTAATAGTTTATCTGTACCAGTGTCCTCTATTGTCCTGCTTGAGGCATATATAAATACACCCTGCGCTTCTAGATTATATAGTGTTTACTACCAAAAAATATTCGTTGTGCTACCCATGCCATTGTCTACTGCTGCTGTGAATCCATCCGCAAATACTGCTGCCCCATTTCCACTTAGACGAAACCCGTCCTTCATATACATATCAGCCCTTCCAACAAAACTTCCCCAAAAAACCAACTTCCTCTTCCCTACATAGCTTCTCGACTAGCATGTTAATTGTCATCCCCGTCAATTTCGATATATGTGACCCCTCTTCCTATTACTGATAAAATCCCTGATAGTATTACCTGCTCAACCCGCATCTGCTTTAGTGTTCTGACCAAATTCCTGTATTTCCTAACTATGGCAGTTGTACCCTCTCACTCTTCGTTATTTATCCCTATGAGTACTAAAACAGATCCACCCTTGCCCGAACCCACGATTTTTTCTACCCTCTCAGTTATCGCCTCTATTTTGGCCCCAGGCAAACAAACTACCACGTCATCTCCCTTGTATAAGACTCTGCCGGTCTTCCTAACTATTGAGTCCCCCACAAACACCCTCGCTCTCATTCTCACCCCCTCTATCACTGCCTCGGAATACCTCTTCCGGTGGATCACCTCCATCACATTCTGTCCTGCAGCCTTGTCACTTGGTGGCAGAATGTTGTCTCTCTCACTCATCAACCTCTCACCTTTCCCTCTCGTCTCCTGGCTAACTTGCAGTCTCAGCTGTTCTAACTCCACTTCAAGTTCCTTCATCCTCGTACATCCCCTACACTCAAAACTAAAACTATCCACCTGAACCTCAGCCCAGGACTTCTGACACACGGACTTGACGAAATCAATCCAGTTGCTACAACTGCTGCATATTAAATGCCTGGTGGCTTTTACCTGCCGTTTGCACGGCGCCATCACACAATTTAGACTTAGAGTTTTCTACTAAGCACACACGAGCAAAGAAAAAACCTGCCACCAAGCGAATAAGGAGGACACTGTGTAATCAAAACAACAAAGTCAGTGTAAGCCAACTTACGCTAAAATCGTGATGTTATTTCCTTTTTACCGAAATCGTTTACTACAACTATGTCAGATATTACTTTATGTATGTAATTTATGTAAATGCATCACTTTATCTAATATATATTTAACAATGTATACGATAGTTTGGTACACCAGTTTAATTCACGACCTGTAATCAAATTCCCCTTATCGCTCTTTGAATTTGAGTTCGGAAAACATATTGCCTCTATTAACAAAGTTTCTCAATATATGTCTGTAAGAAGTTTGTGTATATAGTATATGTGTAACAGTAATACTTATTCTAACCAATATTCCACTGTTTCTGGTTATTCACTATGCTATCTCAATTTTCGAATGGGAAACAAACAACCCTTTTAACGCTCACTGACTTCCCTTCTAATATATGTCTACAATACGTTTATGTATAATATATATGCAATAGTAATGCTTAATCTATTTGATATCCCACTTTTTTCTGCAAATTCTCTACACCAATTTCATGTCGCTGCTGTACCAAAATTCCGGAAGTCGATATATTCAATATGTAATACTTCAGTAAGCCTATTCAGTATTTAGCACATCGGATGACATGTACGCAGACTGTTTGCGTAAATGAAACCCCCCAGGACATTTTTGCTGCCATGTATACGGAAAATATTATACGGAATTTGTTTTCATAAAAAGGGCTCTAATCGGATAACACTGTTACAGTTACCTTTGTTATTCTTTGCACAAGGCCCTGTCAATTACTGGAGATCAATAAAATGATAAACCACCAGCCATGTGATAACAAGTTACACGTTATTACCGGTAGTTATAGCAAGGACAAAAAGAGGGTGTTTCACTAATCTGCACGATTAGTTAACCAGCGAAAGCCACTGGGAACCACTGTGACTGTAGTCTCGAATACACAAAACAACTCACCGTTGGCACTGGTTGAAACTGTGCAGGAGCAGGCACAAATCACGAGTATCCGAAGCAACAAATGGGACGGTTGCATGTACATCTTCGTGTGTATTGTCTACATACGTTTCTATGCTGTTTCGAGGCCTGAAGGCTTGATGACAGTCACCGAGATCTGCCGATGAAACATCGATGATATTAAAAATTAAATGTTACATACTCAGGATATCTGGACACATTAAATCACTATTGTTTGGTTTACGTTGGATGTATAATAATTGTAAAACATAATAAAGCCTCTGCACTGCATATTTCCTTAAGGACACGATCTCAGAGGCGAGACAAACCAGCATCGTTTAGCACGTGAACACGGATGCAAAAAAGTCATCGCAGCGAGCAAAATTGAATACGTATTCAGAATGCTTTGGGATGGTAGCTTTTGTTTCATAATTGTCATATTTAATATAATAGAACAGTTCTTGAGAACAAGCTGTACAACCGTTTTTGCAAGAGATTGATATCTTAAGTGTTGTATTTCCTTATGCCCAGGATGACAATGGGTAAGAACTGAAATGAGTGTTATCGTAATATATAAATAATACCGATCGTAACAGCTTCTTGCAAACTCAACTTCGGTCGTGATCGCGCCTTTCTATCGCGATCGGGAGGTGTTATACGGTTATTTTATTATGCTCTTGTGACATGTCATATATTAAATGCTCTCCAAACCAGGATCGATCTTCGATAGGTGCAATATAAGTGACTGCAAATTGCTACATCGGTTCTAGGAAGAGTTACATCCCGTCGATTTTGGCGCAATAGAAGTATATTTTATATATATTATTATTATTATTATTATTATATTGTTCATGTTTGGCCAATCCAAACTCCAGAAAGAACGGAGTTAGCTGTATTGACGACTCTGGCATCAAGGCCCATGAATAAATGTTTCCCTCTTTAGAATGGACAACTACAACACCTGGAATCAACAACGTCTTCTATCTACACAATCGCCAACAAACAAGTAAACATCAAAGGCAACGGAGTGCCACTAACCCACTGCACGAATCATGTATAACTTTGGATAGCACTGGACGGAACCATGTCATTCAAAACAGACATCGCAAAGATAAAAGGCTAAATAAATGCACGAAAATTCGAAGGCACGGCAAATTGTGTTGGGATCTAACTACTACTCGGTAATGAGATACGCATTCCCGGCGGAAAGAAAGGCACACCTACTGAAACTTCACTCGCCACACAAACACAAACACATACACACACACATACACACACAAACACACACACAAGCACACACCTACACACCCACCCACCCACCCCCACACACACCCCCACCCCCACCCCATATATATATATATATATATATATATATATATATAGGGGGGTGGGGGGTGGGGTGGGGGTGTGTAGGTGTGTGTGTGTGTGTGTGTGTGTGTGTGTGTGTGTGTGTGTGTGTGTGTGTGTGTGTGTGTGTGTGTGTGTGTGTGTGTGTGTGTGTGTGTGTGTGTGTGTGTGTGTGTGTGTGTGTGTGTGTGTGTGTGTGTTCTAGCTCAAACTCAGAAGAGAGTGAGATGGAGAAACATAGGATTCAGTAAATAAGTAATTCATTTATTTATATACTGTACTCACTAGTTTACATTAAAACTATATATATATATATATATACTGTTTATATAGCGCATTAACCAGTCCATAAAACTGTTCACCTTGCACTACACGCCTGGTAGATATGTTCATGGTACGGCAGCCTTCTGCTTATGTTGGTAGGATACCTCTTCTATCAGCATAATTTTGTTTCTGTCTGCAGCCTCCTCCGTCTGTCGTGTCGACAGCCTTCACCTATAGTCGGCTTGGCGGCCTTCTGTTTTTGTTTACAGCATTTTTCTTCTGGCGGCAACCTTCTCCTTCTGCAAGCATCCTTCTTCGATTCTCATCAACACTCTTCTTCTGTCGGCAGCCCTTTTCTTCTGTGTACAGCCTTCTTTTTACTGGCAGCCTACTGAGTATGACCTTCCTTGTTCTTCTTTCAGCAGCATTCAAATTGTGTCGGCAGCCTTCTTCTTCTGTCGGCAGACCTCACGTTCTTTCGGTAGCCTTCACGTTCCGTCGGCATTCTGTCAGCAGCTTTCTTTTCTTCTGTCAACAGTGTTCTCCTTTATTTGGCATTTTTCGTCTTTCGACAGCCTTCTCCTTTCTGTCATCAGCAATCTTCTGTCGTCAACAACCTCCTCCTTATGTCGGCATCCTTCTTCTTCTGTTTGCAGATTCACGTTCCTTTGGGAGCCTACTTTTCCGGCGGCGGACGTCGCCTTCTGTCGAAAGTCTAATTATTCTGTATGGCAGTCTTCTCCCGTCAGCACCCTTTTTCTACTGTCTTCAACTTTCTCCTACTGCTGGCAGCCTACTTGGTCTGTGCGCATCCTTCTCCTGCTTTTGGCTTCATTCTCATACTGTCGACATCCATTCTTCTTTCACCAGCATTTTCTTCTGTTGGCATGCTTTTCTTTCTGTCAGCCCCTTCTACTCATTTCTGCAACCGTCTTATTATTCTGTCAGCAGTCGTATCCTTCTGTTAGCAGCCTACTTCTTCTGTTGGTATAGTTCTCTTTCTTCTTCTTCTGTCGACAGCCTTTTTTCAATCGGCAGCCTTTTTCTTCTATTGGCAGCCTTCTTCTTCAATAGGCAGCCTATTTCGTTGGTCGGCATCCTAATCCTTTGTCGACAATTTCGTTTTCTCTCGGCAATCTTCGCCTTCGTCTTTTTATATCAGCTCTTTTCCTTCGTCGGCAGCCTTCTCCTTATGTCATCAGTCTTTTGTTTCAGATGGTATTCATTTTATTCTGTCGGCAAACTTCTTCTTTTGTGTGCAGCCTTTTTTGTCTGTCCGCATCGTTCTGCTTTTGTCGGTAGCCTTCTCCTTCTTTAGGCAGCCTTCTTCTTCTGTCTGCAGCCTGTTTCTTCTGTCGGAAGCATTCTTCGTCTGCCGGTAGCGTTCTTCTTCTTCTGTCGACATCCTTCAACTTTAGTCGGCTTGTCAACCTTTATTTTTTGGTGTCAGCATTCTTAATCTTTTGACAATATTCTACTTTTGTACTCTTCCTGTTTTCGGCCCATCTGTTCGTCGCATGTTTTTCTATGCGAAACGTGGAGACGAACAAACGGCCACCAACCAATACGTAATGTCGTATGTGCTGTTTCAATGTGACATTGGAAAAACAATAGGCGTTTCGCATTTGCCCGGCTATTTCCTGATTAACGGAGTGCGTTGTTTCTGCCTGGAAGCATTTAGGACAATTACAATTATCTCTCTTCTAATCAAATAAGCGAATACGTGCGCGTCAGTTAACAATGGGACTAATACATCGGGCGGTGACATTTACATGTTATCGATCGACCAGATATATTATTTTTGTCAAGTCAATACCGGATGAGATGCACAGGTTTCTCAGAGCGGATGGAGGAGGGACGACTAACTAAGAAACCAGATGCGATAAATAGGCGGTAATGGGAAGATTACAAATGAGGACAGCGTAAGCATGGGTGTAAGAAAACAGAACAGGACAAGTGCAATGAGAAAGCTTTTTAACAAGATTTAAGATTTAACAAGATTGCCATCCCAAACAACAAGTTAGAGAAGGCAAGTGGACAAGGAAGCCATTGCGTTATCGAAAGTCCAACAATTTTCTCATCTATGTGTAGCCCGCTCTGTCAATTTAATGTTTAAACATATTCACACTACCAGTATTAACAAATAATTTGGCAGTTTGTTCCATTCGTTTATCATCCTCTGTGAGAAAGAGTACTTTTTCATGTCCAACCTACACTGCTCCATAACTAATGCTGCTTTGTGTCCTCTGGTTATATTGTCTTCTTTAAGTTTGAAGAACATATTCCTATAAATATCCTCATAACCATTCACTATTTTAAACACTTCTATTTAGTCTCATCTTAGTCTCCTGGTCTCTAGTGTTGTCAAACCACATTGTAATAAGCGATTTTCGAAACAAAGGTATCTCAATTCTGGAATAATTTTAGTTTATTCTTTCTAGCTTGTCTATGTCCATTTTTACGATACGGCGTCCAAGCTTGAATACAACATTCCAAATGTGGTCTAACTATTGCTTTGTACAGGTGTATAATTAGCTGTTTCTCCTTATAAGTGATAGTTGTCTTAATTAGCCCTAGATTTTCATTTTCTTTCGAAGCAGCAATCCGACATTGTCTGAAACATAGCTCCATAGCTTATGTTTATGCATTTACACTTCCCAAAATTTAATAATATTTCCAAATTTTCTTACCATTTAACTAATTTATCTAGATCATCCTGTAAACTTTGTTTATATGTAACATTAGTAACCTTTCTGAATAATTTTGAGTCATCTGCGAATGTCAGTACTTTGCTAGATATGTCATCTTCCAAATCATTGATATATATATATATATATATATATATATATATATATATATATATATATATATATATATATATATATATATATATATATATATTAAAAACAGTATAGGGTCTAATACTGATCCCTATGGTACACCACTCATAACATATTTCCAGTTTGAAATCTCACCATCTACTATTACTCTATGTCTTATGTGTGTAAGCCACTCTTCTATCCAGTTGATTACAACATTACCTATTCCATGGGCTTTTCGTTTTAGTATCACTCTGCAAAGAGAAGAAGATCGCTACTGAAAGAAAACGATGGCTGCCGCCAAAACAAAAATGCTGCCGACATTAGACGAAGGCTGATGACAGCTGAAGTAACCTGCAGAAATATACACAGTGTTGTTAACTTAAACAGAATGTGTGGACAGAAGAAGACGAAGAAGTATGAGGCTGCAAATAGAAGGAGAAAGCTGCCGACAGAAGAAGAAGGTTGCCGACAGAAAGGAAAGCACTCCGACAGAAGAAGTATTCTGCCTATAGAAAGAGAAAATGTAGGCTTCCAATAGAACAAGAAGGTTGCAGACATAAAAAAGGAAGCCGACAGGAGAAGAAAGCTGCCAACATGAGATGAAATGCTGCTGATAGAAAAGCTACCGAATGCTGAATGCTGCCGAAAAAGATGAAGGCTGCCGACAGAAATAGAAGGATACTGACAGAAGCAGTAAGCTGCTGACTGAAGAAGAATAAGCTGCCAATTGAAGGAGAAGGCTGCCGCCAGAAGAAAAAGGCTGCCGACCGATACAGTATGACATGACGGTTGCTGACAGAGAAAAGGCTGTCTACATGATGAGAAGGGTGTCGACAAAAGAAAAGTGCTGAAAGAAGGAAGAGGCTTCTAACAAATTATAAAGCCTATCGAAAGAAGTACAATGCTGCCGATTCAAGGAAAAGACTGCTGACATAAAAAAAACGCCGACAGAAAAAGAAGAAGAGCGATGCCGACAGAAAGTAAAGTAAAGTAAAGGTACGTTCTTATATAGCGCGGTATCCGGTCCATAGGACTGCTCAAAGCGCTTTACACTTCACCCCCTGGCAGACCTGTTCATTCCAAGGCCATCTCAACTTCTTTGGGAAGTATTCAGCCACGCTGCAATTGCTGCGCGAAGGCTATTCGTTCACATATACACAACTGTCTGTATTGCCAGGTACTCATTTATACAGCTGAGTGAACTGTGGCAACGTGGGGTGATCAAACTTGCCAAAGGTTCGAAGCGACCGCAGTGGGATTTGAAACCGTGTTCTCTCGATTGAGAGTCAGGCCTTCTAACCGGTATGCTATCGCGCCCCACAAGAAGCAGGCTACCAACAGAGGAAAAGGGTTGCGGACAAAATGTGGAGGCTGGCGACAGAAGAAAAAAATGCGAACAGAACAATATGACTGCAAATAGAAGGAGGAGACTGCAAACAGAAGAAAAAGGCTCCAGTCAGAAGGCGAAGGTTGTCAACAGAAGGAGAATGATACTGACAGAAGAGGTTGGCTACGAAGAGAAGGAGAAGGCTGCTGACAGAAAGAAAAGCATGCCGACAGAAGAAGAAGGCAGATGTAAAATACTTTCGACAGAAGGAGAAAGTTGCCACCGAAATAGGAGGCTGTCAAAGAGATATGAAGCTACAGAAACAAGAAGAAAAAAGCTGCCGAAGGTTCGTGAAGGCTGCCGACGGTACGTGAAAGCTGCCGACAGAAGCATGCGGACAGAGAAGTAGGTTGCTAACAGAAGGAGAAGCCTGCATATTGAAGAAAAAGGTTCCCGACAGAAGAAGGTTATTAAAGACATAAGAAGAAGGATGGTGACATAAGGATGAAGGCTGAAGGCAGAAGAAGAATGTTGCAAACGAAAAAATAAGGTTGCCAATCCGACTAAATGTGAAGGCTGTTGACAAGATAGACGAAGGATAGACAGAACATTCAGGCTACCGACACAATAAGATATAAGTCTAAAGGAGAATGCAGCGGGCAATAAGAGAAGGATACAGACATAAGTAGTAGGCTGCCGACATATGGAGAAGAATGTTGCCGACAGAAGAAGTAGGCTACCAACGAATGGATAAGGATGCCGACAGAAGAACAAGGATGCTGACAAAAGAAAAACGTTGCCGACACAAGAAGAAGAAGGCTGTCGACAGAAGGAGGATACTACAGATATAAGGAGAAGGGTGCCGAAAGAAGAAGGAGGCTGCCAACAGAGAAGAAGGCTGCAGACAGAAGAATAATGCTATAAACGAAAACAGAAGGCTGCCAAGCCGACTAGAAGTGAAAACTGTTGACACGACATAAATATGATGGAGGTTGTCGACTGAACGCGAAGGCTGCCGACGCAATAAGAAAGTTGCCGACAGAAGGAGAAGTTTGTCGATAGAAGGAGAATGTCGTCTACACATGAAGTATGCTGCCACCAGAAGGAGAATGCTGTCGATGACAGAACATGAATGTAGCTGACAGAAAAAGGCTGCCGACTAAAGGTAAAAGTTGCCGACAAAAGAAAAATGCTGGTGAAAGAAGAAATAGGCTGCTAAATAGAAAAGGATGGATTTCGACAGTATGAGAATGAAGCCAAAAGCAGGAGAAGGATGCGGACAGAACACGTAGGCTGCCAGCAGAAGGAGAAAGTTGACGACAGTAGAAAAAGGGTGTTGACGGAAGAAGAAGAAAGGTGCCGTCAGAAGAAGTAAGCGGCCAACAGAAGGATAATGTTGCAGACAGAAAAAGAAAAAGGCTGCCAACATATGGAGATGGCTGCCAACATAAAATGAAAACAATCTACAGAAGAAGAAGACTGTCTATAGAAGAAGAAGGTTGCCGCTGGATAAATATACTGTCAATGGAACGTGAAGCTGTCGACAGAAGAAGAAGGCCTCCGACAGAAGAAAGATAAAGGCTGCCGACATAAGGAGAAGGCTATCAACAGAGGAAGAATGATGTCAGTAAAAACAGAAGGCTGTGAGGCCGACTAAAGGTGCTGGCTGTCGACAGAAGAAAAAGAAGCTGTCGACAGACGAGGAAGGCTGCCGACAGAGATTGAAAGCTGCCGACAGAAGAAGAAGGCTGCCGACTAAACCTGAATCTGAAGAAGAAGGCTGACAACATAACGTGAAGGCTGCCGACTGAAGAAAAAGGCTGCCTACATAACAAGAAGGTTGTCGACATGAAGAGGAGAATGCTGATGATAGAATAATGAAGCTGCTGACTGAAGGTGACGGCTGTCGACAGGACAGAAGAAAATAGAGCAATTATAGCATAGAAGTATTGTTCCCAGAACTCAATATTAAGATTTTCATCAGGGAATATTTAATCAATTTCCACTGATGGAAGGTGTTCTAAAATTACAAATATTAATATAGCTGTATAAATTAAAAACCTGCCTTAGCGGACACCTGCCCATAACGGAGACCTGTCTATGACGGACACTTTTAAAAGTTCCTGGCCAATGTGGACAACGGACAGGACATTTTGACCCAACTATTCATAGTCTCCCTGCCGCTTGCGGACAGGTCAAAGTGCTTTGGCAATCCTGCGAATCAGGCTAGCTGAGCCACCGCTGATATGCATTAAATTCATTACGTGTGTATTGTGTGTAATATCATCTGCATAACGTCATCACTAAATAAAAGATATCTGGTTCAAATAATTGACTGTGAGTAAGTTTATCGTCGGGCTACAACGAATGCTGTTGAAAACCTTCCGCAACATTGCGCGACTGACGTCACATGGTATCGCCATTTTTACAACAAATAGGTAATAATTGTATACGTGAGCATGGTTATTGTCAAGTAACTTTAGTTTTTTCCCTTAAAAAATAAAGTTTTCGGCGGCCTTATCAAAATTTTTAATTCCAGAATTATCAAGTCTTCGAAGACGAATGCGCTGACTTTAGTGACACATAGTTGACTTGATAGTCAGGGTCACAAGCAGCAGTCTAAATATTAAAGCATTGGCTTAGTTTGGTCATCACAGTAATTCCAGCTCACCTTTTCCTACGGCAGCGACTGATTTCATTAATAGATTATTTAATTTGACTGATTTGCCACTGGCTAACTTGGCGGATTTGTTTTACACAAATAACAATACGCTAGAACTGTGTGAAGCCTAGGTTGTTGGAGAGTACGTCACGATTGACGATAATTGGCCAGTGGCTGAAGCACTGGGCGCCGACTGGGAAGACACTCGGCTATTCAGGTTCAAGCAGGAACAAAGCGACGCGACCGAAAGTGCTGGTGACAGTGAAGCCGACGAAGAGCAAGTAAAGCAGCCTTGTCTGGTTACTTCAGACAAGGACGGACTGATGTAGGCCGGCGAATTGACCAACTAACTAGTTCTGAACACAAATTAACCTGTCTCGCTTAGCATGGTTGCTGCCCACTTAGAGCGGGAAGTGATGAAAGGACAACTGTAGAAAAAGCAGATAACCGTGCTCTATTTCTTTGGAAAGCGAATTGACTGTTGCGTAAGATGTGACAGTTAAATATATGTGGCAAACTGTAAAAATATTACTAAACTATGGCTATATATCCTCAAAAAGTATCTGCACAACCTGTACCATAAATATTGTGCTGAAAGCCCACTGAAGAAGATTAGCCTGAACCTTGTTTATGTAAGAGCAGACCTAAAGAAGCCAAGCTCGTGAAATATTCCCGGAAGCTGGTTTGTTTGTGCCTCAAGTGCACACACTTCGCTCTAAAGCAGAAAGCACTGGACGAAACACTTGAAGACGGCGTAAATTATTTCGAGAGCGCTATGACATTGTGCGCACATTGCATCGATGGGAAGATTATTTAGCAATTCCCAACATAATGCAAATATGCATCGAGGCACAATGAAGTAAGCATTTTCTTCTAATCACAGCTATTGAATTTTACTTGTTCAACGTTTCCGCTACCTTCGTTAGTTTTCACGAGGAAGACAAAAGGCTAGGTAAATACACGGATGTCGTTTATTCGATGACGCAGTAAATCGTGTTAGTGAGCTAACCCAGCCACTACAATATGCCACCGCAATTTTTCCTATTCTGTAATGGTATACGTATCATAGGTGTTGGAAAGACCTGCACATGTTCAGAAACTGGAATCGGGACTAAATGCTTGACGCTACATCATTGGATATGTTTAAGTCAACAGGCGTGAACAGCATTTTGTTTAGCCACTAGTGATGCTGAATATATCTTAACGATGTCTAAAAATCGCCGTTGAACTGTAGGTCTGTTCGTTCTTGCAAGTATTTGTTCGCATGTATTTGACTCGGTTGTGCATTAAAATAATGTAACATTTCCGGGGGAGGGTGGGTGATATTACATAGGAATCTATGTGGACGTTTTACGTTGATTATGTAAATCAGAACAAAGGGAGTTCGTATATACGTAATATTGTTAGCACATCCACACATTATGTGTACGATTGTTCCGTGTTAACTATGCATTGGTACTTGGTATTTGGTACACCTAACTGATTCTCTGACATACCTGTTCTAACAATAGTACTCACGCTGCCATCGCTCGCGATGATTATCCGTTCACATTGTAATGAATCCACGTACACAGCTGAGGGAATTTGAGCAACAAAATAGCCCAGGCTTCGAAGGAGAGCAAAAGGATTTGAACCTCAACCATTAAGTGACCCTCAACGACGAAGTTGTGTGTTTTACAGAAATAACGGTCTCAACTTTTTCACCCAGTTGACCTTCTCCGGTAAGCAGTCTTCCACAGTCAGCAGTTTGCCTACAATTGGAAGATATTTCATTGAGACAGTGGTACATGTGCGCTACCTTCGCAGTACAGTCGCTCTGTGGGTCTCTCCGCACTGGACACACTCTGAAATGCTAACAGTAGCGAGTCGATGTCGGAAACTTAGCAACAGTGCAAACAAACACCAAAACAGTAGATCAATAACACGGATGGGTCAGTAGTGGCATACATGTCACGTTTTCTCAGTTGACAGTCATATACGAACTGCCATGCATGCATACACATGCAAACAAACATTTAAAAAGTAGATCAATAAAGCGTCAAGGAGGAGTAGCATAGGAAAGAAACATACACGCATACATACATAAATACATATATACATACATATACACATACTTACATACATACATACATACATACATACATACATACATACATACATACATACATACATACATACATACATACATACATACCTATACACATACATACATACATACATACATACATACATACATACATACATACATGCATGCTTACATGCGTGCGTGCGTTGTGCTTGCGTGCATCCGCGCGTACGTACATACGTACGTACGTACATACATACACACATATATACATATATACGTATATACATACATACATACATACATACATACATACATACATACATACATACATACATACATACATACATACATACATACATACATACATACATACATGCATGCATGCATGCATGCATGCATGCATGCATGCCTGCCTGCCTGCCTGCCTGCCTGCCTGCCTGCCTGCCTGCCTGCCTGCCTGCCTGCCTGCCTGCAAACCTACCTTTGTTTTTTGCGTGACTGTTATGATAACAATATTTTCTAAATGTCAAGATACACCCCACTATTATAATAATAACCATATATGCCTTTGTGCTTGGTGCTGTCAGTGTAGAAATGCTTGTGCTCGGCAGCGACAAATATATTAATATACCTTACTGTATCACGACCCAATAATGAATTACTAGAAACGACATTCTTCAGATCTTTAAATAAATACACAACAACACACACATGCACGCACGCATGCACGCACGCACAAACAGTTCAGGACCGTCATCAGGGTTTAAAAAGGGGTTCGAAAAATGATCAAGTATCAGACAATCAGTTGGAGAGTTCCGGGATGACTTTTGAAAAATGCTTCTTTCAAAAAAGATTTCTCAATTTTTCCCCCGAACCATCGATGATGGGTCATCAAATGCTGTCAAAATAGTACAAAAATTTTGCTTGAGTGTTGATGAACTAGGCTTGACTACCTAGGGACACTTTGCTTATTGCCATTCAACTTGCTACTGCAAGCGCTACATGAGGCACTGTACTATCCATAATTCATTAAGAGTAGTAGGTGCAATATGTGCCACATCGCCTTTTTTCATTCTGTAATGGGATGTTCATCAACATTGTATTCAAGCATGGAGGCCATATCGTAAAAAGGGCATAGACAAGCTAGAACAAATACAACGAAGATCAACTAAAATTATTCCAGAATTGAGATACCTTAGTTACGAAAGTCGCTTTTTACAATGTGGTTTGACAACACTAGAGACCAGGAGACTAAGAGGAGAACAAATAGAAGTGTTTGAAATAGTGAATGGCTATGAGGATATTGATACGAATATGTCCTTCAAAAATAAAGAAGGCAGTAGAACCAGAGGACACAAAACAGCATTAGTTAAGGAGCAGTGTAGGTTGGACATGAGAAAGTACTCTTTATCACAGAGGGTGATAAATGAATGGAACAATCTGCAAATTATTGTGTTAATGCTAGTAGTGAGAATATGTTTAAAAATAGAATTGACAGATATTTGGTAAGGGCGGGCTACACATAGATGAGAAAATTGTTGGACTCTCGATAAGCCAATGGCTTCCTTGTCCACATGCCATCTGGAACTTGTTGCTTGAGAAAAATCTAAATCTATTGAAATGTACTTGTTCAACGTTTCAGCTACCGTTATTAGCCTTAATGAGGAGGAGGAAAGGCTAGGTAAATACACGGATGTCGTTTATTCGATGGCACAAGTAAATCGTGTTATTGAGCTAACCCAGCCACTACACTATATGCCACCGCGCCTTTTTCCTATTCTGTAACGGGATACGTATCAACGGTGTTGGATAGACCGGCACACGTTCAGAAACTGGAATCGGGACTGAATGCTTGATGCTACATCACTGGATATTTAAGTCAACAGGCATGAACAGCATTTTGTTTGGCCACTAGTCTTCAAATTGGAAATCGGTTTTGAGTGGGGTACCACAGGGATAAATATTAGGCCCTATACTGTTTTTAATATATATATATATATATATATATATATATATATATATATATATCAATGATCTAGAAGATGACATATCTAGCAAATTAATAAAATTTGCAGATGACACAAAAGAATTCAGAAAGGTTACAAATGATACAGATAAACAAAGTTTACAAGATGATCTACATAAAGTGGTTAAATGATCAGAAAAATGGCAAATTATATTCAATTTTGGGAAATGCAAATGTATACACATAGGACATGGAAAAATGGACGAAGAATATAAAATGGGGGATAAAATGGGTAAAACCACAAAAGAAAATGACCTAGGAGTAACATTTAGTGCTGACATGAAAGTTTCAGAGCAATGTGGGATTGCTGCTTCAAAAGGAAATAAAATTATAGGGCTAATTAGAGAACTATCATGTATAAGGAGAAACAACAAATTGTACCACTGTACAAAGCAATAGTTAGAACTCATTTGGAATATTGTATTCAAGCATGGAGGCCGTATCGTAAAAAGACATAGACAAGCTAGAAATAATACAACGAAGAGCAACCAAAATGATTCCAACCCGATCTACGCGGATCGCCGGTAAAATCTTAAACATTAATATGTCTATCATAACACCACAACACTTCTATAATGTTATGTCTGATTGAGATAGCGTCGTCGTATTTTTCTTTCGGCAACACGGAAATTGCTCACTTAAGACTCACATGATACCCAACGAAAATGGGGTGGCTAATCAGTTAGTTGTATGTAAAAAAAATTATTATTTATTTTGGTTCAACCACAATTTGAATGTTAAAACTGCATCCTCAACTTATTGACCCTATCGCGAATCCTGTACACTGATATCAAAATATGTAGTGTGTGAAGTGCGACATCTGCAAATGCGTATATTTGTACAAATCATCAAACAATTGGCTTTATTCGTTATATATGGTAAGGCTGAAAATACTTTGCGAGTCAATGCCGATCACTGACGTGCCGTCCAACATCACGCCGATCACATGACAAAGTTACGAAATTTCACCACGAGTGAAATTCGTGAGTTTTCAGCGTTTCCATTTTCACTCAAAGAAATGCTTGATCAAACATTCAGACATTTAATAGTTTGTCTGATGATTTCACAAAAGCTACATACAAAAAATAAACAAACGAACAAGCATGATGGAATCACATGCAGGCGCAGTATGTGTCGTGTGGGGGTGGACATTTTTCATTCGATAAACACGTACAAACGAAAACCCAAACACAGGTGTATTGCCAGTGTTGTCCTTGACACGGCAGCCATTACTGTCACAAATGGTTGGCCTCGAACTGCAAGACAAGACGGCCATGTTTATCGCATCCAACTGGTGTGATAAGTTCCGTAGCATCAATGAGGCCGTTCGGAAAATAATAGGAACCAGCTTGGCAAATATACAATAAAAAAGTTTTGCCGATTAGCCTATAGAAATCGTAAAAACAGGATTTGTAAAAATGCATATCAAACTGGTCAAACGTATCGCACAAATTGTATTAAATTGCTTGAGATAAACTTGGATGTGCGTGCATGCTCATGCGTGTGCATGTGGAGACGTGCTTGGTGTTATTTTGGTAGCATTACACCAATACAAATATACATTTTGGAGAACGTACGTGAGTCAAAGGAAGATAAAATAGTCCAACAATCTTCCCAATATGTTTCACGTTCCAGTACAGTTCGCGGTAATCATGTTCGGACTAAACTAATTGTGTCTTGCCATGACAACACTAATACAACATTTATGCACTCTAAACGGTGTGTGTGACTCTGCATGTATGACTCTTCATATCGCCGTCAGTTTAGATTGTATAAGTCTGACGTTTTGAAAGCGTGCCTGTTGGACCATTGGAATGGTTCTTACATTAAAAACATACTAAAAAACTAAACTGGGTGGTGATATTATGAATTAATCTACGTGGACATTTGACGTAGATTACGTAACTAGGAACAATAGGAACTCGTAGGTACGTACAATTGTTCAGAATTACGTGACCATCGTCATACGTCACCACACGTTCGTTCCTACGCTGTGAACGCTTCGTGAAACAGTCAGTTGGGAATGAAGTTGTCATTGCCATTGGCAATGCCCAAACAACGCTTGAATGGGTAGTGCGTGGAGTCATAGGCTTTTGAGTGGTTGTCTTTTATCCGGTGCATCGCCTGCCAACTAGGCTACTCTGGTGTAAATCAATGATTGCGAATTAGCGTTAGTGTTGTATCAGTTCAAGCGCATGGGAACTGGCGCTTTTCTCTACCCTTATGTGACATGCATATTTTATTGGTCGAAAGTCGGTCAGAGAGAAACAACGCACTAATTAAACCGGCGATGACTGAGTGAATCTGTTACAACTGGGTCGAGTTAAATTTACTGACAAAAGGTAATAAAACCAACGTTTGGCGCTTCACGCATGCGTACATGCCCATCCGACTAATCCAGAACCCGAAAGAGAATTAGTCAACATTGGTTGTTTTGCAGTGGCGGCCAGCCTAACATGCAACATACCCATTGGCATACAGTTCCTAATGTCCTTAAATGTAATAGCAATAACATAAATGTAATTTGTTATTACGAAACAAAAACGACAAAAGAAGAAGATTACTGCAATAAGTGCTCTTACTCTTTCATATGATGCTCTGTTCGTTGCCACCCAGCCGGCATACAACATCGGTATGACGTTGATTAGTTGTATAATATACGTTGCGACGTCGAACAACATAAATACAACGTTTTCTCAGCGTCTGGTCGTCGACGTCACAAGGACGTGGACATTTGATGTCGCCACAACGTTGAAAGCAAATCGACAACCAAACCCAACGTCTTCACAACGTCTGGTTATCGAAGTTATAAGGACGTGGAAATTTGACATCCATGCAACGTTGTAATCACATCGACAGTCCAACCAAACTAGTTTCGTCTATAAATACAACGTTTTACAACGTCTGTTCATCGACCTGATAACGACGTAGATATTTATGATGTTGTCACAACGTTGAAATCACGTCGACAACCAAAACCAACGTATTTGCAACGTCTGGTCATCAACTTTAGAATGACGTGAACAAATTACGTCCATACAACGTAGCAATCATGTCGACAGCCCAACCAACTAGGTACATATATATATATATATATATATATATATATATATATATATATATATATATATATATATATATATATATATATATATATATATATATATATATATATATATATAGATATATATATATATACGACAATGTCTGACCGTCAATGTTATAACGACGTGGATATATGTGACGTTGGCGCAACGTTGAAATAACGTAGACAACGCAACCCAACGTGTTTGCAACATCTGGTCATCAACGTTTTAAGGACGTGGGAAATCTGTTGTACCAATGTAGTTTATTCAATTGCATTTACTATCATATAAATTGCAGCACTGCAACATGTGCAACATGATGTGCATTGAAGGTATACGCCATACAGTGATATGCCCCACATTTAATTTCTGCTTCGCAGATTTGTCAAGTTTGCTTCTGTTGTACTCCAAAATGTGCAACATATATTTTAGAAATAATAACAATTTTGGTACCAACGTGTACGTAATTAAATTATCTTTCAAACAAATACAACTTGTAGCAGTAAGAAATGAAGCATAGAATAGGTATCGCACATAATATGACATGTTATAGTGACATACCGATATACTAGTCGCGCCTACTGATATATGGACAACTTTTTTATTCATACAAATGCATATCTATACCCAATGTGAAAAGCATTATATGTCCATTAAAATAATTATAACTTGCAATAATGCAAATTCAATCATAAAAGAGCTACGCCCCCAAAACGGACACACCCAAATGTTTCAGAATATTACCTAATCTCTTAGGAACCAGTGTCTTTACACAGAAACACACTGACGTCTAAAGGAATAAGGACGTGGAAAATCGACGTCCATACAACGTCACAATCATGTCGACAGACCAACCAACTAGGTACATATATGAATACATCGTTTTTACAACGTCTGGTTATCAACGTTATGATTACGTCGATATATGTGACGTTGGCACAACGTTGAAATCAGGTCAACAACCCAACCCAATGTCTTTACGCCTGTATTCACCATTATAAGGACTTGGACATTTTCAGACAATGTTGCAATTTTGTATTTGTTCAAATTGCAAATGTTAACTATAACATCTCTATTCTCTAAGACAATACAACACGTGCGGTGTTAGATGCCTTAACTTAAATTACAAATAATAAGACCCTTTATATTTGTACTGTTAGGTAATTTAAGGCAGCTTTTACCACACATTTTGGTATTGCGTATGACAGCGGCATATCTACCATATTCCAGCATGCATTGCGCGTGCCGCCATACTGCCTTGAGTTCGAACTAACGGAATCGATGGAAGCGAAACAATCCACTAATATATGCGAGTAAGTGTCACCATCCGCTTTTATTTATTGAACTATTTATTTTTATCGTTTGTATGGAACACACACGACCATAATGTTGTCTTTGTCGTGATGTATTTTGCATGCTTTCACCGATTTGAATCTAAGCACATTCTCCGACACATAGTCTATCGCAAAACTCCGTGTCGTCGCTTCCCTCTCGTTTTCGATCATAACCTGCACTTGTTCCAGTGAAATGTGGTCATGTAGTGTCATGTATAAATTGCACAATCTTATTATATAACTGTCAAAGTAATTGTCATTGGAATAAAACTGCAGTATTTATAAATTGCATCAGGAATTTAAAGTGTGCTTTGTATTCGTTTCATCTGCCCTTCGTTGTAAATATATGTGTCGGTTAATACCTTTATTTAATTCCTTTTAAGCGAGTGACCTGGAGAAGCAGACATGAACTGAAGCAGAGGTGAATGCAGCGCTCTCAGTGTAGCTGAAGTACGCTCTCGACCAAAGTGGTAGTGAAGACTGAAGAACAACTAGACAGAATGGATTAACAGTGTTCGTGATTAATCTGGAGTCATACTTTTGATTTCATTGGTAGTGCTTTGTGTTAGTTGGGAAACTATATTGTGTGATTTGATAAAAATGAGATCGTAAGTTTAGTTTGAAAATGTGTTGTCAGCCATGGGAGTCAATTGAAATTTAAGTCAGCTTGCCTTTATTACTTTTCGGATTTTAAGGTCGGCGCAGTTCAATGGATGATACGGTGTTATGAGCTTTCTTTGTTATCAAAATAAGTTGTAGTTCCTGCTCTAAATACACATTTATAATTGTGCCTCTTGTGTGTGTTAAGAATTTGTGGAAGCCATATATATAGTAGATCCCCAAACACAACATAAAGGAGTATTTAACTTGCTTGTTGTGCATTGTTTCATTGAGCTGGTGTTTCTGAAGCCATGAATTGGTCAGCCTACTGGTCTTGTCGCATTGTTTCAAAAGTGGCTTAGCCATTGTCTGTACATTCTTTACAACTACCTGGCTGTTACCAGACAGATGTAGGATAACATTCTAACAAATGAAATAGAAACAAACAAATTAATAGACTAGCCTGCATTCATTGAAGCAATTCCAATTCCGATCGGCTCTTGAAAATACATTCCGAAATATAATTGACCCATATTTATGACAGCTTTTGTTTGCTGTTACAATTAACAATACGAAAGCACATAATAATTTTGTCTGCTGCTGAATACTGGTTACTAGAGGAATTAATATATATTGAATGTATTCCAATGGATCAGGAATGTACACATTGTCAAATAAAATCATAATATTATTTGCTGTATCAGAACACAGTGAATATCTTTACTTTGTTAATGTTTGTTTTATTATCAAAACATAATATTTAATGACTGTTTATATTTAATGGCTTTTTTGAAAATAAATACTACTTGGTGATTAATGTCTTCTTGATACTGAATACTGGGAATTGGGCAAACAAGAGTGATGTAATGGTCTACATTGTATTACATGGGTTCATTGATACACACATTGTTAAATAAAATGTCTCGTTTATCGGAATAAGGTGAATATATGTCTTTATTTTTTCAAAACATATGTAATGACAATGTTAATTGACCGTTTCGAAGAAAAAAGTGTAACACCGGTGAGTCCATCTCATCTAGTACACGATTTACGCTACAGACCCACGTGTACACGTCGACATACATAGCACTGACGAAGGGGAATAAAACAAAACTGTCATAGTAACACCTGTAAACAATTTAAGTTGGTTATCAGAAAACAGTAACGATCTAATGTTGACACAACGTTGAAATCCAATCAATTTGCTACAATGTTGCAACGTTGAAATCTGACGTTGATCGAACTTTCAAATCCAACTAGTTTTCAACATTGCAACAACGTTGAAACCGAACGTCGATGCAACGTAGAAACTCGACGTCGATACAACTTTCAAATCCAACTTGTTTTCAACATTGGCACAACGTGGAAACCCGACGTCGACACATCATTGAAACCTGACGTAGATACAACTTTCAAATCCAACTAGTTTTCAACATTACTACGACGTCGATACCCGACGTCGATACAACGTGGAAACCCGACGTCAATGCAACTTTAAAATCCAACTAGTTTTCAAATTGGTACAATGTGGAAACCCAACGTCGATAAATCGTTGAAACCTGACGTAGATGCAACTTTCAAATCCAACTAGTTTCCGACATTGCTACAACGTGGTACATGACGTTGAAACAACGTATTTTCAACATCATTTTGCCTGCTGGGCATGTTGCCCACTGGTCGACAGAACATGGATCTACGCTTCCTCCGTATTCCCTGTCACATCGGTCGTGTGCCCCAGCGTGCCTACATATCGTCATTGGATATGATCCCTTTAGGCCAGCGTATGCCCAATATCGATCGCAGGTGGCGTCTGTGGCAGGCGTCTACTTTGTGAAGCACAATGGTTGGTACTGCCCAGCTGCTGCAGGTGTACAACACACCTTGGACAACCGTCGCATTTTACACCAGCATTAGTTTGTCCCGTGTTATCTTAGGCCCGCGTGTACACATCTTTCAGAAGGACTGGAATGCGACGTAGTTATGAATAGACATATGCAAGGCAATCTATTTACAACCACATCACACCACATCATACGTTCCGCCGGATAATCTATCACGAGTTACACATTAACGGTGTTTCTTCACATTACTAGGAACAACATCGACGGGACGAACCTTTCCCCGACGGCGCATTACTTAATATTTTTGTGGTCGGGACTCTGACCAGAATATCCGGCTGAGACGTTGTCATTGGTCATTGCTGGGACCGCGGCTCAATAGTGCAGTGAATGTCAGAATCTCATTCGTCATCAGTGACCCTATGCACACATCCTGCGTCTCGCTCTGTCCACCCCTTCATTTCGATTTCTAGCCAGGTTTCGCTGCACACAGTAGAGCTGGTCACACCGAAGCCCACCCTTCTACACTCCACAAATATGTTTTCTCGTTACCCCCTTTGATGACCTGCCAGTTGTTAAAACCAAAGATTCATGATAAAATAATTCCCGACAAAACCTACTACGATTAGTCAATAAATCGTCTGCATGGACATCGTTCCAATATTCTTCCGGTATCACATTTAATATCCTTCCCATATGTTTATAGCACAAATGTACTATCTTTATCTACTTATGCATTTATGTATGTAAGACAAATCAACACCAAAACAGGATAATATAATCCTTATTATAATCAATGTAGCAATTTTGCAGTCACTCACATTGCACCTAATGAAGCACGGCCATGTTCGCAATTAAATGCAAATAGTACGTCAAAGTCGGCGAGGCAACGTAATTGTCATTATATGTATTTATATATGAATTCATGTGTTTAAAAATACACGTATGTTCATTTGTATATACCCGTATGTGTGTGTATATATATATATATATATATATATATATATATATATATATATATATATATATATATATATATATATATATATGTTTGAATGCCATACACACAGATCACGTCATACAGGTAAACCGGCTACAAAACATTTTAGGTTGTATGTGATTCATATAGAATGGCACATACAAAACCTACATGATTCATATTTGTAACGAGAACACTTTGTTGCTTGATACATACATACATACAAACATACATACATTCATTCATACGTACACACATACTGTAGGTGGATAATAGTACGATTGTACATTTGCGAAGTGCATCGCGTGTGAATCGACCGAGAGGTGGCGGAGTAGCACAATTAAAGGACGTTGCTGTAGGTGACAGTTGGATGCATGTCGCAGACGCACAATGTTAAATTCATTTCACTCGCCTAATGTTATTAGCTAATTAAGAAATGAACAAACCAATCAGATTTTTTCTGTATTAATACTAGATAACGTAAGTAATATTTCCTTAGTCATCGAACGCGACATTTTGAACAATACACCCTTCCAGTGAAAAAATGGTGGCAACGTTTGAAACCATGGATTCGGGTAACAGAACAACAGGCAGCAATATTGAGCAATTATTGATGGCAATAATATTTTGGATGTGAACAAAATCATATAAAGGGCGGCCCTGTACAATCACCCTTGGATCACTAGAATCTCGTTTGTTTTGTTTTTGTTTACGATCGTTGTTATCGCGTGCATCATTTCATGCGTGGAACTAACTAGTAATAACTAGCGTAACTGACTAGTTTTGTATGTATCGGACACATCCAGTATGATAATCAAAATGGCAACTCTGTATTGGACAGAACATATTGGAAATCGGTTTGAGTGGGATACCACAGGGATCAATATTAGGCCCTATACTGTTTTTAATATATATATATATATATATATATATATATATATATATATATATATATATATATATATATATATATATATATATATATATATATATATATATATATATATATATATATATATATATATATATATATATATATATATAATTTGCAGATGACACAAAAGTATTCAGAAAGGTTACAAATGATACAGATAAACAAAGTTTACAAGATGATCTAGATAAAGTGTTTAAATGATCAGAAAAATGGCAAATGTTATTAAATTTTGGGAAGTGCAAATGTATACACATAGGACATGGAAAAATGGACGAAGAATATAAAATGGGGGATGCTGTAATAGGTAAAACCACAAAAGAAAAGGACCTAGGAGTAACATTTAGTGCTGACATGAAAGTTTCAGAGCAATGTGGGATTGCTGCTTCAAAAGGAAATAAAATTCTAGGGCTAATTAGATAACTATCATGTATAAGGAGAAACAGCTAATTGTACCACTGTACAAAGCAATAGTTAGACCTCATTTGGAATATTGTATTCAAGCATGGAGGCCGTATCGTAAAAAGACATAGACAAGCTAGAAATAATACAACGAAGAGCAACCAAAATGATTCCAACCCGATCTACGCGGATCGCCGGTAAAATCTTAAATATTAATATGTCTATCATACCACCACAACACCTCTATAATGTTATGTCTAATTGAGATAGCGTCGTTGTATTTTTCTTTCGGCAACACGGAAATTGCTCACTTAAGACTCACATGAAACCCAACGTCAACTAAAATGGGGTGGCTAATTAGTTAGTTGTATGTAATTTTTTTTTTTATTTATTTTGGTTCAACCACAATTTGAATGTTAAAACTGCATCCTCAACTTATTGACCCTATCGCGAATCCTGTACACTGATATCAAAATATGTAGTGTGTGAAGTGCGACATCTGCAAATGCGTATATTTGTACAAATCATGAAACAATTGGCTTTATTCGTTAGACATGGTAAGGCTGAAAATACTTTGCGAGTCAATGCCGATCACTGACGTGCCGTCCAACAAAACGCCGATCACATGACAAAGTTACGAAATTTCACCACGATTGAAATTAGTGTGTCTTCAGCGTTTCCATTTTCACTCAAAGAAATGCTTGATCAAACATTCAGACATTTAATAGTTTGTCTGATGATTTCACACAAAAAATACATACAAAAGATAAACAAACGAACAAGCATGATTGAATCATGCAGGCGCAGTATGTGACGTGTGGGGGTGGACATTTTTCATTCGATAAACACGTACAAACGAAAACCCAAACACAGGTGTATTGCCAGTGTTGTCCTTGACACGGCAGCCATTACTGTCACAAATGGTTGGCCTCGAACTGCAAGACAAGACCGCCATGTTTATCGCATCCAACTGGTGTGATAGGTTCCGTAGCATCAATGCGGCCGTTCGGAAAACCAGCTTGGCAAATATACGATAAAAAAGTGTTGCCGATTTGCCTATAGAAATCGTACAAACATTATTTGTAAAAAAGCATATCAAACTGTCAGTGTTTCTGTTGTTGCTTTGGTATGATAACATCATATTAAACAAATGTTCTTCAAACTACTGGTCGTATCATATTTGGTGAGACCGTAGCCATGGTGGTCAAACGTATCGCACAAGTTGTTACGGTCACGTAGAACATATTATGTTGCTTAAGATAAACTTGAATGTGCGTGCATGCCTATGCTTGTGCATGTGGAGACGTGCGTGGTGTTAATTTGATAACATTTACACAATTCAAATATACATTTTGGAAAACGTACGTGAGTCAAATGAAGATAAAATAGTCCAACAATATTTCCAATATGTTTCACGTTCCAGTATAGTTCGCTGGTAAACATGTTCGGACTAAACTAATTGTGTCTTGCCATGAAAACACTAATACAACATTTCTGCACTATAAACGGTGTGTGTGACTCTGCATGTATGACTCTTCATATCGCCGTCAGATTAGATTGTATTGGTCTGACGTTTTGAAAGCGTGCCCGTTTGACTATTGGAATGGTTCTTACATTAAAAACATACTAAAAAACTAACCTGGGTGCTGATAATATGAATTAATCTATGTGGACGTTTGACTTAGATTACCTAACTACGAACAATAGGAACTCGTATGTACGTACAATTGTTCAGAGTTACGAGATCATCGTCATACGTCACCACACGTTCGTTCCTACGGTGTGAACGCTTCGTGAAACAGTCAGTTGGGCTTGAAGTTGTCATTGCCATTGGCAATGCCCTAACAACGCTTGAATGGGTAGTGCATGGAGTCACAGGCTTTTGCAGTGGCTGTCTTGTGTCCCGTGGAACGCCGGCCAATTAGTCTACTGTTGTGTTAATCAATGATTGCGAAATGGCGTTAGTGTTGTATCAGTTCAAGTGCATGGGAACTGGCGTTTTTCTCTACCCTTATGTGACATGCATATTTTATTGGTCGACAGCCGGTCAGAAAGAAACAGCGCACTAAATAAACCGGCAATGATTGAGTGAATCCGATTCAACTGGGTAGAGTTCAATTTACTGACAAACGGTAATAAAACCAACGTTTGACGCTTCACGCATGCGTTCATGCCCATCCGACTAATCCAGAACGCGAAAGAGAATTAGTCAACACTGGTTATTTTGCAGTGGCGGCCAGCCTAACATGCAACATACCCATTGGCATACAGTTTATAATGTCCTTAAATGTAATAGCAATAATAGAAATGTAATTGGTTATTATGAAACAAAAACGACAAAAGAAGAAGATTACTGCAATAAGTGCTGTTACTGTTTCATATGATGCTATGTTCGTTGTTGCCCACTGGTCGACCGAACATGAATCTACGTTTCCTCCGTACTTGCTGTGACAGCGTCGTGTGTCCCAGCGTACCTACATATCTTCATTGGATGTGATCCCTTTAGGCCAGCGCTTGCCCAATATCGATCGCAGGTGGCGTCTGTGGCAGGCTTCTACTTTGTGAAGCACAATGGTTGGTACTGCCCAGCTGCTGCAGGTGTACAACACACATTGGACAACCGTCGCATTTTACACCAGCATTCGTTTGTCCAGTGATATCTTAGGCCTGCGTATACACATCTTCCAGAAGGACTTGATTGCGACGTAGTTACGAATCGACATATGCAACGCAATCTATTTACAACCACATCACACCACATCATACGTTCCACCGGATAATATATCACAAGTTACACATTAGCGGTGTTTCTTCACATTACTACATCGACGGGACACACCTTTCCCTGACGCCGCATTACTTAATATTCTTGTGGTCGGGACTATAACAAGAATATCCGGCTGAGACGTAGTCATTGGTCATTGCTGGGACCGTCAGAACCTCATTCGTCATCAGTGACCCTATGCACACATCCTGCGTCTCGCTCTGTCCACCCCTTCATTTCGGTTTCTAGCCAGGTTTCTCTGCTCACAGTAGAGCTGGTCACACCGAAGCCCACCCTTCTACACTCCACAAACATGTATTCTTGTTACCCCCTTTGATGACCTGCCAGATGTTAAAACCAAAGATTCATGATAACATAATTCCAGACAGAACTTACTACGATTAATCAATAGATCGTCTCCATGGACATCCTTCCAATATTCTTCCGGTATCACATTTAATAGCTTTCCCATAGGTTTATAGCACACACCTACTATCTTTATCTACTTATGCATTTATGTATGTAAGACAAATCAACACCAAAACAGGATAATATAATCCTTATTATAATCAATGTAGCAATGTTGCAGTCATTCACATTGCACCTAATGAAGCACGGCCATGTTCGCGATTAAATGCAAACAGTACGTCAACGTTGGCGAGGCAACGTAACTGTCATTATACGTATGTATGTATGAATTTATGCGTTTAAAAATACACGTATGTTCATTTGTATATACCCGTATATGTGTATATATGTATGAATGCCATACACACAGATCACGTCAGACACGTAAACCCGCTACAAAGTTTTAGGTTGTATGTGATTCATATAGAATGGCACATACAAAACCTACATGATTCATATTTGTAACGAGAAAACTTTGTTGCTTTAATTTAAATGTTACTGATAACACACCGGCACCACGCCCACGCACGCACGCTCGCACGCACGCTAGCACGCCCGGTCCCTCGGACGCACGCACGCACATACACACGTGTTCTCGCTCTCACATAAACTAAACAAAAACATTCGTATGTGAGAAAGAAGCTGGATGACAGGCATAGTGCAACATGCATTTTTCCCGCAGTAAAGCCTGGTGCCTGGCCCTTGATTGGAGGGAGGGTGCATGTCGGGGCCTAACATAGAGGTGATGTAATGGTCTGCTGGGAGCCCATATCTTAACCTAATAGAGCATTTATGGAAAAGCAATCACCCTGTCTACTATCAGTTAATTAGTTATGTTAATGCCGACATGATGTGCTGCTGCAATGAAGTATATGAGGCAGTCAGTGAAATATTAACTATGTTATTTTGATAAATGTTTTTACTACAGATGCATTAAAATATGTAATTCTGGGACGACATGTTCTTCTTCTCGCCAGGTGGAACTGCAAGCAGGCCGTTCCATACGTGACTGAGGCGGTATCGTTTTGATCCAAATCACCTCTTTAATGCACCTCGTGTTTCTGTTTCTTTCTCTGTCTAGCAACTATATCATGCACAGTTAGATTAGTATATCGTTTGAAGTATATGTCCTTGCTACTTGATGTTTTTCAGTGTATCTTTGATATGGGTGTTGGTGAAGAGAGACACTTCATCATGTGATTGTAAAATAACATCTTGTTCGTTCATGATTGGTCTGCCAGTGATCTTGATACAGTGTGCCATATCGACACTGTATTTTCAACACAATGGATACGAAAGGGTGGTGTGGTTTATTGATGTTCGGGAGTGCTTGTTTGGGACGTATGCTTGCCATACCAACTGATGGGCAGAAAAATAAATAATCGTCCCAGAATTCAGTTCACTTTGCAGGTTATAAAAAATAGGAGAAACGTGTAAATAGTTGCGATTAGAATAACTATTGTCTTCCAACTTGATTAACATTTTCGTTAAAAAAATTGAAACGTCGCGTCTTGCGCCGTCCTACATCTAAACCTTACGCATTAAAAGCTACCTGCTTTCGAATACACAAATCTCGCCAGTAAGGTAGCATATTTCTCTCTCTCTCTCTCTCTCTCTCTCTCTCTCTCTCTCTCTCTCTCTCTCTCTCCCTCCCTCTCTATCTCTCTCTCTCTTTCTCTATCTTTCTCTCTCTATACTTTTTCCTCAATCTCTCTCCTTCTCTCTTTCTCACTCACTCTCTCTCGCTCTCTCACTCCACACACACACACACACAAACACACACACAAACACACACACGTACATACAAATATATATATATATATATATATATATATATATATATATATATATATATACATATATGTATATATATATATATATATATATATATATATAAATATATAAACATATATGCATACATATATGCATGCATGTACACACACGCACACACTCACACCCACACACACATACACACACCGCACACACGCACGCAAGCACACATACACACACACACATATATATATATATATATATATATATATATATATATATATATATATATATATATATATATATATATATATATATATATATATATATATATACGTACATATATATATATATATATATATATATATATATATGCATGCATGCACACATACATACATGCATACATACGTACATACATACATACATACATACATACATACATACATACATACATACATACATACATACATACATACATTCATTCATTCATACGTACACACATACTGTAGGTGGATAATAGTACGATTGTACATTTGCGAAGTGCATCGCGTGTGAATCGACCGAGAGGTGGCGGAGTAGCACAATTAAAGGACGATGCTGTAGGTGACAATTGGCTGCATGTCGCAGACGCACAATGTTTTATTCATTTCACTCGCCTAATGTTATTAGCTAATTAAGAAATGAACAGAACAATCAGATTTTTGTATATACTAATACTAGAAAACGTAAGTAATACTTCCGAAGTCATCGAACGCGACATTTTGGACAATACACCCTTCCAGTGAAAACATAGTGGCAACGTTTGAAACCATGGATTCGGGTAACAGAACAACAGGCAGAAATATTGAGCAATTATTGATGGCAATATATTTTGGATGTGCAAAAAATCATTTTAAAGGCTGCCCTGTACAATCACCCGTGAATCACTAGAATCTCGTTTGTTTTGTTTTTGTTTACGATCATTGTTATCGCGTGCGTCATTTCATGCGTGTAACTAACTAGTAATAACTAGCGTAACTGACTAGTTTTGTCCGTATCGGACACGTCCAGTATGATAATCAAAACTGCAACTCTGTATTGGACAGAGCATATTGAATGCGTTGTAATAACGATCCGTACGTAATATCTGAACATAATGTGGATATGTGTGTAAAGGTCGAATGTTACTTTTATGCAAAACAAAATTGACAACGTGAGATCGCTTTCCTGGAAGTTCAGGTTTGATTGATTAAAAAAAGTAAAAGGGTAAAGTGAAATGTTTGTTGTACTATGCGGTATCTAGAAGCTTTCAAAGCGTCAGAGCTGTTCATTCCAACAACAACATTTGACTTACCGGGAAGCATTCAGTCCTCTTGCAGTTACTGCGCGAAGATCGTTCGTTCAAATAAGAATATCCACACTGTCTGCTGCGTTGATCCCGTTTAATATGTGCGTACGCAAGGGTAGCTCGGTTTGAGCTAGCTACAGTTTTTATCAATTCCTCTTTGTCTTCATATAGTTCAGTGCTGTTGGCATATAGTTTATCTTTTCAATCATCTGATTATACCCATACATTCCATTCCATACATTTCCAAATGCACAACATATACTGAAGGTAATACGTAGTACGTGTCTTGCATTAATACATTCACACATGTGAACAACCACTGTTGTATTTCACATGTATTTGTCTCTCATACGTGTTTTTATAATTCATTGTTAACATTGCCATCGTTTTAACCCTTTATATATCAGCCATTATTTAAAAAGACCCTAGTTCCCCAGTTATTTGACTACGTCTAGGAAAGGGTGACGCCAGTACGGTCAGGCATGACATACAATGTGCTTTCTTACCTTCCCGCCAGAGCAATCCACTTGAATATATAAAGCGACAGCTACTTTTTGGGCTGGGTTTGGTTTAACTGAAGACTCAGTTTGTTAAAGAGAGCATCTATCGCAGGCGCCACGACTCGATAATACCCATAAGCATTTCGTATGTTTTTCGACGCACAGAACGATAGAGAACCAAATAAATTAGACTGTTGACGAACGAGTTGCACATGGCTATCCAAAACACCGTGAACCCGAACGAGACCGGTAGACACTCATAGCCCCACAGAGACACGGCGACGCTATAACAGACCAACGGAACGGAAAGAACAAGAACAGCCACGCATATAACCAGAACGTTCTTGCAAGAGCGAATGGACTGCCGTGTCAGCGACACGCCAAGACCGTTAACATTGTTGTAGCCGCCAATGGAGTTCGCCAACGCCGACATCTGAAGATGGGTTTGCACGATGACCGATATTATCTTGGAAGTTGCGTAGACAATGGCGACGAGGGGAACGGTGAAAACCATAATGGTAGTTCCCTTGAATAATGCAGACAGGCTATAATCTACTGGCAACGTAGAGAAGCACATAGGCATGTTCCACTCGGATTTCGCCTGGCTTCCAATAGCTCCGATCAGCGCCCCGATGATCCAGTCAAGGCATATTATAATGTAGCATCGATTTCTCGAAAGCAGCTGTTCGTAGCGAAACGGCTTAGTTATGGCGACCATTTTGCACAGGGTCAACCAACTCAGACTGTTGACCGAGTTGAAACCGCACCACTTCAGGCACATTTGTTGAATATTTGGCAAGTAGTCGTGAATGCGATGCACCCCGGGTGTTGCCTTAGAGCACAAGGCTGCACTGATGGGCATGAAAGTACAGGCAGCCACTAAGTCAGAGAGAGCCAGCGAGAACATGAACAGTGTCGTGCGATCTTCACGCAATTGAGGATACTTGGCGATCACTGTCATCACCAAAGTGTTCAGGATTATGTTAGTGACGATTATTGCGCTGATGATCGTAGGCTTCACGGCGCTGAGGTATGTGTCGACATCGCGAGATGGATGAACAATCGTGTTCGAATTCGTAGCGTTCGACGACATTATTTCTTCAGTCTGCGTCACTGTTTGAGTGGAATATCTTCCCTCATTAGACAACCACTACACCAACTCAATAAACAAATCCGCGATGGAACGCAAATTAATGTATTGGTGTACCTGTATTGCGAAAGACACGACAGGTGGAACACTATTGCTTCTTCTACATGTATGGTTGTTCTGTGTGTCGGGTGCTGGCTGTCTCACTTATCAACGTTTGGCAGACGGCCGTGCCCGGATGAGACCACGAGTTATGACTAGACGGTTCCTTGTTAACATGAATAAACTATGCAAATAAACGAATCACTGCGCTGCAGTGATATCAATAAAACCAAGATGCAATAATATCACAGTAGGTACTGTTATTTTGTCCACGACATGACGCATTAATAAATTCATAAATAGGCCCTCCTATGTTTTATGTAACTGTCAGTGTCACGTTACGCGGTGTGAATATTGTAGACAGTGCGTTCATGCGTTCGTAATACCAAACATGTAATATCCGCATCGTCTGTGTAAGGTGGGAACACGAAAGTTGGGTAAGATAACAATGTTGAGATAGTCAGTGGTGCATTTTATTTCCACATTGTACATGTTTCCTTAGATAATATTGGTTCCCAGAAATTTCCGCCAACTGGATGTGAAGCGAACGAGTTTCTAGATATTAGTTTGTTGTAATTAGGAGAAGGGTATTCCCGGTTGGCTGAATATATGAGGCGCGTGGACCCCCGACTGAATGGTTCATCGTCGATGTTTGAACTTATGGGGCGCGTGGACTTCCGATTGAATTGCTCTTCACGCATGGCTGAAGTTATGTGGCGTGAGGACATCCGACTGGACGAATTGCCGTCGCGTAGTAATTGCAACGTGGCTGAATTTTCCCCAGAGAAGTCGAGATAGCGTTAGAATTAGCCAGGGGTGATGTGCAAATTGCCTTGAACGCTATATGAGAACTTTAAACTTCACAGATGTTGGAGACTTCCCGGTTTAGGATTTCGTAATATTTGCAATTTACAGACGCCACAGCACGTTTTCAAAAAGCTACTTTTAGCTAGCTTCTGAAACAAGCACATTCGAAAGAGTTAAAAAAAATAACCTAAGATATATATTCATATAAAACCAGTTTATATATATATATATATATATATATATATATATATATATATATATATATATGTGTGTGTATCCATGACATTAAAAATACATAAAATAACAATACCGTGAAAATATGAACTGTTCTTACGAACTGTTTCGTTATCAATACGGTCATTATTATCCTATTCTTATATCCTATTCATTAGTATTGTTCATCACCATCATAATTCTAACATCGTAGATTGTAGACATTAGTCGTCTAGTATATTTTTTCTGCACCTTCCTTCTGCTCAGTTATCGCCTCTATTTTGTCTCCAAACAAGCAGACCACCACATCATCTCCCTTGTTTAAGACTATGTTGGTCTTCCTAACTATCGAATCCCCCATAAACACCCTCGCTCTCTTCCTCACCCCCTCTATCACTGCTGCAGAATAACTCTTCCGTTCGATCCCTTCCATCACATTCTGTCCTGACCCCTTCCCTCTTGTCTCCCCCACTTCCCACTCCTTTGCTCTTGTCTCCCTCTCCTTCACTCCGGTTGCTTTCCCTCCCGTCTCCCCCACTCCCTTCTCCTTCACTCCTGTCTCCCCTACTCCCCTCTCATTCACTCCGGTTGTCTTCCTCCCGTCTCCCCCACTCCCTTCTCCTTCCCTCCGGTTGTCTTCCCTCCCGTCTCCCCCACTCCCTTCTCCTTCCCTTCCTTTCCTTCCCGTCTCCCTACGACCTGTCACCTTCCCTCCTCTCAGTTTCCTCCCAGGCTGAGGTGAGCTCTCCCTAGCATATTTTGTGTCTTTCCCCACTTCATCGTGTACTGTTCCCCCACCGGAACTACTGGCACAACCCCCATGTTTCTTTCCCACCATTGCCACAACGAGCAGCTTCAGCTCTTCTAACTCCACCTCTAGTTCCTTCATCTTCGTACATCCCCTACACTCAAAACTAAAACTATATGTTATATATATATATATATATATATATATACACACACACATATATATATATATATATATATATATATATATATATATATATATATATATATATATATATATATATATATATATATATATATATATATATATATGTGTATATAAATATATATATATGTATATATATATATATATATATATATATATATATATATATATATTCTCTATATATATATATATATATATATATATATATATATATATATATATATATATACATGTATATATATATATCCATAAAATAAAAAATACATAAAATAACAATACCGTGAAAATATGAACTGTTCTTGCGAACTGTTTCGTTATTAATACGGTCATAATTATCCTATTGTTCACCATCATCATCATTCTAACATCGTAGATTGTAGACATTCGTTGTCTAGTATATTTGTTCTGCACCTTCCTTCTGCTTATTAAGCCACGTTATATTCGTCGAAAGACACGCCGTCGAATAAAGAAATGTCAGCGGAAGGTAATTCCACTGTTGCAATCCAATATAACATCGAAATAGCGACGACGTCTGCGACAACATGTCTACGTAATTAAAATATGAATTTGAGCAGACGATGTTGTTCCAGTCCATGCGAAATGTCAGCTGCACCAGACACCACCCGCAGTCACAGTCAACTATTGTGTATCGTGTAATGTTTCTGGTAGATGACAAAAATGGAAGGGCGACACGCAGTGTTTTCCACAATTCCATGAATGTAATGCGGTCCTTGCGGATGTACGTGTGTTGTTGCTCTCCTCTTTATTTCAATAGTTTTGGGTGAGGATTGTTAAAAAAGGTTTCGATAAATAAAATATATACATATATGAACAATTGTTGGAATCACATCAATGGCTTGCTTGTCCACTTGCTATCTGTTTTTTTTCTTGATAAATGTGGTAGGAAATAAACGACAACCATATGAACACTTAAATGTGTAATACTCAATAAGATGACATGTGTATGTATTATTAGTTCGCTCGCCACATGGCTTCTCTACATGTAGGAAATAATTTACGGTCTTCCAATATATTTTAAATGAGCGTGAATATTATTGCCGTTTACTAATTGCATAGAGCGAGCACAGAAGAAGATATTTAATGTCGGTGAGCCAGATAGGCAAACTTTTATAAAAATGTGTTCAATTTTGGGGGCAAATTATAATATATATTTTTGGTATAACACCTCTAGTTAATAATTATGTATGACTGATTTCCACAATTGGTATATCAGTTGTCCTTCATAAATCAAGGCAGAATGCCATTATAATTTATTTTAGCATTCTACATGGCAATATTTGGTATAAATAAAATTATTTCAAGGGAGCAATATCATTGGATTACTGTGTATTAACATGTCCAGCCTAGTGCAGGAAATATGAATGTATTACTTCAATTTAGTCATAACATAAAACAGACCCAAAGCCAATGGCTAAATATTCAATTCCATGCTGACAAAGGTTAGAAATTGTTGTACGATAGCCTGATCATTGATCATCTGCAGCATCAACATAGATGTACCATTTCTTTACTTCCCCACCCTGTAAATTTGCAATTGCATAAGAACAACTTCCTTTTCAACTATGTCATGCCCGTAATATGTCTTTCCCAATATTTCAGGTTGGAAAATGCATGCTTCTTACAAAACGTAATGACATTATAAAATGATAGCATTATTTTCATTGATAACACTGACAATAATATTCATTTCTGTTATAGACCAATGCAAAAATAACAAAATGTTTTAAACATAAAATTTGCATATATATATATATAATATACTATTTAAATATGAAATTCCCATTAAACTACCAAAATATGATTATTTCTTATCAGCTACTACTTGGCAACCACTGTCAGTTGGTGCACAGTGACATAGTGCTTAGAACACAAGATTCTGAATTGAAAGAACCAAAATTCCACTCATGTTTCTTTCGGTTCGAATCTTGGGCAGTTGTATTCACGCCACATTTCCGCAGCTGTGTAAATGAGTACCTCGCTGTAGACAGTAATATTATAAAATGTCGTCTTATTATAAAATGTACAAATACTAGTTAACATGTAACAGTATTTAAAGCAAATTAAAATTCAACATGTTTGTTTCTGATAAGTAGAAATATATATATATATATATAGTTCAGCATATTTATATATATATATTTATATATATATATATATATATATATATATATATATATATATATATATATAGATATACATATATATATATACATATATATATATATATATATATATATATATATATATATATAGATATATATATATATATATATATATATATATATATATATATATATATATATAATATATATATATATAGCGTTAAGTTCGATCCCTGTTATATATATAAATAGTTCAGCATATATATATATATATATATATATATATATATATATATATATAGATATATATATATATATATATATATATATATATAGATATATATATATATATATATACATATATATATATATATATATACATATATATATATATATATATATATATATATATATATATATATATATATATATATATATATATATATATATATATATATATATATATATATATATATATATATATATATATGCTGAACTATTTATATATATAACAGGGATCGAACTTAACGCTCGCCCCCTCGCCCGAGGCGAGAAGAAATTCCTGGGGATGAGTAACCTTTGGCCTGCACTATTCCCCCTGGCGAGTAGCTATTTTTCACTCGTTTTGTAACAGTATAAATGCAAGCAATTTGAATTAGTCGTATATACTTAAACGTAACACATTGTATCGAAAAATAAAATGTTAAATCAACGTTCCCGATATATCCAATTTCGTAAACGAGCAGCCACTACTCGTTGCAACGTAGTCGAAAATCCGTGCATACAGGTACAAATATAGTACACTGAACAGTACTAACTTTTACCCGTCGATCTTCTGCTTTTCCTTTCGAAATCGTGTGGAATTTCATAACAGGGTTCCAACCCCCCAAAAGAGCGCCCATGATAAAGTTGTGCATAAGCGTAGGTACGATGCGTGTGAGAGGAAACGAGAATTTCAGCCGCACTGGCTAAAGCAATTCTCATGGCTTGAATACAAAAGTTCGTCTGCTGGCGCCGGCGCCGGCGCCGGCGCCGGCGCTGGCGTTGCCGCTCACGCGGCGGTGCCGCTGACCGTCGTTGACGGTGGGGAGAGTGACGGGACGGCGAAGAACACTGAGACTGAACTAAACATGAGAATATTAAGCATAATTACCTCTCAAGAAACTTGTTCGTTCTGTATATTTCAACTGCATCTCGCAGTCTTCTTCAGCAGACTGAAGTTACGGATGTGTCACATGACCAATGTCATGTGACACAAGCTGGAGTAGGACTGGTGGAAGCTCCTGGCCAACGTCTCGGTTCAGCGTAGGTTTCTCTCTGTGGATGTTAATCGCCTCCTTTATTTTTCTCCTGTGCCAGTTCTCCTCGTGGTGTAGAATATTAACGTCCTTCATAGAGCACTGATGGCCTGTGTTCAGTTTGTGTTCACTTACAGCTGATAGGGGTTGGCGACAAGATATATGTTCTTTGATTCTTGTGCCAAGTGTTCTGGCTGTTTCTCCTATATAGTGTTGGTCACGTTCTGGGCATTGTATGTCATATACTACCCCACACTTTGCTGCCTTTGCTGTTCTGTCTTTTGGTGTACCAACAGTGACCTCAGGGTGTTGATAGGTTTGTGGTAAACCGGGATGTTATAGGTCTTGAAAATCCATGCTACGTGTTCTGATAGTTTACTAATGTAGGGCAGACCTATGGCATGTTGTCTTCTGCTGGTTTCTGTGGTGGTGTTCTCCTTCCTTCTTATTGGTTGCGTGGTGTTAAACATTCAAGTTTTGTAACCGTTTGCTTTCAGCACTTTCTTGATGTGGTCCAGCTCTGTGTTCCTGTCCTCCAAAATGCTGGCTAGGAACTTTGCCGTCTTGTATGTAATGCTACCTATACTTGATATTATATATGTCTTAATGGTACATTGTTCTTGTGGACCTTAGGCAATCCGTAGACTGGGACTACTTCTGATGTAGGGTAGATCCTGTATTATAGGGCTTATGAGATCGTCTTGGTTCTTTTCCACTCTTTCATGGTGTTGACTATTTTACTTTAGTGGGGTCCCTTTCTAATTTCTTGTAGGTGGTGTCATCTCCTAATAATTCTGCAATATTTTCTTCGTAATCTGTGGCCTTCATAATCACAGTTGCTCCACCATTGTATGCTGGTAGAATATTGATAGTCTTGTAAAGTTTAAAGTGCTTTCCTCTCTTCCAGTGATAGATGTTATATCTCTTTTTCTTGGCTTTGTGTTTCATCACGGCTTTAGCTACCTCACATCTCAACCCATCGGCTCGTGTTTTTCTTTGATGTTCTTACATGCTAACTCTGTTGTCGTTATCAGATCGTCTATGGGAAAGTTCTGTGGGGTAACCGCAAAATTTAAACCTTTCTTCAATAGGCTGACTTCGTCACCTTCTTGAGAGGTAATTATGCTTAATATTAGAAACCGGATCATCTATCCATTCAAGAAACATGAGAATATTTTGTAAGTACTGCTGCAAGTATGAGAAAGCAGGCAGTTTTGTCGTCATCTCCCCAGTATTTAAATTGGAGAGTATCAAAGCTCACAATAGTTCTGCAAGCTATATGAAATAGGCTTTAAGAGAGAAAGCAGAGAGCAACCCAGGGTTAAGTGTGACGGACAAGACGATGGACCAATTGGGAAAAGTAACATTTTACAAAATGTATCAGCTTTTTTGGAACGCACATGCCATTGCCAGACACTCAATCCACAATAATATTAGACAGACTGTGTGTGGATGTGTACATTGGATGACATGAAAGGGGTACAGATTGGCAACACCTACATAAACGACAAGCAGTTGACAACGTCCAGAACCTCGGGATTTGATCTAGTACTAATTAAGTAAAATAATTACGTTGCATCGTCAATCATGAAATTTATATATATTTTTCATTTTATGTTTAAGGAGCATTACCGGTCAATATAAGAATTTGCCTAAAGAGGTCGCATTTTGACGGTGTCCACCAAAAATGGGGTCTAATGATTTTTCATGGGGATGAGTCACATATTAAGGCTATTAGTTCCCCTTGCGAGTGGGTTAAATTTCTTAATTTCGAACCCTGTATATATATATATATATATATATATATATATATATATATATATATATAAATATATTATATATATTTTATATATATATATATATATATATATATATATATATATATATATATATATATATATATATATATATATATAAATATATATATATATATATATATATATATATATATATATATATATATATATATAAATTATATATATTTTATATATATATATATATATATATATATATATATATATATATATATATATATATATATATATATATATATATAAATTATATATATTTTATATATATATATATATATATATATATATATATATATATATATATATATATATATATATATTTATTTATTTATTTATTTATTCATAGAAGCGAATGTTTTGATAATAGTGTCCTTATGCCACAATACATAGAACGGTAATTGTGCTTAGCATTTAGATAATATAAAGCAAAGTGTTAATTAATAAGTTGCATAACGCATAGACATGAATACTATTCCCCTTAAATAACTATGGCAATGCGACATTTAATCTAGTATTTGAAAGTCTTCTGAAAGTTTTTCAACTGACAAACCCACAGCACCAGGCGAGCTGAATAGCACAGCGTAACTACTAAATATACTGAGCTAAGCTAAACTAATCCCAGAAATTCTGTGTTTTATCATATGATGTGTATAATGCCACTCTAGTTGAATCATCCAGTTAGTTGCCTTTGATGATTTGCGTCAATTCAAGTCACTTGTTATCAGAGGATGGGTCAATTACATTACCGGTACAACAATTCTAATTACATACCAACTGCAGCATACCAATTCCAATTCTATCGCAAGCAACAATAATAATTATAATAATCAAGTCCATATCGAAATCAATTAATAACTTGAGTCAAGCCACAGGCTGACCTCATGACAACGTTATACGATGTTCTGCCCCTTGTAATAATATATTTACACTTCAATATTGACATTAAAAGATACTTCAATATTAAAAAGGGACTTACAAGGTGTAATGCTAGTAGCAACAAATTACAAATGTATTCGTTTCTTCTTTTGTTTGTATCCATCAATGAAGCATCCATTTAAACAGATTATAAGTTATTGTTAAGATAAATGCAATTATTGTTATCATCCATTTGGACACTAAGTTGTTATACTTCGCTTAACCATCTCGTTTGTTTTCAGGCTGTCTCAAAGAGTATGATGAAATCACTCGCATCATCAAGGACATCAGTAATCATGGAAAGTGCAACACGTGGATTTATGGAATTACACACAATTGAAAGTAAGATTAAATTAGAAGTCTTGACGTATGAAATCATAATTCAACTAAAATATATTCATTATTTGCTATTAATGAATAACTAATACTAAGACGTGTAAAAACAGATTATACTTAATATAATGATGCTTTATATTATTAAATTTATTTACGATTGGTTGGACGGATATCTTTATGTTTGCAAAAATGTGCTGTGAAGCGAATAAAATGAGATATAAACTGGTTCATGAAATATATTTTGGTAGGTAACATTAGTAACGTAACAAATGCGATACAACGGCGACTGTTGATGTTATTTAACACATTTAATTCGTTGTGTTTTACAGTAGAATGACGCTTTTCGAACATGCCGTAGCAAATTCAGTATAGCGCATCTTCTTGCAAAATGAGTTTGGATCGTCGTTCGGTAATCGAAATTATTTTCCCAAATAAATTTTTTATAACAATTTGTTTGTACTAAATCTATGAAATAACTGTAATTTAATAAGAATATCGATCCCTAGCACAAAAAATTTCTTCGGAATTTTGTGAAAAGGTATATTATATTAAGCATAGCCAAAACTAAATACATCAATATACATGTATAACCAGCCTAGGCTTGTAAGTTGGACCAGAAGCATACTTTGTCTTTGCATTACTCGAGCGCTTGATTAGAAATATTGGAGGACGTGGGAAAATACGTGAACCCTGTATGATTTCACTGCCGAAATAACTTGATATAAATGCTATGTCTAACAATTGTGTCGATGTAATTGTTTAGTTGAAATATCGGCTTTGGCTTTGCTAGGCTTTGGCTTTGCCAACGTAAATGGTTTTGTGATTTTGTTGGACCATTGTGCACAAAGTGTCTCTCGGTTTTAGTGTCTAAGCATACATTTAGACAGACGGACTGATTCTAACAAACACTATTAGTTCACGCCATGTGCTTCACTCCCCGGATGTCTCGGGAGCATACGTTATTTCTCTTGTAAAACCAGACACAGGGATAATGTATTATTGCATACTATTACTGTGAACAGTCACGACATTACATCGGTCTACGCGACCTGTTATTGAAAATAAATGTAAATATGTGGCAGTGTATTAATACACTCTTAACGTAGGCAGATATTCTACGTTGCTATGCCTATGGAATGACAATGCCAATGTTGACTTGAATTACGTCACACGCCGATTCGGTAAGGACAGTGGCAGTGCCAGTGGCAGTGCCAAGCGAAATGCCAGATCGCTTGGAGCTTCTTAGCTACTAATACAATTAGCTGTTATTGAAGAGTAGCCAGTGGCATTACTTTTGTAATGCATTCCAAACTACTAATGCAACTGTTTGTAATCACATATCACAATTACTGGAATAGTTTGATATGTATAACCACCACGTCGCCACGACAACGTGACGTCAGTACTTCGCGATTTAGTCGGGATAAAGCCTGCGTCAGCGGCGGTTGAAATGCGATCTGGTTGAATTTCGGTAGGACATTCTATGCAATAACGTTGTGCGTAACACGGTATGCTATAACATTGTTGGCCACAATTGACGTATATGATGTTTGATGATGCATCGATTTATATAAGTTATGATTGAAGCAAAGTCGGGAGGGACACAACTAACAAGGGCTAAAGTTGTATTTCGTCATAACATAAGGTCAAGGACGAAGCCAAGTCCGGTTTTTGTTGCGTTCTTTCTATTCAAATTCTGTAATATAGCATCAAATAGGTGATGCCTCGAGGTGACCACAATTACATATGTGCGTGAATATTGTTGTTAGTGTGGTTGAGTACTTATTATAAATCGCCAACAACGGTATTATACAAGTTGAGACAGAAGTCGGTATATAAGATATAGTCACCGACACCGCCACGGCACCGGCGTAGTTTTCGTCTCGCGTCAGATTTTGCTTCATTTTATGATTTCGCAGGATCTCACATTAGATACGTCATATTATATATAAAATTACCTATCGGTCACAGGGAGAATAAAAGTCTGGCAAAGTAATTTTTTTCGAGAAATAATATTCATAAACAGGATTTTGAGACACTTTCATATGTCAAGTTCGACATTAATCGCCATGTGGCCTTACTGGTACGACACATCGGTGCATTTTGTAATATGTAATTCTACACTGATCGCCAGGTGGAAGCACTATGTGATACACCAGTGCAGTGTAAATACGCCACATTTCCTTTATTGGAAGAAAATATACGCAACTATTCGTAATAATCACTGCAGGAAAGTAATCGAACGGCCCCGTGATTGTTATACATATAATGCATAGCATGTTACTGCTTAGTGAGCCTTTTCGAAGATGCTCTTATTTTTAATGCAATTTCCAGCGCTAGCCTCACTATTAGAAAAAGGTATTTTCGTAGTTCGTTATTGGCAAGTCATTCTTTTTATCAACTTTTCTGCATTCGATATATGAAATGACCAGTAGTTTGGAATATCGATCCATGCACAACAGTTTTTTGTGAAAACGGCATAATATATTGCGTAAGGCAAAAACTACAACCAGTAGTATACTGATCGATGTAGAAACTAGTGTTTGTTTACGTAATATAATATGCCGTTTTCACAAAAACCTGAAGATACAGGTCGATCGATTATTTAATCGAATATGTGCAAACAAATTGTTAGCAGTTGTTTAGTGAAACACTTATGATTATCGAACGACGGTAACATGTTTCGCAAAACGACGCTATTGCCCCCCAAAAAGGTAGGACATTTTCAAAAACCCTCATTCTTGAGACAAATAATATACCGAAATAAGTATTCTAAAGTATTTTAAAGAAATCTGCTGTCACCTAATGTCTCCCTATGACTAGTATTATATATTCGGAAGGTGGCATATTTCACGTTTCTTGTTTTAAACAGCTTGGGCAAAGTTAATTAAATGTGTAACTTATTTTTCCAGCTAGCTAATTAAGTGGCGTGGCTACAATAGGCTATGTTTAATTAATAATGCTGCTCCAGCCTAGACCAGGATGTGGGACGACCCTTGATATCTGAAAAAAGTTATTAACTTTAACCAAACATCACTGGATTACTTGTCTGTGGACACCGCTAGCACTGGCTTTTAATAACTTTCTTTCTTTGAGGACACATTTTTATGTTCGCCTCTTGGGCAATCCAGGATCCACTTGTATCCTACCAATCATATTAAAATGTATGCACACTAATAATTGTGCGACTTGGTGTGTGTGTGTGTGTGTGTGTGTGTGTGTGTGTGTGTGTGTGTGCGTGCGTGCGTGCGTGCGTGCGTGCGTGCGTGCGTGCGTGCGTGCCTGCGTGCCTGCGTGCCTGCGTGCTTTTGTATTTGTGCTAAAATACTTTACTTATGTAGACAAAACGACCCGCTAATGGAACCTTCACACATATAGTTGTCTTTCTTTAAATTGTGCTCACCACATGAAATAACGTAGTAAGTGTTTCATTTGTGTTTACTCGTGTAAACTACATTATAAAAGGCAACTTGAGGGAACAGAAACACCACAGCGTTTATTTGATCTATGCCGTCATTGCAGTGTGTCGTCGCAGATAGTCTACGCTACAAATATCGCTAGATCAACTATCGCTACATCTTCCTTTCTTTACAAAAATTAAAATGCTAGCCAAAATACTAGTCTACAGGAACAATGTACTTAAAATTGTTCAATGAAAAATATGCTTTGTATAATTATGTGTCTACCTCTGTGCCTTTCAAGTATTGGCGGAGCTGCAGTAGCAGGGGGGACCTGGTACGATATCACGTTCACTTGTCGCTGTACGGTTGCTTTCTGCCAATGCTTGTTGTACTTCGCAGGTTTGATACACACTACGTCACCTTTTTTCAATGATGGCAAGTCCTTTGCATTGCGGTTATAGTAGGTGTCTTGCCTCATTCTTTTCTCTCCCAGTTTATTCAGTGTGTTCGTGATATATATATATATATATATATATATATATACATATATATATATACATATATATATATATATATATATATATATATATATATATATATATATATATATATATATAGATTCCGGTAGACCGGCATATGCCGGTTTTTACCGGTAAAATTGTATCAAGTACCGGAAAAAAAAAAACGGGAAAAATTATTTACAGTGTTGCATTCGGTTTCCGTTCCAACATAAATCTGGGCGAACTTTATGAATTTAGCCAAGCTAGCTGTGGAGCGCTTTGCGTGGGAGGAGGACCAGTGCAAACAGCAAGAATGCAGGCCTCTGGCCGCAGCGGGGGTGTCAACTAAGCAACCCGACTTCGTCTTCCTGCGTGTGGTCGACTGTGCCTTGGCTTTGATGTGGTTACAATGTTCACAACACCGTAATGAAAATAGTTTGGGAATTGAGACAGCTGTTCCCAGGCACTAATAATGAGAGCATTACACTCGGTTGGTGGTGGCCTAAAACTATTTCCCGATGCTTTTTGAATTAATGGAATTTTATATGTAAAAAAGACATTGTTATCGAAAGGTTTTGATGCCATAAAATGGCATATCGGGAATAGGGAGTTCCACCGTGAAATAGGAAGTCTCCCGCCGAAATTTGGAGGGTTAGCATCTTTGTTACAAATAAAATTATAATTTATACCCAAATCCCTAGATCTTACCCAGCTAGGCAAACTTTTTTTTCTTCAGAAAACACATGTTTAAATGTTGCGCGGAATATTAAAAATGCGCACCGGAAAACACGATTTCTTCTAAGACCAAGTTGCCTCCCGCTCTGCGAATATACGCCATGAACGATTGCAGCTATGTTTTATTGCGGTGTCAACCCAACAAGTGATGGGGCTATCCCCTAGGTTTTCCCGCCTTTCATGCCACCACCCCTACTAGCTAGATGATAATTACCATAACAAGTTGGGCTGTGATTGGATTCAGGCGTTTGTCTTGTAGCTGGCAAGTGGAGCCAGGAGTCAATTTCTACGGTAAACAGTTGTAGTGAGCACCCGTAGATTTCACAACATAATCTGATTACACAGACGCCTGAGGCAGTTACCGTGATGCCGTAATACGACATGGACGATAACTATCTACCCATCAAAAAACGCATTTTACCCGTCCAAAAGACGGGTGGAAAGATCTCTGGATGAGACCCTACAGTGACGTGCGTTGTGAAACTTGACTTTGCTGCTATTCGCACTGATTGTGTGTCGGACCACTGATCATCGTCAAATGTATTGACTGCAAACGCCTGTGATTTCGACTGGTGTACAACGTATATGGCACGCTACGTTTTTAACTCGACCTATTTTGAGTGACAGCTAGTGGCACTGTATCGAGTTTATGAACACTTTGAGTGACAGCTAGGGGCACTGTATCGAGTTTATGAACACTCATATATATCTATTATTTCTAGATAAGTCAGGTTTTGTTTTTTCATGTAGCATTTTTCTCTTGGTTATTGTCTTAGTTAGCAGACATCATTGCAGGTGTTTTGTGTGCGTTAGTAGCGTCGTTCTGTTTTCGGAAAGACTGGGTATCGATAAACGTTTGTCTCGTACCGGAAAACAAATCCGTTGCCGGAATATTTCGTAGGCTACCGGAATCTCTGAAATAAACTGCCACCGAAATGGTGTATCTGTTGTTGGCATGCCAATCACCTATGAACTACCAAGTTATCTGGTTTGCAAGCATAAGGCCATAAGGAAAAGTGTTAGTTAAATGTGCTATTTCAATGTCCCGTAGTTTGTATAGTATAACATTTCTCCGTCAACTAAAAACCCACCTATTTAAACTCGCTTTTACTACGTAGCTCGTCAACGTACCGAGCCATATGTTTACGACTGGAACTGATAAAGCGATTGTATACAGTATAACTCTTTAGTTTTTTTCGGCTTTGGTATCCCGAGGATTTTTGCACACAACACATATTGTATTGTATTATATGTGTTGATTGATATATGTATATATATATATATATATATATATATATATATATATATATATATATATACATATACACCAAAATTGTGTACATGGAATGTTAGTGCACCTAGTGTAGATTCTTAGACGCTGGAGTCAACTAACATAACATGCACTTTTGCGATAAGATTGCTGTGTCACCCACTTGCTTGTCCTTTTTCAAGTTCATTTTGCGAAAATGCAAGCCAACCTAGTATTCACTACGACTCCACAAGTAAATTACTTAGTAAAAATCGAAATGCTGAAAACTCAAAATTTTCACCTTTGGTAAAATTTCATAACTTTATCATGTAATCGGCAAGAGGATGGAAGTCATGCCCATGATCGGCATTGACTCGCACATAGTTTACCATTTTGGATATTCACTATTTTGAGCCCTACCAGATTTATTATTATTAAACATTTATAATGTGCCATGTATCCGGGTGAAACAGTTAGAGTTAGTTGAACATATATAAGTAAAATACATTAAAATGAGCTAAAACAGATGAAAGGAATAAATTAAATGACAAAAATAAATAAGGTGCTTAAATTAGTTAAAGAAATAGGTAGAATAAGTTAGTTTATAAAATATCAGCAAATACATAAATCAAATGTATAGCTAAAATTTCACTGGAATATCACAGCTGCAAAGTGCAAAGTTGCCTGCCGGAACAAATGAGCCTGCATTCCTGTCATGAGGCAGAATAACCACAACCACCAAGAATGAACAACTAAAGTCAATTTTTTCGATGATTTCAACAAAAATACGCACTTTTTAATTACGATTGCAGATATTACAATTCACACACTACATATTAGAACATAAACAAACCAGATACATGATGGGCAAAATATGTAGGATATGTAGTGTTTACTGTATAATTATAAAGAACACCAATATATTCTTACATATGTAAATAATTGTTTGAAAAAACACAATTTATTATACATTATGAGAGCTTTGTAATTTCCTGCATGCATAATGCAACAATATTTATAGTCCAATGTCAAAACTGGTTTACAGTACACTGCAATCCCAGTACATCAATATTCATATTTCACTGTGTCATGAAATAATATGAAGTAATGTTTATTTATTGTTCGCTGTAGGCTGATATGAAGACATGGAAAAAGACAATACCCAAAGTTGGCATACACAGATGTATAAGGAAGACCATAATAATAGTACAATGCAGCAATATTCACAGTTCACTGTTTCATATATACAATCCATGTCAATGTTCACAGGACATTATATGCTCATTGCAGCAAAGTGCGTAAGTCTATATGACATTGTCGGCTAAGTATACACATATTCACAGTTCACTGTTTCGTAAATCCATGCATATGTAATGTGTGGATTTCACAGCCTGATATACAATATTTGGCTGATCTAGACATGCCAAAATTTCTAGTGAAGCTGTCATGCAAAGTTCATTCTGGATGTCGATCCTCTTGGCTGGAATAACTGTTGCAGTCTTCACGGAAGTCACCGGCCCTACAATAACAGGAACGTAAAGTAGGAATAGGAATGTAAAATAATTAAATTAGTAGTTATTATCGTATGCACTATTTACTAAAAGGTATGGTTATAGGAAGTTAATCGAACTTGTCTAGTTCTAGAACCCATTGTTACATTATGTAACAGATGAATATCAATATTGATGGATATAAATATTGTTCATTGGCACAGGTCAAAGTGTGATAAATTTACAAATGTGTACAATCAGCCCAAACGAGATATGTCTGATTGAAACTTATATGTGTTGCAGACAGTAGACAACCAAAACATGTTTATAATATAATTTAATCAAACAAAATGCATACTGTACACATGCAAAATTTGCAACCATTAATAATTGTTATTTCTTATTTAATTAGGCATGTTGATCAATATTATTATTCATGTGTATTGTTTTACATCTAACATCATAATTTATCCTATTTTATGTGTGTACAACATAAGTCTCAAGTGGTTATACTCCAAACTTGTGCTAACGCAGGAGTTTGTGGTGGACTGTGCGCATGCGCTGTGGGTGGTACATACCACTAAAGGACTAGTATCTTTAATGCAGCTGACATGGTTTTTATCTGATAGTTTTATTTATTTTATGTATAGGATGTTAAACGAACATTTTGAATAGGTTGGTTATGTGTATGGATACTGTCACTGCCTTGCCACATGCACACATAGACAGTCGCCATACCCACACCATGGATAAGTTTACGCTGAGCACTGTGTTTTAAAGGCAGTTTAGGTGAGGAGGGGTGGTGAAAGGGAGTTCCATAATAGCTTCTTGAAATGATTTTGGTTTTTTTTATGTTGGTAATTTTTGGTGGAATCATATTCCATATGCGAATGGCTCGGGGATAAAATGAAAAGACCATTGCATTTATACGACACCAGGGGGCTACGTATTGTCCACGGGTTCGAGAACAGGTTAGTAGGCCTGGAGGGGGGGGGGAGGTGATCTCAATAATGTTATTTAGAATTTTGTAGAAGGTTGTGACTTGTTTAATGATATATCTTCGTTCGTTCGAGGGTTGGCCATCCAAGGCCAGTAATTAGATCTACTGGATTTGTGTTCCGTCTGTAATATTTTTTAACAAATCTGACAGCAGAGTGTTGTACTCTTTCAATGCTTTTAACTTGTGAAAAGGTGTGAGGATTCCATATGGGTGAAGAGTACTCGAGTGTTGGCCGGATTAGCATGTTGTAGGCTGTTTGTTTAACTTCGGGTTTACATGGGCCAAGAGTTCGTTTAATCATGCCTAAAAATTCGAAGATTTTGAAGTTATGTCAGTGACGTGATTTGTCCAGGTTAATTTGGAATCCAATTTTACTCCGAGATATGAGTGGCTGGATACAGTGGATAATGGCTGGCCAGAAAGCGAGTACTTGTGTGGGCTGGGTTTAGTTTTGTTTGTTATTGGAAGGTGGACACATTGAGATACATTAAATTCCATTTGCTTGACCATTTTTGGAGTTGGCTTAGGTCATTTTGGAGAATTTCGTGGTCGGTTTTGGAAGAAATTTTACGATATTATATAATACTATCATCTGCAAAAAGGCGTATATAATATTTGATGTTCCCATCTATGTCATTTATGTATAGTAAGAAGAGGACAGGTCCTAGAACTGAACCTTGTGGGACACCAGATGTGACATCTGTGATGTCCGACAGGGCACCGTTAACTGAGACTCTCTGTTTGCAGTTGGATAGAAAAGATTTGATCCAATTTTTAGTGTTTCCAGTGATCCCGTAGGAGGTCAATTTTGGTAGAAGACGCAGGTGAGGCACTTTGCCGAAGGCATTGGCAAAGTTAAGCAGGATAACAAGTGCCCAGTGTGTTAAGTTGGTGGCATACAGGAATTAAATTATTAAAAACAAATCTTGTTATTAAGTAATACTTGCCATAATTGTTATTGTTATGATTTTTTCATAATTGTCTATGTAGCATTGCACAGGGAGGAAGGTGTATACCATCCACTCATTACCACCATTTCCTCCCTAACATACACGTACACAGTACACATTTAATGTAAGTGGATCAACCAATCAAGTAAGTTAAAATCAGACTTTTACAGGGGTTATGATTTGTGAATGATTTTTATTGAAAATCAAGTTCTCAGTGCAACTTCGCATAAATGTTAATAAGCATCACAAATGATACACATTCATGTGCACAAATACAACGCCAAGTTTGGAATGTGTCTATACATGGGCAACCCTTAATATTTTGCATCTGCTTTTAATTGTAAGTTGTGGAACTAAAGTTCTCTATCATGACAGTAATATCCCATTTAGTAGTTATATCAATGTAATTAACACGGTAAAAAATATAAATTAAAATAATGTAAACTTAATTATTAATGTATGAAAAACAATGAGGAATTGCATAGTCAGTGTTTTTCTTAATATATTGTGGTTCAAAGAAATGGTAGTATGATACTGCCGATATAATTATGAATGTTTCAATTACCATTCGGCAATGCAGTGAGCCTCATCAACTACAAGTGTATGTAGTCTCTCCTGAAAAAGCTCATCTGACATGATGGCCCTCCACTGTCCTGCAAACAATGCTTTGGGATTCGGTAGCATAACTGGAAAGTCTCCCTGTTTCACCCTTTCCCTTGTCTCTGAAAAATAAAATTGTTATATTCAGAAGATGCTATTAAAATAATATATCGGTATCTAGGCTGCTGACTGAAGTATAATGTCAATAAGCAGACAAAAACTATTGCCACACTAGTTGCTGTTGTCACCGGGCAAGTACAAATTCACTATGCAGCTGTCATGCATATACATGCAGTGCGTGCGTGTTTATAATACCATGTTAATATTTTTATAATATATATTATAAACATGGCCAAGGCTGCATAAATATATTTAAGATTAATCTAACTTTTATTTCTACACTTCAGGAACAAATGTAAACCTGAACTGAAACAACTAAGAAAAAAAATTAAATTATAATTGATGTTGCAAAGTTAGCTGCATGTTTCTGCAAATTAAATGCCCCTGAAGCCATAAAGAAGTGCTCATCTTTTCTCTGGTCAGCAAAAACGTATACTCGTTGCAATTTCAGGCCATTGTCCATTTGTGGGTGCGTTTTGGACACTTTCACATTACATACAAAATTTGCATGTAAAAGCTTAAATGCTTTTGCTGAAGTGCTCAGACATAGCTATTAATCATCAGTTAAAATTTTAGCAAATTCTGAGTCATCAACTTTTAGCATTTCCTGATAATTGGTCGGTTTTACACGGATTGACCCATATATGAGTCAGTATACGATTAGATTGCTGTGTCACCCACTTGCGCGTCCTCTTAAGTTATCATCCGCGTTTTCTGCGTCTGAAGACATTTTGTTGGCCAAGCCGCATTACTTGTTCTTGGTCTGGTTTCTATGGGATGTGGCTTGTTGGCGGCGGTGAGGGTGGGGCGGGGATTGGGGAGGGAGTTCGAAGAAGGCAACAGCAGCTCGAAGCCCTCGACCGATGTCTACAATCCACATTTGATGTCATCTCTGTGAACGTGGTTACACTTACGTGAGAGAGAACGCCCACAACCTGCACTTCGCACAAAAGAGCCAGCACTTCACGCCCAAAGCAAAGCTGTTCCAAGTGTGTTCCACCCAATGACGCCGTTAGCTTCCTCAAAGAAACCTGGGTCAACTCTCACATCCAGCCATATTTCACTGCTCTCCTCTTTCAGATGTTACGTGCACTGGACGCATTGAATTACGCGTTAAGCATATTCCAGGTAAAATACAACACATCAAAGGCCTTCCCAAAGAACAGGGGACCGTGGATGACCGGGACCCGCTGTCGGAGGACGCCCTCAGTACAGCTCCTCACGGCTTCATTGTGTCGGGTGCTTCACCTTCACGCTCGCGTGCCGTATTCGCCCATTTTTTCCCACAGTTATATGCGAAATAACGCTCACCCTTATCAGTTGGTCGTGCTTAAAAAAATTCTGGCCTTTATTTCGCTAACATCTTGCAGGCAAATGTAAAACAAATGCATTTAAATAACATATGCATTTCACTGTTTTGTCCATGTCGGCGCAGCAACTTGTGCTTACCAAACGATATCTACCAATGAGCAAATTAGACTGATGCGACGTTGGCGTTTTAGCGTTCATAAAACCAACTTAGGTTGATTACATTCGTCACGCCGTAGTTATCCATGTATTGGGTTGGCCCATTTTATCCTCTCTGCTTAATGATTCAGGACATCTGTGCCGTGGATCTGGTGTTGCTCCAGCGTGATTCGGTACACCTTTCTGAAGCCACCTGTTCGTCAGCACTGTTGACGCGGCACACGGCTTGGAGTTGCTGTACTTCCGCACACAGCTAGACATGTTTTCAATGGGATTCCTTTAATGAAGATAATTACAACACGGTGACTTTTAGGCGATCATATCGTGCACGATTTTACATCGTCATGTACCAAGACGACCTTTTAACATCCACGTATATCTGCTGAACTTTACAACCTGTGTTTTGTTTGCTCACCGAGTGACTTTCGCCGACTTTGTTTGCCACTAGCTGCGGCGTCGAACATCCATATGAGGGAACCTTATCTACGTTTACAGAGCCGATGGTTTCTAATGTTCTGCTCTTGGTAACATTTGTGCACGGAGCGGGGTTTTTCTCCACCGTGCCGGTGGAGGGTGGGGTTGAGTACCAGCCTTTACGTGTTGGAAACTTAATCGTGTATATATCATATATTGTCATGTGCATTCACGATGGTCTGCATTGTTATATCACTTTTAGTAGTAGTTCCTTTAGCAGCGGCTCTTATTGGTTAATGTTTACACCTCCCACGTGGAGACTTGGTTAATGTTTACACCTAACATGTGGAGACTTGGTTAATGTTTACACCTAACATGTGGAGACTTGGTTAATGTTTACACCTCCCACGTGGAGACTTGGTTAATGTTTACACTTAACAAGTGGAGACATCGTTAGTGTTTACACCTCCCATGTGGAGATTTGGTTACTGTTTACACCTCCCATGTGGAGAATTGCTAACTCGAACAATGGTTAGCGTCTGCTCGTTGGCAGCTACTCTATAGCTAGACTAGACATTCTTATCAAAAACCTCTGTGTGTGTGTGTGTGTGTGTGTGTGTGTGTGTGTGTGTGTGTGTGTGTGTGTGTGTGTGTGTGTGTGTGTGTGTGTGTGTGTGTGTGTGTGTGTGTGTGTGTGTGTGTGTGTGTGTGTGTGTGTGTGTGTGTGTGTGTGTGTGTGTGTGTGTGTGTGTGTGTGTGTGTGTGTGTGTGTGTGTGTGTGTGAGTGCGTGTCATTTTCTTCGAAAAACGTTTACTTTGTCGGACGTTTTTGCTGCCGTCGGACGTTGACTATAATATAAGTGAATAGTTATTATTCTGTTATCACAATACAATGCCATTGAATGTTTCCGTTTCATGTTTGCATGGCCATAGCACATTTTTACTAATGATTTGAAAGTTGGCGTGAGGCAAATCCATTGATAAAACAAACACTGCTAAAGAGGGTTCAACTTGAAGAAATGTGTTGTATTTCTTTCTCACTAATTTTTTTGCAAAATATATAACATTTTAAAATCACATTTTCAGTTTGATGCACCTACAGTAGAATTGTATATGCAATGCAGTCTGTGTATTTTACTTGACGTAACTTCGATAGCACCAGAACACAAGTGGTTATCTATTACATTGATTATATCATAGTAATCGTTGCTTTTTTCAGTTTCGTCTTGTTAGCGACCTACCTGCCGTCACACGTCTGAAAACAAATCTCACAAGTGCGGAATGGATTAAGTCTCGTAGATCCACGACATCGCTCTTCAAAACGTCTTTTCCTTCATTTGTTGGTGTTCTTCTTTGACATCAACAAAGAAAATAACTTTGATGTGTTCGTTAGTCTTAGGCTCTTTGTGAAATGGTGGCTATCGTGCTATATCTTAAAAAGTGTGTTATCTTCCTTATCTGGACTGTCGTCGTCATGATTGGCACTGTGGTGTTGATAACTAAAATGCCGCGACAGATTACCATCAATGAACTTCTACCTGAAGTAATCCGCATTCCATTCTCAAGTCAACTGCAATCCGTGGCATTGGATTTGTCGATGGCGCTCCATCTTAGACTGGACACGCATGAGTCGCGCCGGCGAACGGAGCATGCCTTGAAACAGGTGCATCGAATGATTCGGCAGCACCACGAAATAACAGCTCAGCTCGGCGCATACGATACAAAAGAACGAACGAAAGACCGACGAGAGGGTGCTCTGCTCGACGTGTGTCCAGAGAAGTATATGGCGCTTAGTAAAAAACACGTGTTAACAAATTGCACGAATGCACGACCGTTTGAAGATGTCCTCTCGATTCTTTTGAATGGGTTCGATTATGACGAGATTAATCAGGTGACGATTGTGTTGCGAGAGATTAACGCTATATATCCCCGTCTCACCGTCCACCTGGCTCTCGGGAAGAGGCTGGTCTTTCCAAGTGACGTGACAGTCGACGTTGTTCAACACGTCCTCTCCAAGACAGCGACGACGGGCTACGTGTGGAATGAACTGGTCAAGATGGCGTCCACCGATTATGTTCTCGTCGGGCGACGAATGGAACATTTCCCGTTAACAGGGCGCCTGGAAAGGATGGTCCGCGTCGTGTCCGAATTGGGAGTCGACATCGTTGGCGGTGCACTCCGGACCCCTAACGGACATTGGTCAATGGGTTGTCAACAGACAAGTCTGCGGAACTACACTCTCGCCTACGTTGCCGGCTACTACATGTCGGCGTCGTCCTGTGCCTACTGCGACTACATCCCTTCACCGTTCGTCAGCAGAACATCGACTCTCCGAGCTTTCAACCTCGAATATACGCCACGGCTCGCTGTCTTCCACGACTACTTCCTTCGTGTGAGGGAAGTCGGGAAGCTGGTCGTGTCTTGCCCTGACGTCATGTTCTACGTTCAGACTGACGGCGCTGTCTCGCCATCAAGGCGACACGATGAGTGGAATCACGTTGCACGGAGGCTCCGGTTGAACCGCGTCAAGTTCCCGGATGGAACACGCCTGTCTTATTCGTGCAAGGAGGCGGATATAACATGTACGTGGACGGCAGGGGTCATCGTGCCGATATGTTGTCTGGAAAGTCTAGTGAAGGCAATCAACGACATAGTGGGCATGTGTACGAAGATTGGTATGTACTGCAGCACCAACTGCGGCACAACTCTCGGGGCTGTCAAGTTCAGCGGAGTTTTGCCTTGGGAACTAGACGCCGACATAGCGTACGTGCCGACAAGGAACGCCAGCCTTTGGTGGCAGCGACACGAATTCGAAAAATTGGGTTACACGCTAGAGATAGTCTATGCGAAGTTGTGTCCCAAATACGACCCTGAAAACGTTGACTGTGAAGCATTTGTATTGAGATGCCCAGACGGCTGGGGTATCGATATATATGGCAGTTCAGGTGCCAATATTGTAGAGAGCGACTTGGTGCAAGATCCCCGGCTCACACCGACGAAAGTGCTGATAGTAGGACACTGGATAAATTCTCATAACAACCCCGGTCTGTATGCGCGCAATCAGTACGGTTATGAAATTCTGAGACATTCCGAACACTGGATCGTGAAACATATACCATCTACGCAAAGACTGGATGGCGGACAATTCGAGAGGTGTCCTAGTCCAGGAAGTCACTTCTGTCTGGATGAGTACATTGCCGACGGAAACATCGATTTGATGCACCCGTGAGTTCTCTCACAGCCTAGTGGGAACCTGTATTGTACAAAATGCAGACGGAAAGATTATTGATAATTTAGTCGTTTTGTTCAAGCCGCATTTCATCTACAGCTATCGCACATATTGCCAGTTCGATAACTTTTCATTAAACCCAGTTTTCAGATATCTCTGTTTTCTATCAAATGGAAACTGTTTACAACGTATTAGTCCACCAGAGGGTTGTGCTGTATGCGAAGGCGGCCAACACAAACTTATGGGTTAGAAAATATTGATGTAATAATGTTGTGAATCTTGAAGTTTTGTGTGTGTGTATGTATATATATATATATATATATTTATATATATATATATATATAAACGTTATTATTACCTTGGCTTGTATTCTTATACTCATGCAGTACTTGTTTAATATGTTTGCTTATTGAATTTTTCAAGCATTTGTTTCCTCTGTGCCTGATCTACTTAAGTCCAAATACAAGGCATTAGATGGGCGTACATTGTGTTGATGTGCTTGTGCACAGTTGGCTTCGCCTGGCGTTTGGACACACCCGGCAACCAGTAACGGCCATTCCGTTTATTACAAATAACACAACGGCTTCCAATTTTAAAAGACATACTGTTTTAATCAGTTTGTTTTTGTACCACTGATAAGTAATTGCACTGACTGTTATGCTTTGTCACGACAATGGGAACGGTAACGAAATTATCATACATGCAATCAGTATCAATGTCATGTACACGCAGTAATAATTACATTCAGCTAAATGCAAACAACTTTGTTTAGGTGTGTCTACAAATGAACATTTAATTTCTGTAAAGAATCATCGACGAGAGAACAGTGGCGACAAACGTATTTTTTTCATTGTCCTTTCTAGTAACTGGTTGGTTTGACAACTGTCTTGGCAAACAGCTCCATCTATTATATCATCGACTCTTAGTTGAATCCTGAGGTTGACGTCCTATTTTTTATTTCCCGCCAGATCCTCGATGCCAGATGGGGCAGCGCGCTTTTGTGTCACGTCCCGCTCGCCACAACACGTCGCTACGTAATTAGGTAGAAACTCTCGTAATCTCAATATAGCACGCACACACACACACCAACAAGAACGTTATGGTCGCCGGAAGTGGACGATAATCAAGGCAATCAAACCGACTGTGGCATATGCGATGGCTATTGTACTTACGAGCCCCTATGTATTTGGCTACCAGTTCCCTTACGGTTCTCAGCCCCAGTTCGAGAATAAATGTCAGCTCATAAACATGCGTTCACTACATTTGGCGACGAGGATGGACGATACATTTACTAATTCAGTAAATAGAAACGGGACTTATACGTTTTGACATCGACTGTCATTACTGGATATCGAGTAATTACCGAGACGATGCGGAAAAGTGAACTTTGAAGCTACTTTCGGACTCGCTGACGCAGCGTCAGCGAAACTGAATTATCGACACCAACACTCGGAACTCGCAAGCCAGCGGAAACGTCACCGTGGCTAAATTAATGTCAACAAGTATGGCGAAAAGGGGCAACCGCAAGTATTCATTGTCGTACGGTGTTTACTGTTGTGCTTCGCTGTTACTATGGCTGTACACGGAACTTTGCCCGAATTTTCGGGAAAGGACTGGTCGTCCTACATGGACAGGCTGGGTTTTTATTTCGAAGCCAATGACATTTCAGCTGACACTAACGCTGTCAATAAGCAGCGGGCTATTTTGCTTTCGGCCATAGGCACTGACACTTACACTCTGTTGCGCAGTTTGACAGCGCCACGAAGGCCAGCTGAGTTGACATACAAAGAACTGTGCGATTTACTTTCTTCTCATTTTGAACCCAAATCAAACGCCATATTACAGCGATATAATTTCTATTCAACATACCGCAAACAGGGCCAAAGTGTCAAAGACTTTGTGGCAGAGTTAAAAGGGTTAGCACGTAACTGTGATTTTGGCAAGACCAGCACAGGGGTTAATTTAACTGAAAAATTAATCTTGGAGGAAAACCTACGGGACAGGTTAGTGTGTGGTGTGGCAGACACTGCCATCCAGCGGAGATTGCTGGGGGAGTCGGACTTGAGTTTTGATAAAGCTTTTCAGTTAGCTCTAGCTATGGAGTCAGCTGCCACAAATGCGGCACAGCTCCACACTAAGGACACTACTGTGTATTACGCCGACGCAGACAAGGTCTCCACGCGTAAACAGTGCAGTCACAAAGTAAAAAAGGGACTCCCACTCATTCGCAGTTGAAAGCATGTTACAGGTGTGGCAAGACGACACATCTGCCAAGCGGGTGTCGTTTCAGAGACACTGAGTGTCGTTTCTGCAAGAAGATAGGCCACATCGAGAGCCACTGTTTCTCAAAGAAATACAAGCCGAGGAATCACACCCATCATATGAGAGCAACGGGGCGAGAAGAGAATCATGGGTCGATGTATTCGCTGTACACAGTGAAGGGGCCACGCCCTGACCCGATTGTTACCTCACTCAATGTTGATGGACAGATGTTACAGATGGAGGTCGACACAGGAGCGACCCTATCAGTCGTCAGTGAAGAGACGTGGCGTCGACACTGGACGCGACCACGTCCACACTTGGAGCATTCACACGACACCTTGCGCACATACACCGGACAGTGCGTGAAGATCAAGGGCATCGTGGACGTGAAGGTCGAAGGCAAAAAGGGAGAATGTCACACACTTCCACTGATGGTCGTTCCCGGAAACGGACCAAGTTTGCTAGGCAGAAATTGGCTCAGCATGCTACAACTTGATTGGACCAGGATCCATCATTTAGGTGCGTCGTCTTCGACACGTCGAGACGATAGAACGTCAGATCCGCGACTTGAGGCGTTACTCCAGAAGTATGACGCGGTTTTCAAAGACTCGCACCTAGCCGCCAAGACAGAGGCAGCGAAGATCTATGTCGAAGAAAATGCGACACCAAAGTACTTCAAAGCTCGACCATTACCGTATGCTATGCGCGACATGGTGGACAAGGAACTGGATCGTTTGCTGGCAGATGACATCATAGAGCCAGTACAATACTCTGATTGGGCGACACCGGTAGTTCCCGTGATGAAAGCCGACAAGAGCGTTCGTCTGTGTGGAGACTACAAGCTGACGGTGAATCAGGTAGCGAAGCTAGACAGGTATCCCATTCCAAGAATAGAAGACTTGTACGCACAACTTGGCAATGGCACATCCTACGCGAAACTCGATATGCGCCACGCCTACGAACAAATCGAGTTACATCCCGAAAGTCGCAAGTATGTAACGATCAACACTCCTAGGGGGCTATTTACTTACAAACGCCTTCCCTACGAAGTATCCTCAGCACCGGGCATTTATCAACGAGTGATGGATTCTTTACTCAAGGGCATCAAAAACACTATGGTGTATCTCGATGACGTGCTTGTAACTGGAAGGACTAACGAAGAACACTTGCAGACACTGGATCTGGTGATGGAACGCCTGATGAGCGCAGGTTTCTGCTTGAAGAGACAAAAATGTAACTTCATGGTCGAGGAGGTTGAATACCTGGGCCATCGCATAGACGCCTTGGGCATTCATCCATCGGGACACGCACTCGTGGCCGTTCGAGACGCTCCCGCTCCTGTTAACGTGGCAGAGCTTCGGTCGTATCTGGGTATGGTAAACCACTATGGTAGGTTTGTGTCCAACCTCTCGACAGTTCTGGCACCACTGCACCAGCTATTGAGGAAAGAGACGAGATGGCGTTGGAGCAAGGCTCAACAGGACGCTTTCGCGCAGACGAAGGAGATGCTGAGTACACCTCAGGTAATGACTCACTTCGACTCTTCTAAGCCACTCGTGCTCACCTGTGACGCATCGCCGTACGGAGTCGGTGCGGTCCTCGCACATGCGTTTGACGACCGTGTCGAGAGACCGATCGCGTACTACTCAAGAAGCCTTTCGGCAGCTGAGAAAAACTACGCGCAAATTGACAAGGAAGGGCTAGCTGTCATCGCAGGGCTAACCAAGTTTCACCAGTACCTGTGGGGTCGACCATTCCTGATCGTGACGGACCACAAACCACTTCTGGGTCTTTTTGGAGAGCAGAAGGCAGTACCGCAAATGCTATCTCCTCGTATGCAGCGATGGGCTTTGACATTGGCAGCCTATGAGTACCAGATCGTCCACAGGCCGGGGTCGAGTATACCCCAGGCCGACGCACTGAGCCGCCTCCCGCTAGGTGGCGCACCGACACACGTGCCGGTGCCAGGAGAGACTATACTAGCAATGCAGTATATGGCCTGTGACGTCTTGCGACATTCGCAATGAGACGATGCGTGACGCGATACTCTCTAAAGTCTTCATGAGAGCGAGAGATGGTTTCCCACAACTCGAGGACAATGATCTACTGAAGCCCTACCATAAACGGAGGACCGAGCTCAGCATCACTGATGGTTGTCTCATGTGGGGCGCACGTGTAGTCATTCCCAGTCGCTACCGCAATGCGATGCTGGAGGAGTTACACAACGCACATTCAGGCATAGTGCGTATGAAAGCCGTGGGCCGCAGTTTCATGTGGTGGCCCGGCATTGACAGTGACATTGAAAGAACAGTCAACTCGTGCGACATATGCAGGCGAAGCCGCCATAAGCCTACAGAAGCTCCACTGCAGCCATGGTCATTCCCTGACAGACCGTGGTCACGAGTGCACATCGACTATGCCGGACCGGTTATGGGAAAGATGATCCTAGTGGTCATAGATGCGCATTCCAAGTGGATTGAAGCCTACACGACTTCTGGGTCTACGTCAGCCATCACGATCAGCAAACTCAAATGGATTTTCAGTTCACATGGCATACCGGATGTCGTCGTGAGTGACAACGCTACAGGCTTCGTCAGTGAAGAGTTCCAGAGTTTCTGCCGACGCAATAGTATAAAACACGTAACCAGTGCGCCCCATCACCCAGCAACGAACGGCCTCGCCGAGAGGGCCGTGGGCATCCTCAAAGGGAGGGGTACAACGCCTACAAGGTGATCTCGAGACACGAATCGCTCACTTCTTACTCGACTACCGAATCACGCCACACACCACAACAGGCGTATCACCAGCTGAACTGCTGACTGGGCGAAAACTGAGGACGAGGTTGGATCGGATAATACCTGACGTGTCCGGCAGAGCGATCAGCAAACAGACAACACAGAAAGAGAGACACGACCAACACACACAGGCACGACAATATCAACCTGGTGACCTGGTGTACGCGCTGATGTATCGTGGCAACAAAACTAACTGGTCTCCAGGTACTGTTGTCACACAGACGGGTCCGGTATCATACACCGTACGTCTTGAAGACGGCACGATCGCCAGACGCCACATCGACCAGCTACAAAGTAGACTGTCGAGCAGTCAAGTGGTTCGTGAGCTTCCCATTTACGTGGAGGAGCCGCGACAGCGAACGATCGAGCCGGAGCCGTCCGAGGCGGAGAACAGGACATCGACTCCGACGGAGAACAGGACATCGACTCCGACAGCGCCGTCGACGCCGGCGCCGTATAGGCCAGCTCAGCCAACCGACCGCACACCGCCCGAGCCGGAGTTTGAACTACGTCGTTCAACACGAGTCAGACAGCAACCGAAACGTTTCGACTTGTAATAACATGTATAATGCAAATTTATAGTACTCAGTTCATACTGGACTCTACATATAGTTATGCCAGTTGGCAGCAGTTTATTTCAAGGACACTAGCCAATTGGGCACTTAACGGTAATGTTCATTTTGTTATTATACGCTTTATAGGACTGTGGAACAGCAACTAACGTTGGGAGGAATGTGGCATATGCGATGGCTATTGTACTTACGAGCCCCTATGTATTTGGCTACCAGTTCCCTTACGGTTCTCAGCCCCAGTTCGAGAATAAATGTCAGCTCATAAACATGCGTTCACTACACCGACCAATCACAAAACTCCGATAGGTGGAGTACCATTATTCACTAGGGGACATTGCAGTTGATACGCGTGGGCGATAATGAGATAAGAGCAATCAAGGGCACAGGTAATAACCTCACCGCTTGCGAAATGAAACCAACAACCAATTAGAACGCGCAGTTGAGAGGAAGTGACGTCATAATGCCGCAGTACATAAAGGGTTGTCGAATACGAGGCCCATATGTACGAATTACACTTGTTGTTGCTCTCCTCTTTATCCCTGCAGCCCGGGCTGACGCTGGCACCGATAAGGGTCGTCTATTTTTTTCCCTTTCTTCTTTGTCACTAGTCCCGTTTCACTGTCGTCTCCACTCTCACACTAGTGTCAACTAATTAGTAATGATGCGTATGCGTGTAAATACTGTCAACAATTGTTGAGTATTGTGTTGGCTATAACTATTTTGTTTCCAAATCACAAGTGTTGCGTATGTTACAGGTAAAACAACAAGTGTACTGGTATATCGCAACAAATGTTATCCTTGATTGATTTACGTCGATCCTTTCCATGATCTCATATTGATAACTGTTTCCGTTGGAGATCTGACTGGTGATACAATATAAAACAATACTAGTTCCGTTCCAGTTCACCGCGTGGCGCTGCATGACGCAACGGAGGTCATATTTCGCATATGACATTTTTGCGGGCCTTAGGCCTGTCACTTAGTACGGTTTTGTACGAATAGGTAAATGTCGACAGATATGGACGGCTTCTTAACGAACGTTTACTGTTTTTAAAATATGCTATTGTTTCGGACGACGTTTGATGTTATCAATGCCCGCTCAAGAAACTCCACCGCACTGACGATCTTAGGGGTGTAATAGTTTACATGTGACACAAAGCAGCATTAGAGGATGTTTACAAATATCGACATTTACGTCTTCGTACAAAGCGTACTAAATGGAGGGGGGGTCAAAACACGCGTACTAAATGTTTAATAAATGTTGGTCGCATGCGAATTATTACCTCCGTGGCGTGCTGCAGTGAACTGTTACGGAACTAATATTGTCTTAAATGGAAAATTGTTTAACCGGTAACTACGCGGAACTTAACAGAGTCCGACATCTTGAAAATTAACAACATCGTAAAAAACAATTATCAATATGACTCCATCGATTTTTGGGGAAAAAAACATAAAGCTTGAACATTATTATAGAAAATAAATGTTTGTAAGTATAATTTGATGGTCGTTATATGTACTTCATTAGTAGCCTTTGTACAATATATTAGGTAAATGTCGATCGAATGGTGAGCGGCCATCCAGCAGTAGATGGTCAAAACAATAAAATGGTCGTTTCACCTTTATTCCACACACAAACACGCAAACGTTCGCAACAAATTTGCGATGACACGTTCTAAATACAAACGGCCTTAGTTAACACACTAACTAGCTTCGTGTTGGCCGCCGACATAAGCAGCAACATTCATAAAGAGTAAGCATCTTTGTATCTTGGATATTTCTTTCTTAGCAGTTTCATAACAAGTTCGGACAGTAATCTACCTTCCGGCCCAGAGCAACAACTGAGTTCACTTGGTACATCAACGGACAACGTTTGTATGATCTGAAAGGATGGATTTTTCGGCTATGTTTCAGGGGAATCATTATGATATATGTTCTATTACATGTTTCTGTTGCCAGGGAATGAATTCAATGTTGCAAACATCTATACAAACACAACGTGCCAGACACCACAAGTCGTGAAATTATATAGAAATAAACATAAACAAATGCAAACTATACATGTCAGGTGCTCGTTAATTATTAATACAATACTAATAAGCACATATATGTGGCAGTTTAAAGCTAAAATATATGCCACGTCACTCTGAACAAACACTGAAACACCGTACCCGGCAACTTGGACTAACATGCACGCGTCTGGCTTTCGAACCTCCGGTGAAATACTTAGGCAAACACAATTGAATCATGCAGAAGAAGACTTGTATCGTGAGTGAATATATTAGTGTAAGTTACATCAATGCCAAGTACACATCGTGGTGTGGTCAATCATTCCTTCACACAAAAACTGCTCGCACGTTATGTTTTAACATTCTATTTGAACACATCAAAACGAAATTCACCAACGTAGGTGTTGAAATTTTTTGTAGCTATGTTTATATGCTAAATGTGTGTATGTATGTATGTATATATATATATATATATATATATATATATATATATATATATATATATATATATACTAATATTTATGCGTATATTACTTTTAAATTGATATACATTCAATTAAATATAACATTAAACACACTCACACACACACACACACACACACACACACACACACCACACACACACACACACACACACACACACACACACACAAACACACACACACAGACACACACACGTTTAAATTGAAATATACATTCAATTAAATATAACATTAAACACACACACACGCACGCACGCACGCACGCACGCACACATATATAATTGTTTAAGTCAACATGTACATTTCATTTGAATCTTAATCACCCATCAGGGTTTTTAAATGGGAATTGCAACATTTTCAATATCATCAATTGATAATATGTCATTTGTCGAAAACACCATTTCGTTTCTTTTGCTTGCTGTCATTTACATTTAGTTAACGTTGATTTCACATATGTGCCAATCCTCGTACAACTTCGGAATGTGGATGGTCAGGTGTTTGCAGTCGTCTCCGTCACAGCGACAGGCGGTGACACGCGTGGTGAGCCCTCCAGCATCGACGGCGCCGCTCCATCTACAGTTTCTGTACAGCCCAGCGAGGTGACAGGACGACCACTTGGTTTGTCGCACCGCCACCTTGAAGTGGGCCGTGGAACACGCGAGGTGATGACCGGTGATTGTGACAGTGAATGACTTCTTCATCCCGACCGGCACATCTCTTGATGACTAGTCCAGACAAAAAACATTTGTTCTGTGGACGTGGGAACCAGCGCTCTTCTCTTGCATCAAATGTGTAGAGGTCCGTGTCTGACAGAGACAGACATGTCTGGTTGTTGGCGTCATTCAGGCGAACTGCCATGTCTGTCTTCACTGGTGGGTCGAGAACATACCCTCAAATTACTACGGAACAATATGACAAACATGTCAACACTGTGTTATTGATAACACTTGTAGAGTTAATTTGTAAACACAGTATCAATAATTACCTCAAAGTCAGTTCTCGTAAACATTTGTGTAGTGCAATTTTTAAATTTATTGTAAGGGATATTTCTTTTTAAATAAATGTGTGATATAAATGATGGTGTCCTGACAGTGGACTTCATCATAAATCTTGATTTTATCAAAATATTTGTCGCTGAACAAAAACGTGCTGATTTAGCATATCATATATCGGCAGTAACATATAACAAGACCGTGGTTTAATGTAATGTTTGAGCATTCCAGATACTTACATGGGCATTCACACTTCCGCAGCCCTACACCCTTCGTATTTTCCACCGTAATCTTGCGAGTGACTTTACTGTTTATGTGGGTTGAATACAACCTGCAAAAAAAGTAGTATGTTGGTCAGCATCCATTAACTAAAAAGAAAGAGGATGGAAGGAAGGAAGGACGGAGAAGGATGGACAGAGTGGAACAAACGAGGGAAAGGGGGGGGGAGAGGGTGAGGTCAAACGAAAGTGAAAGGATTAGAGAAAATAGATAACTATTGAGAGGAGAGATATAAAAAAATTAGATATATATATATATATATATATTTCCCACCATATCTCACAAACACCGTCTGCCTCTCTCGCGCTCTATTCCTTTCACTTTCGTTTGATCTCACCCTTTCCCTCATTTGTACCACTATGTCCATCCTCCTATATATATATATATATATATATATATATATATATATATATATATATATATATATATATATATATATATATATATATATATATATATATATATATATATATATATATATATATATACAGACAGACACAGATAGATAGTTAGATAGATAAATATATAGATTATTGAGAGAGAGTATTACCCTGATGGTGAGTGTTGTGACCACAAAAGCAGGTCGTTTTCAATGCAGATGCCGTATGGTTTAGATGTAGTGCGGCGTAAGACTCGACGTTTCTGGCCTTTGTAGTTGGTACATTCGATGATATTTCTAGCTGCAACACATAAGCGTAGCTGGTAGATTGCTCATTCTTTGTATGCATGTGCACAGGAATATTGTTTAGTATTCGTAATACAATAATGAATTAAGTATTTCATTCCAATCGCAACTATTGATATTTACTTACTCAACGTTTCGTCTGGCTTCGGTAGCCTCCATAGTAAATTGAATTCTGGGTCGATTAGTTCTTCTACTCGCCAGTCGATCAAGTAAACAATATTGAAAATTGAAGATGGACATATTTGGACCATGTCCTTAGAATGCCACTATCAAGAACACAAAACAAGCGTGGTACTAGAGACCATCGGGAAAGAGGACAATAATCCCCATACGTGCATTCCACAAGATATCAATAAGCCAGACAACGCTATCATGCCTATCGTGTGGACAATTCATAATATTTGCGGTACGATATATCGATATCACTGGCATACCTATTATGATCGAACAAAACGATGTTTCCCAATCACACGATGTAGTGTCTCTCTTCACCAACACCCATATCAACGAGATACTGTAAAGATTAAATAGGAAGGACAAGAACAGAAACTTTACCCAGATGTGGATGACATAATGGAGCTGGACGTTCAGCATCACAGCAACCTATTTTAGCTTCAATGATTTATCTCACAAATTAAAAGGAAAACAATGGGAGAAGAAGTCCAGTGCCACGGGTAATAGGAAATATTCATAGAATGGCTGGAACAACAAGTTAGTATTACAACACCAGTAATGTGCAAACATAAACTATAACATATATATATATATATATATATATATATATATATATATATATATATATATATATATATATATATATATATATATACATATATATATATATATGTATATATATATATATATATATATATATATATATATATATATATATATATATATATATATATATATATATATATATATATATATATATATATATATATATGTATATATATATGTATATATATATATATATATATATATATATATATATGTATATATATATATATATATATATATATATATATATATATATATGCGGTAGATGTGAAAGAAGTAGTGTGGAAAGGATGTGAGCAAGAACTGACTGAACATTTAAATAACAGGCTCTACAGGCACCATGACGTTCACATACGAAGAAAAGAGCGATACGTGCCTGCCTTTCTTTGGTATATTTATGGTATGATAGGAGGGTAGAACTTTTGAGTATCGGAAGAAAACACATATATAATAATATAATAAGTGGGTGTCATCAAAACATTACTAGATATATGCAACAATATGGTAGAGCACACCACCAATGCACAATAAACATGAGGGTACCCAAATTGGAACTCAAAAGAAGATGAAATAAAAACAAAGTCAGAACAGAAAGACCAAGGAAAGAAAGGATAATAATGCAGAAAAATTCAGTATGGTAACTATCATTATGTCAAAGGATTAACATAACCTGCACAGCGTATATTAAAACATATTGAGATCGCTACTGATGTGATACTGCATATAAACATTTGGTGAATACCAGTGCAATAAAAATATAAAATTGGAAGAAACAAATTACAGAATGCTTACAAGGTCACTTATAATAGGTGTAGTCATACCTACATTGGCGAAACAGGGAGAACATTTGGAAAAGGCTCCAGGAGCACCAACAAGATTGAAACCATCACAACCACACAGTTTATCCAGCAACAAACGAGAAAGTCAGTGACGATAGAGCATTATTCTGCAACCGACGACTATGCAAACATAAACAATTGCGTCACTGACTGGGAGGGAGCAAATGTGGTAGACAAGGAAAATTGCGCCTTGAAGTGTAGCGTCCCGACCGACGATAAATGTGCCGTCCCGATCGGCGATAGTATTGCTCAGCGCACAACGCAATACCATTTTTACGCGGATGACAAATTTATGTGACGGTAGAACGTGATGAATGTTTTATAATATTTATTATTGGTATTGTTTTTATTACAAATAACATAACTGTTAATATATAATTTGTATATAATTTATATATTTATTTTTATTATGATTAATACTATTGTATTAAGTTATGATTACACTATGCAAAGCGCATGAGAGCATTTTTTATTGCTCCGTCGCTATATAAATATGTTATTATTAGTAGGAGTAGTATTATAAAATAACAGAAAGGCGAGATGGATTAAAGAGGCTATGTGGATTAGAAAGACCATACCAATCATGCATCGAGACGAGGGGAAATACCGGCTCAACCGTGCATGGGATGGCTGTTTGCCACTCCAACTGGCGAGCAGACGAAGAAATAGTCGTCCCAGAATTGTGTTTTATTGCATCTAGCACATACATTTATCAAAATAACACAGCTAATAATTCATAACAGCACATAATGTCTGCACTGAATGTAGTAACTTTCTGATAGTAGACAAGGGGATTGAATTCCGCCCAACCTGTATTCGCTGCCTCCCAGCCTGCAGATTGGTGGGCCTGCTACCTTCAATCTGTATTGACTGCCTCCCAGCCTGCAGATTGGTGGGCCTGCTACCTTCAATCTGTATTGACTGCCTCCCAGCCTGCAGATTGGTGGGCCTGCTACCTTCAATCTGTATTGACTGCCTCCCAGCTTGCAGATTGGTGGGCCTGCTACCTTCAATCTGTATTGACTGCTCTAAAGCCTGCAGGTTAGTGGGCCTGCTACCGTCAGTCTGTATTGACTGCTTCCCAGCCTGCAGATTGGTGGGCCTGCTACCTTCAATCTGTATTGACTGCCTCCCAGCCTGCAGATTGGTGGGCCTGCTACCTTCAATCTGTATTGACTGCCTCCCAGCTTGCAGATTGGTGGGCCTGCTACCTTCAATCTGTATTGACTGCTCTAAAGCCTGCAGGTTAGTGGGCCTGCTACCGTCAATCTGTATTGACTGCTTCCCAGCCTGCAGATTGGTGGACCTGCTACCTTCAATCTGTATTGACTGCTTCCCAGCCTGCAGGTCAGTGGGCCTGCTACCCTCAATCTGTATTGACTGCTTCCCAGCCTGCAGGTTAATCGGCCTGCTACCCTCAATCTGTATTGACTGCTCTAAAGCCTGCAGGTTAGTGGGCCTGCTACCGTCAATCTGTATTGACTGCTTCCCAGCTTGCAGGTTAGTGGGCCTGCTATCCTCTTGAATACCACTTCCCATAAATGCTCTTTTGGGTTCAGATCTCGGCTCCGAGCAGACCACTATATAACCTCAATGTTAGAGTTCCCAACAAAATCGGTGGTTTCTCTGGCATCATCTTGTTGGAAGCATCATCTTGTTGGAAGATAAACATTTAATTTCTCCATCAATCGCAGAAGGAACTCCACACTCTGCCATATTATTCAAACTTCATTGTTACTTCATAAGGCTACAATGCAACTGGCTCCAACATGCTCCCCCATCAAGGACCAGCCGAAGTGCTTCGTTGTATGGAAAATACATGTTGTACTATACTTTGCCCACCCTCCGTCTGATATATGCATGCTTTGCCACACTGCTGGAACGAGCTGACCGGCGGACAGAGTCCCACCATTCAACTGTTTAGTTTATGTGAGCAAGAGCATGACGTGCCAGTTGATACCATTGTGTGTAATTTGTTACGGGGCAATATATCTGACATAATATATATATAGGACATATGCACATAAAAAACATGCGGATATATACAAATATATATATATATATATATATATATATATATATATATATATATATACATGCATACGTATATATATATATATATATATATATATATATATATATATATATATATATATATATATATATATATATATAAACGCTGTAGATCATTTTCTTTATGAAAATTCGTCAATCAGTCCACGACCCTGTGGGACAGTTTTCGTCCCCTGATAAATACACCAGGTAGAATGGACCAACAGCTTTTAGTTTATCTTCCGACAGACACAGGCAGTGTGGGGTGAACGAAGTTGCTAAAGCTTCCTCCTGATTTAGAGTGCAGTGGTCTAACCGCCGAGCCACTGCGCCACCCACTACGGTATCGTACCTGAATCGATCCAGCATACTCGTTTGTTGCTGCGATCAAGCGCCACACCTTGCACCCATTACATTCGTTTGTGTGCGATCACCACATGCCCGCTACCATCAATGTTAGCTTTGTGAACGGCAATGTGTGAAGCAAAAAACATAACACTGTGGAAATAAGATTTGAACAGAGTTATTAACCATCGTGACTATATATATATAGCATATGTTTTTGCTATCCTGATGAAAGTACATCTAAGTAAAACACATGTGTATGTATGTATGTATGTATGTATGTATGTATGTATGTATGTATGTATGTATGTATGTATGTATGTATGTATGTATGTATGTATGTATGTATGTATGTATGTATGTATGTATGTATATATGTATGTGTGTGTATGAATGCATGCATGTATGTATGGACGTCTGTGTGTATGCATACATGCGCGTATATATTAGATTAGTAAAATATTGTGTTTAGTACAAATATAAGCTGTATGTCACCTCTGTTTTGAATCAATTGCTAAGCCAAGCAGTTTTCTTTCACCCGCGTATATGGTTTTCCTGCTACTTCCGTCCGCATCAACCACGTCCACTGATCCTCCATCGTATGTGGTGAAGAACACCTTTGCTTCCTCTGAGATCACCGCAATCCCGGTTGATTGGACTGTATATGGAACAACCAAATACATAAACTTGAGAGCATCAGGTGAAAGGAGCGCATCAGTTCAGTAGTTATCAGTAATAATTCAGTAGTTACCAGTATTAGCGATGGCGCGGTGTCTGGATACATTGGTTATCTCACGTCGATTCACTATACATCCAGATGAGTCCAGCAAACACAAATAACAAACGCACCCGACTTTCAACATCACATTTTATGACACAAGTGAGCAGTTGAGTTGATCTATTCACTGAAAACGTGGATAACGATAGTTACTTTCCAGCAGGAGTGGATTGTGCTATACGCCACAACAAGCGTATGTGTGCATGTATGTATGTATGTATGTATGTATGTATGTATGTATGTATGTATGTATGTATGTATGTATGTATGTATGTATGTATGTATGTGTATGTATGTATGTATGTATGTATGTATGTATGTATGTATGTATGTATGTATGTATATGTATGCATGTATATGTATATATGCATGTGTGTATGTACCGGGCATGCATGCATACATGCATGCATGCATGCATATATGCATGTATGTATGTATGTATGTATGTACGTATGTATGCATGCGTGCATGTATGTATGTATCACATCATCAACGACAAGAAATCGCAAGCCAATGTCATCCGGTCATCGAGCCTGCACCCGCAAATATGTCTGCATATGCGTCTACACATGTGGTGAACTAGTGGCGATATCTGCTGTCGTCAGGGATCTGGGTTGCATAATTAACGCTGCCCTCTCTATGGCGTCAAGTTGCTAATGCATGACGGAAGTTCCAAATGCCTAGTGCAAGCATTTGTAACGTCAAGAATTGACTATGATAATGCGATGCTATTCGGCATACCAGACCGTCTCCTATACCTTCTGGAATTGGTTCTGCTGTCGGCGGCACGAATCGTCCACAAGATCCGATGAGGTACTTGTGCATTCATGCACGCATACCTTTGCACTTTCTTTTTACATTTTTAACGTTTTCATATGTATTTTTAAATACTATTTTGTCCATTTATGTCCACACTCGTGAACGGGGCATTTACCTAGGATTTGATTATTATTATTATAATTATACATGCATATATATATATATATATATATATATATATATATATATATATATGCATACGTGCGTGTGAGCTTGCGTGTGTGTGTCCGTACATATTTACATACATAAATACATGCATGCATACACGCATATATATATATATATATATATATATATATATATATATATATATATATATATATATATATATATGCGTGTATGCATGCATGTATTTATGTATGTAAATATGTACGGACACACACACTCAAGCTCACACGCACGTATGCATTCATGCACGCATACCAACAAACACCAATCCTACCAACCAGAACAAGAGGCCACTAGCACAGATAAACCAATATCAAATCATCCGAAAAACATCACTGAAAAAGGTTATAGATGCGTATGTTTAAATGCAAGGAGCATAGTAAATAAGAAAAACGAATTAAACATTATGGTAGAAGATATTGACCCTCACATAATTGGTATAACTGAATCATGGGCCATCATAGATATAACAGATGCTGAATTAGGACTGACAGGATATGTAATGTTTAGGAAAGATCGAATAGGAAGAAGGGGCGGGGGAGTTATTTTATATGTTAAAGAATCTATTCAGGCTTATGAAATAAAACTAGAAAGGGAAGCAGATTGCGATGAAGCTGTTTGGTGCAAAATTGTTTCAGGAAATTCAAAATTAACTATTGGATTAGTTTACCGAAGTCCAAACATAAACGAAGAGGACAACACAAAAATAAAAAACGCTATAAAGGAAGTTAGTAAAGGGGAATGTATCATAATGGGAGATTTTAACCATGGACACATACAATGGAATTCTCTAGAGAGCACAGGGTTTGAGGACCAACAATTTCTATTTTTAATCCAGGATAGCTTTCTTACTCAGCACGTACTAGAACCAACCAGGGGAGAAAATGTATTAGATATAGTTTTGTCATCACAAAAAGAATTAGTGGACAATGTAAAAATATTTGAACCATTGGGTAATAGTGACCATAATCAAATACATTTTGACATCAATGTAAAATCAGAAAGTAAAAATAAGAAAACGTACAAGAGAAACTTCCACAAAGGTAACTACAAAGATATGAGAAAATACTTAGCAAAGCTAGATTGGAATAACATGCTGATGAATAAGACCGCAATTGAATGTTGGAATATTCTAAAATATGAAATTGAGAGTATCATCGATAAATTTGTTCCCTTCCAAAAACAAGGAAAACGGTGTAGAAAGAAACACTTGTCAAAAGAGGCTATTAGAAAAATAATGCTAAAACAAACTATGTGGAGGGTTTATAGGCGTACCAGAAAGGACGAAGACTATGCAAAATACAAAGAGGCACTTAATGCAGCTACAACTGAAATCAGACAATCTAAAAGAAGCTATGAGCAAAAACTAGCATGTAACATAAAAAATTACAGCAAGAGTTTTTATGCATATGTCAGGAGTAAACAAAACGTACAAGACAAGGTTGGACCTCTAGAAGACAGTGCTGGAAATATAATATCACAGGGGTTTTTAATGGCGGAAGACCTAAATGGTTACTTCAGTTCAGTGTTTACCAAAGAAGATATTAGTTCATTACCAGTTGCTGATGCTAAATTTCAGGGGGCTAAATCTGACTATTTAGGTCCGTTAGTTGTAACTCCAGAATTGGTAGCTAAGAAAATAAAGGCAATGAAGGATAACAAATCACCGGGAGTGGATGGGATTCCTCCAAAATTACTAATGGAAACAGTAGAACAAATCAGTATACCACTTGCAAGAGTATTCAACTTGTCATTAAAAGAGGGAGTTGTTCCGTTTGAATGGAAAGAAGCAAACATCATACCATTATTTAAAAAGGGTTCGAGAAATAAGTCAGAGAATTACAGACCAGTGAGTTTAACGTCAGTGATTTGTAAATTATTAGAAAGGTTAATTAAAGACCATATGGTGGACTTCCTCGTTAAGCATAAATTATTAAATTCATCTCAACATGGATTCCTTAAAGCGAGGTCATGCTTAACAAATATGTTATGTTTTTTGGAAGAAATCACTAAGTGGATAGACGTGGGATCGCCAGTAGATATTATCTACTTAGATTTTCAGAAAGCTTTTGACAAAGTGCCACATCAAAGATTACTACTTAAATTAAAAGCCCATGGTATCGGGGATAGCATAACTGACTGGATAGAACAATGGCTGACTGACAGAAGACAACGAGTTGTAGTAGATGGAGAAGTTTCAAATTGGAAATCGGTTTTGAGTGGGGTACCTCAAGGATCAGTATTAGGACCTATATTATTCTTAATTTATATCAATGACTTGGACGACAGTATAACAAGTAACGTACTGAAATTTGCGGATGACACAAAACTGTTTAGAAAGGTTAATACTGATGGTGATAAACAACATTTACAAAACGATCTAGACAGATTAGTGAAATGGTCTGAGAAATGGCAGATGTTGTTCAATTTTGGGAAATGTAAATGCCTACATACAGGACATAGGAACTTGAATGTAAACTATAGAATGGGAGATACTGTTCTGGGTACTACTGTAAAAGAAAAGGACTTAGGAGTTACAATAAGCGCTGATATGAAAGTTTCAGAGCAGTGTGGTATTGCAGCTTCAAAGGGTAATCAAATTCTTGGATTGATTAGAAGAAACATAACATACAAGGGAAAAAAGTTAATTATACCTCTTTATAAAGCAATAGTTAGACCTCATTTAGAATACTGTATACAAGCATGGAGACCATATCGTAAGAAGGATATAGATACGCTTGAACGCATACAAAGGAGAGCAACTAAAATGATTCCAGAACTGAGAGACCTTAGTTATGAAGAACGCCTGAAAGAATGTGGTTTAACAACTCTAGAGACAAGGAGGTTAAGAGGAGATCAGATTGAAGTTTTTAAGATATTGAATGGGTATGAAAATATTGATAGAAATATGTTTTTCTCACTCAAGAAGGATAGCAGAACTAGAGGACATGAGATAAAATTAGTAAAGGATCAATGTAGATTGGACATCAGGAAGCACTCGTTCTCACAGAGGACAATAAATGAATGGAACAAATTGTCAACAGATTGTGTAACTGCTAGCAGCGTGAATATGTTTAAAAACAAGGTTGACACATATCTCAGGAGGGCGGGCTATAAGTAGATGAACATTGTTGGACTCTCGATAAGCCAATGGCTTCCTTGTCCACTTGCCATCTGGGCCTTTGGCTTGGATGGCAAATCTTGTTAAATCTTGTTAAAAACTCATAGTCGTAGGGCACATTTCTTCGTCGTGATTCCTCAAGATCCTTGATGAATGACGGAATGTAGCCCGGTGAGGGGATATTCCCTATACTGAGGTATACATGTATGTGCCGAGCAAATGCCATTGTTTTTGGTCATTTTTCTCTCTCTGTCCGAAGAAAAAAATGTAATGTTCTCTCTTTGTGCCCCAATTAAAGCTGATAATTCTCTCTTTCAGCCAAGATGAAATTTCCCAATGAAAACATTCCGCCCGGGCTTACCTTACACTTATAAATATTAGATTAGTTGTTCAATAATTGTCTCTTGTTGACTCTACATTTCTTGATTTTTCTCTCTCTCTCTCCATGTGCTCCATGGGGCTCTGGTGGCACACCCCCACCGCTTTGGTATGGCAGTACCCCCCCCCGGGGGGAATGTAGTAGGACGAGGTTGTGAGCTGCAAATTGTGCGGGACTGCATTGGCCATGGGAGCCATCACCCTTGCCTTGTGCGGGTCTGCCGTGGCCAGTGGAGCCATCACCCTTGCCTTGTTTGGGTCTGCCGTGGCCAGAGGAGCCATCACCCTTGCCTTGAAGTACATTCAGACAGCAAATGTAGCAACACATCTCAGTCCAGTCTCCTTCCTCCGTCGCAGTGAGCTTGGATTGATGTGCAACATCCTCAACTTGAGAACGTAGAGTACTTTATCCATCCATCCATCGAACGTACTGAATGGTGCCATAAACTTACCCCTCGTGAGGGAATACCTTGGAGGAAGATTATGCTTAACTTCGTGAACTCGTGTCTCTGGGTTATTCTTCATCGAGCTGGGTTTGTGAGTAGTCCACAAAATCGATTGAACAAAGACTAGTGTTCACTGAACATACTCCCCGGTGCAGAGGGAATATTGGACATATCCAGGAGCTTCTGATCCATTCTCCAGAAACGACGATCGGGTGTCGTTCTATATCCTTCTTCCTCGTGCCGCCCTTAAGCTTCCATCCCAGTGGACGACAAGACGGACACTACGGATAAATGTTTCCTTCAGGTTCCTGGTCAACACGGCTCGACGTCGTTCATGCTGTCGATTGCCCCGTCTTGGCCAAAACTATCTGATAACAAGGCAAGTAATGAATATGGGGAAATTGACATATGTCAACATTCACCTTATTTTAATGATGACGGCTTAATTAGTTACATAAAAGAAAAAATCGTATGTATACTATTGAATTTAAACTGCCAAACACTGGCATAGTAATATATCTGAATAACAAGTAAATTATACACCTTCAGATTTATGTAACAAATCAGACATATGGAAGGACAATTTATTGAAGTAACAACATCCACCATCAAGAAAAATAATTATTGAGAATTCCCTAAAAATACATAGAAAATTTATCCCAGGTATCAACATAATAATTTTCTGTATAAACTTTCAGAAGGATTTTTTTTATCAGCAGCATCTCATATAATTTTCCTTGACTACAAGCAAACCGTTAATTCTTAAATGCATCAATATTAAACAACAC
>OY759268.1:42685183-42710183 GCA_963662155.1 Lamellibrachia columna
CTCCCAGAAACAGAGCAGAACAAAACACTTACATCCCACAAAGGGTGCACTGCATCATCGCTTCCTCGGGGTCAACTATCCAGTTGTTGTGCGGCCGCAGACACACACAGCTAAACCAGTCTTACCATCACCTGTTGGCAATGACTGAAGGAAAGTTGATGGTGAACTAAGAGCCAGAGCCTATGGGCCATGATACAGCAACTGTGGCGTGTACTGAGTTGATACGCTGCCCTTGTGTATCGTCAAAATGCCAGATCGACCGATGAAGTTGCAAAAGCAAAATTGTTGTTTGGGATGGCAATCTTTTTGAAGTATCTGCAACTCGATTTGAATTTTTCTTCACAAGACAACGAGGATGAAGATGATGATACTGATTAGTTTCAAGATTACGAGTCATTACATGTTGCATGTGATTTTATGAATAAACTGTGTTTCCTTGTCAACATGTACTGTATACCTGTTTAAAATATTGTCCAATACACGTTTATGATGGTGATGGGAGTGCATCGGTAACTATTCTAAAGCAGTGATAATGGTCAGTAACAATGTGTGCATTAAATGTAGATTATTCATAATTGTACAACTGCATTACACTTGTAATATTGTTGAGCGCGTATGTGCTACATTTGTGATGCCAATTAGCTTTATGTGTGATAATATATATGTGTGTGTGTGTGTGTGTGTGTGTGTGTGTGTGTGTGTGTGTGTGTGTGTGTGTGTGTGTGTGTGTGTGTGTGTGTGTGTGTGTGTGTGTAATTTTGTATCAGTGATGCAATATGATTGACTATGTAAGATTTTAATATATTGAAGAGAAGATAGAGATTATGAAAATAGTGAGTATTTATATGAATGCCAGTGTATGCATGATTTGTCAGTAATATGTTGCATTTTCATGTGTAATGATTATATATAATGTTGTTGAATAAATGTAAATTTGCATAATATATGTTCTATGAACATAATTATGCATTTCCATATTCATAGAATAAGGTTTTACAGAACATGACATAGTTTAATGGATGCATAATCCCAGGATATGGTAAATCGTTTTATACATATTTTTAAAAATGGCCTTACTAATCATGCCTTTTAAACAAAGAAATAAATTTTCATAAATTATATCCACCTGAACAAGAAACCTCAGACCACGGTAAACGACTCTGGCATGTTAAACCTTTGCTGTAGGGTGCCCTACGAAAGCCAATTGGTAGTCTCATATTCTCAGATAGACTCCATACCTCTAGGACTATTACGTATTTAGCATAATATAACGGATAATATCTACGCATATATTCTAAAAGTGAACTCCCTCGAGACAGTTTTGCTGCCATAATTTTGTAAAAATATTATAAAACACTACACATGTCATGATGCATTAAACGTGTTACCGATAGTTATGCCTAGAGCGAAAATAGGATGCTTCATTGCACGATTCGTTAATCTAGGTAAATCCACTGGGAACCGATGTGTGCGGATAAATGAGACATGATTGTAATTTCGAACACACAAAATTGCTCACCTTGGGTACTGGTTGAAACTGTCCAGGAGCAGACGCAAATCACGAATATCCGGAGCAAAGAATGGGACGGTTGTACATACATCCTCGTGTGTATTCTCTCTAAACGGTTGTATGTACATCCTCGTGTGTATTCTCTCTAAACGGTTGCATGTACATCCTCGTGTGTATTCTCTCTAAATGGTTGTACGTACATCCTCGTGTGTATTCTCTCTAAATGGTTGTACGTACATCCTCGTGTGAATTCTCTCTAAACGGTTGCATGTACATCCTCGTGTGTATTCTCTCTAAACGGTTGTATGTACATCCTCGTGTGAATTCTCTCTAAACGGTTGTACGTACATCCTCGTGTGTATTCTCTCTAAACGGTTGTATGTACATCCTCGTGTGTATTCTCTCTAAACGTGCATACGACATCGGCTTTGTCGGACAATCTTCCGTAAGACCGTCTCTATGTTGTGACGTAGCCAGAAGGTTTGATGACAGTCACCGAGAGTTGTAGGTGGACTATCGACAAAAAAGATATAATCAAATGTTACATACCGGTGATGGATGTATGGATAATGGGATGTATACTAAGTGAAAAAAAAGCAATAACACTTATGCAGAGACTAATTCCTTACGGATAATATGTGACAGGTGAGGCGTAAAAAAATCGCGAACGAACGAAATGTATCATGTTTTCAGATTATTTAGGGATGGTAGGTATGGTTTCATAATTGCCAAAGTGTAAATGCAACTTCGGAATACAATCACGTTTTGCTGTTGCAATCGAGATAATGATCGAGATCCTTTAGCCCAATGTAAAAGGGGTAATACGTAATGCTATTAAAATGATGTGTCAACCAATCAGCCATTAAACGTTGTTGAAAACGGACTTCCTTGTGAGCGTTGAGTGACTGCGAAGATGCTACGTTGAGATAATTATATCGTCTCCATCAGAATAAATATGCTAACTATTAAAAATAAATACCCGTAATTCGTCATATAATTATTTGATGCTGTTTGTTCAATGTGAATATTTGATAGTTTTATATATCAATGACTCTGATTCATTCAACAACACAGACAAGTCCACCTACAAGTAGACCCATATATCAAAGCTATCGAGATAGGTTGATCGACGATGTTCACAACATCCGCTACACGGAATCGACACGGTGCAGCAGTTGGGGGCTTTGGAGTAGCAGTGAAATATTCACTGCTCCAAAATCTTATATCAATCACAAATATAACAGACCGCATCATACATGCTCTGTTTAAAGGGAACCCTAAAATCATATCGTATCATGCTATTCCTCGACAAATGTAAGTGATAAAACAGACTTTGAAGAGTTCTAAAAAAGCCTTAACTAGACAGTAAAAGCCCAGTCGAGGGTAGCAGTTCACACCCCTGACAAAGATTGGAGAAAGGCCATCAGCAGACTCACCAAACTGAAGATTTTGAAGACGAAGGTAGAACCGATCCTGATATATGGACGCGATTCATGGCTAACACAAACATTGGATGGCACCTGCTGCTGAAGATTCTAAACGTGTCATGGCGCAATTATCGCATGACCAACCAAGAATTGTACGGTTCCCTCCCACTTATCACCACCATCGTGAGACAACGGCGTCTTCGTATGGCAGGTCATGAGATGGGTCATGACGATCTACCCAACAGAGTCCTGCTCTGAAAGCCCGGTTGGCCTGGAGAAGAGGTGAACCAACAACAACTCTCAAAACATCATAGATAAAGACACAAACTTCAGCGGGACAAATTTACTAACTGCAATGAAGAACCGAAACAACTGGAAGAAAATCATCATGTCACCACGTGATGTAAAGGACATCAGTAAGTAATTTGATGGTCCCCCGGTCTTACTTTCCATTATATTTATTAAAATAAAATGTTCCATTATATTTATTAAAATAACACTTATTTAGACTCTAGTATTTAATGGTGTAGTTTGAAAATAACATCTTGTTACCAACGATTTTGGTTATTTCATAAGTGTTGTTTCCAAAAAATAGTAAGATTGTTACGATGTTCTCTGCATAGCATATATGTTGATATATGTTGATATTGCTAAAATGACAGCCTTTCGTGTAGTCACTGTAACCATTACGTCATAAGCTCTACACATTCCAAGACACGAACCTAGTAGTGTTTAGTACTGGCATAAACCACCAAAAACTCCCTAGGCCATAGCCGCGATAAAAACGCCAGATGTGCATAACCGCCATAGGCCTATATAGGTTCGCTCATGACCATTCATATATATCATATTTGTTCTATGCAATAACATATCAGAGCAACAAAATGTGCAGCTTAATACGACGTAACTGGCGTGACACGGTTACCAAGACAGTACTTTCCACGCCAACTTACTATTAAATTAATGTAATTAATAATTAAATTCGCTTGTCAGTCGGTGCGGCTGGAGAGATTAATTTCTATGCGAAACATGGAGATGAAAAAACCGCCACCAAATATTACGAAATGTCATACGTGCTGTTGCACTGTGGCATTGGGGAAAGCAATAGGCGTTTCGCATTTGCCTGGCCATTTCCTGTTTAACGGAGAACGTTGTTTCTGCCTGGCCGCATTTAGGACAACGACTATTATTTCCCTTCAAATCAAATATGCAAGTCACATAAGCGAATAAGTACGCGCCAGTTAATAATGGAACTAATACACCGGGCTGTGACATTTACATGTTTATGTTATCGATCAATCAGATCTATCTGTTTTGTGATGTCAATGCCGGATCAGGTGGACAGGTTCCTTAGTGCTGATGGAGGAGAGCCGACTACCTAAGAAAGAAGATGCGATAAACAAACAGGCCGACAACGGGAAGACTACAACCGAGGACTGTGTAAATATGGATGTAAAGAAGCAGATGAAGATGACAAGTGGATGGAGAAGGCTGCCGATAGAAGAAAAATGCTACCGACAAAAAACGATGCCAGAAAAAAGGCTGCCGACATTAGAATAAGGTTGATGGCAGAAGAAGAAGGCTGCAGACATAAGGAGAATGTTATCGACGTATTAAGAATGCTGACACAAAAATGGAAGGCTGACAAGCCGACTAAAGGTGAAGGATGTCGACAGAAGAAGAAAGCTACCGACAGAAGAATAAGGCCGCCGGGAGGACGTGAAGGCTGCCGGGAGGACGTGAAGGCTGCCAACAGAAGTAGAAGGTTGCCGAATGATGCGCACATACAAAAAAGCTGCCAACAAAAGAGAAGAAAGCCGAAATATGTAGAAAGCTGCCGACAAAAGGAGAATTATGCGGAGAAAAAGGCTGCCCACAAAAGAAGAAGGCTGCCGATAGAACGTGAAGGTTGCCGACATAATAAGATGACTACCAACTGAAGCAGAAGACTGACGACATAAGTAGAAGACTGCCGACAGAAGGAAAATACTGCTGACAAAAAAGACGAAGAAGAAGGCTGCGGAGAGAAAACAATTCTGCCGACAAAGGAGTAGGATGCAGACCAACGAAATAGGCCGCCAACAGAAGGAGAAAGCGGCAGTCTGAAGAACAAGGCCGCCAACAGAAGGAGAAAGCGGCAGTCTGAAGAACAAGGCTGCCAACAGAAGAAGCAAGTTACCGATAGAAGACGATGAGGGCGGCCGAAAGAAAAAGGAATATTCCGGCGGATGACGTTGGCTGCCTACAGAAGGAAAAAGCTGCTGACAGAAGAATAAGACGGCTGCAGACAAAAAAAGAAAGCTGCTGATAGAAAGAAAAGCATGGCGACAGAAGAAAATGCTGCTGGCAGAAGAAGAATGCTGTCATTACAGAAGAGGAAGAAAGCCGCAGCCGGTACAGTAGGCTGTCAAAGTAACGTGCAAACAAAAGAAGAAGGCTGTTGACAGAACGCGAAGACGGCCAACAGAAGAAAAAGGTTGCCGACATAAGGATGAGGTTGATAGAAGATTGCTGATGACAGAAAAGGGAGGCTGCTGAAAGAAGGAGAAGGCTGTCGATAGAAGAAAAATATTGTCAATAAAAAACAGAAGGCTGAAAGCCGACTAAATGCGAAGACTGTCGACAGAAAAAAGAAAGCTGCCGACAGACGAAACAGAATGCCGACGGAACGTGAAGGCTGCCGACAGAAGAAAAAGGCTGCCGACAGACAGGGAAGTATGGCGACAGAAGAAGAAGGCCGTCGACAGAAGAAGGACGCTGCGAAGAGAAGGAGAAGGCTTCCGACAGAACATGAAGACAGCCGGTCGAAGCAGAAGGCTGCCAACAGAAGAAGACTGTTGCTGGAATAATAGGCTCTCAACGGAACGTGAACCTGCCGAGAGAAGAAGAAGGCTGACGACTTAACGTTGAAGGCTGCCGACAGAAGAAAGAAAAAGGTTGCCGACATAAGGGGAAGGGTGTCGAAGAAAGATGAATGCTGATGATATTAAAAAGTGGTTGTTTATACAAGGATAACTATGTCGACAGAACAAGAATGCTGTCAATAAAAAGAGAAGGCTGCCGAGCCGACTAAAGGCGAAGGCTGTCGACAATAGAAAATAAAGCTGCCGACAGATGAAAAATGCCGACCAAACGTGAAGACTGCTGACAGAAAGAGAAGGATGCGAACAGAAGTAGAAGAAGGATGCGAACAGAAGAAGAAGGATGCGGACATAAGAAGAAGGATGCGAACAGAAGAAGAAGGATGCGAACAGAAGAAGAAGGCTGCCGACTGAAGGCGAAGTGGAAACAGATAACTCCTGGGGATATGTATGGCCTTAGATGAGCTAACCTCACCCCTTTAAAGGTAATTCATGCTGAGAGAGCCACACAGCAGACTGCGTACAAGCAAGTGACGTGTCGTCGGTACGCTAGAAAACTGTTTCCATAAGTGTAATTTAGTAAGTGTACATTGCTAAAAAGATACTGCGTGTCGTAGTCATTTGACTGGTCAGCGCACATTGCCCAACCCAATTTATGTGCGCACGGCTGCGATCGCGACATTATTTCTAGAACTACATTCATTTTGCAAGGTGTACCTAATATATACCCCGATGTGATTCCTACCCTCCGGCCTTGTTATATAGATAATAATCTCCCGGTCATGATTAACTGTATAAATATGTTCCCCTTATGTATCGTAAACAATAAAAATAAATTGATTTATTCTTTATGGGCCATGTCTGACGACTTTGGCGATAATTATGTCATTAGCATTAAACAGGTTTTAATTTGAATGGGACTTTAAATGGTTTAGTACTAAATGTGCTGGACACATGACAATGTTTTCTACGTGGGGGTCAAAATTATATTAAAGACTCATATAAACAACCCCCAAGGTTCAATATATATATATATATATATATATATATATATATATATATATATATATATATATATATATATATATATATTCATTTGTTGAAATGTTACAATCACCACACCCTGTTATCGAACTAATATGTATATGGAACATATCACCATAATGTGTCCAGCAAATTACTACTTACCGGGAATACAGTACAATATGGAATATAGTGTATATTAGCATAGTGGTTTATAATCATCGTACCTAACAACACAGGGTTATCAATTGCCATGAAGTAATTGTTACTGTTAGTTTTAAGAAATGTTGAATGAATTTATGAATGAATGCAATACGGAATATTGTAAATAAAACATGTGCTAATTTGTTTCCATATTTGAGGAATTTGTTTGCGAAGGTCATTCAATAAATACTTTTTTATGTGTTCCTTATTGAGTGGATACCACGATTTGTATGTGCCTTTCAGTGGCACATTCCTCGAATTCAGGGGAGGCCAAAGGCTATTTAATCATGCACAACGGAAAAACAAAGAAAAATTAATCCAGAGGGGGACATGATCCAACCCCCCAAATACGCCACTGGTGCCTTTTAGTAACATTTACCACAGAACGTTACCATTTAACACGTACGAACTGAGGTAAAACGGCCCTGACCACTTGAGCAAAATGATGCTAGCATAAATCAGATACCCACCTCGAAACATGAGATAGATGTAATGACATCAGTGTTATCTAAATTTTTACATGCCCTATTGTATGCACGGATCTAATATTTTGCCAATTGTATAAATTATGCAACTTAGTATATATCGGTGTGAATCATTAACGTACGTGGTGATGATATCGCTATTTATTTGACAGATCAAATAATTAAATATGGGAAATGGAATGTTGTGTTTTTTACATCGTGTTAAGTCAGACGTTGTCTACGAGGGGCGATGCCGTTCCTGTATTTTACCCCCTGCACACACCGCCATAATATATCAAAATTTAACAATATTTAACACTATTTGCCATCCAAGCTAAAGGCCTAGATGGCGAGTGGACAAGGAAGCCACTGGCTTATGGGGAGTTCAACAATATTCATCTACGTGTAACCCGCCCTCCTGAGATACGTGTCAGCCTTGTTTTTAAATATATTCACGCTGCTAGAAGTTACACAATCCGCAGACAATTTTCTCCATTCATTTATTGTCCTCTGTGAGAATGAGTACTTCCTGATATCCAATCTACACTGATCCTTTACTAATTGTGCCTCATGTCATCTTTTTCCACTATCTTTCTTGAGTGAGAAAAAACATATTTCTATCAACATTTTCATACCCATTCAATATTTTAAAACTTAAATCTAAAAATCTAAAAAATATAATCTATCAAATAAAATCTGACCTACCTTTAACCTCCTTGTCCCTAGGGTTGTTAAACCACATTCATTTAGGCGTTCTTCATAACTAAGGTCTCTCAGTTCTGGAATCGTTTTAGTTGCTCTCCTTTGTATGCGTTCAAGCGTATCTATATCCTTCTTACGATATGGTCTCCATGCTTGTATACAGTATTCTAAATGAGGTCTAACTATTGCTTTATAAAGAGGTATAATTAACTTTTTTCCCTTGTATGTTATGTTTCTTCTAATCAATCCAAGAATTTGATTACCCTTTGAAGCTGCAATACCACACTGCTCTGAAACTTTCATATCAGCGCTTATTGTAACTCCTAAGTCCTTTTCTTTTACAGTAGTATCCAGAACAGTATCTCCCATTTTATAGTTTACATTCAAGTTCCCATGTCCTGTATGTAGGCATTTACATTTCCCAAAATTTAACAGCATCTGCCATTTCTCAGACCATTTAACTAATCTGTCTAGATCGTTTTGTAAATGTTGTTTATCACCATCAGTATTAACCTTTCTAAACAGTTTTGTGTCATCCGCAAATTTCAGTACGTTACTTGTTATACTGTCGTCCAAGTCATTGATATAAATTAAGAATAATATAGGTCCTAATACTGATCCTTGAGGTACCCCACTCAAAACCGATTTCCAATTTGAAACTTCTCCATCTACTACAACTGGTTGTCTTCTGTCAGTCAGCCATTGTTCTATCCACTCAGTTATGCTATCCCCGATACCATGGGCTTTTAATTTAAGTAGTAATCTTTGATGTGGCACTTTGTTAAAAGCTTTCTGAAAATCTAAGTAGATAATATCTACTGGCGATCACACGTCTATCCACTTAGTGATTTCTTCCAAAAAACATAACATATTTGTTAAGCAAATTATCTCAATCATGTGTTAAACAACGACAACAGTGATTCCTTGGACCGAGAACCCATGACATTCAAACACTCTTCATATATTGGTGATGACGAATGAATTGATCAACTCAAAACGAAAGGCAAAAGTTTCACAATTTTAAGCCTTAATTGTCAAAGTCTCATTGCAAAAATTGACGAAATCAAAATACTTGTGGAAAAGTTAAAATATAATCACTGTTTCCTTGGTGCTATATGTCTCCAGGAAACATGGTTGTCCAATAATTCTGATACATCCTTGCTTAGATTAGATGGTTACAACTTGATTTCACAAGTCAACATCTGCACGACGCACTGAGGTCTTGCTATATACCTAAGTGACAAATATAACTATACATTATTATCTCTGCATAAATACTCTGAAATAGGGGCAAGTTAATTTATTGAAGTATCTGGAAACATATCACAGAAAAAAGTAGTACATGGAAATGTTTACTGACCACCCAGAGATATAAACGAAAATTACCGCACTTTTATAGATGAAATCACTATTACTTTGCATCATTTCAAAAGTCCAAATGTGATGTAGTTATTGCCAGTGACTATAATATAAACTTACTAACACATTAACGAAAACCATTATTATGTGAATATTTAGATACTGTCCTCGCACAAGGTTTCTATCCAGTAATCACGCTGCCAACTAGATTTTCTGCACGAAATTGTACACTTCTGGATAATTTGCTATACAAACTTTCAGGAAATCCGGACAACTATTCAACGGGTATCTTAACAAACTGTATTTCTGATCATCAGCCATACTTCACCATCCTATATATGTGCCTAAATTTATCAAATCAAATTCATATGATTTAAACTCTATTATCAATTTCAAAACGGCTATCGTTTCATCCAACATAATTCAGAAATTAAACAATGATCGGATGTCCGATCTAAATGACAATAATAACACTCAGGCTAATGTTATCCAACGGTGTAAAAATGCATATTTACCTAAAAAAATTTAAATATATAACAAACATAGACATAAAAAATCAAACTGAATTACTAGTGCTCGATCTATATTAGATATCAAATGTACAAACGACTTAAACAAATGCCAATTGAATCAATACTGTACGACGGTCTTAAAACCAACCTACGCAACTACAACAATACACTTAAAGCATTAACCTTGCGAAGAAAACATTTTGTCAATCCAGTTTTGAAAAATGTAGAAATGATACAAATAAAACATGGTCAACATTCAAAGAGATTATTGACAAAACTAGTCAGCGAAAACAATTATTGCAAACAAATTTAACGACTTCTTCACTAGCATTGGTTTGAAATTAGCAAATCAAATTTAAAATGTAAACACTACCTACAACAACTATCTAAAACGATCCAAGTAGGCATGCCTTTCAATTAAAACCTGTTGACGAAGAAACTGTCCTTAAAACAATTGATATGCTACAGCCTAAATGAAGTTGCAATATTGTTGATATTTCAGTTAAGCTTTTGACAACTATAAAGGCGGATATACACAAACCAATTTCTTTAATAATTATACAAATGTTAGCATATTTCCCGCATATTTCCACACAAATTGAAACTTGAAAAGTTATACCACTTCATAAAAAAACGACAATACCATTCTCAACAATTACAGACCCATATCAATCTTACCTGCCATCTCAAAAAATGTCGAACGCGTTATCTTTAATCAACTTCATGACCACTTTCATTCCAATCAGCTATATTATAGCAGCCAATACGGCTTCAGGAAACAGAACTCCACTGAACTTGCTGCTCTTTAACTAATTGACAGGACAGTGCAGAACATGGATAAAGGAGAATCCCCAATAAACATTTACTTTCACTTATCCAAAGCTTTCGATACACTTGATCAGGAAATCCTGTTATATAAATTAAAATACTACGGTCTAAACGCAACAGCTTTGCATTTATTAAAAAGTTATTTATCTAAACGTACACAGTATTTAACAAGATTTAACAAGATTTGCCATCCAAGCCAAAGGCCCAGATGGCAAGTGGACAAGGAAGCCATTGGCTTATCGAGAGTCCAACAATGTTCATCTACTTATAACCCGCCCTCCTGAGATATGTGTCAACCTTGTTTTTAAACATATTCACGCTGCTAACAGTTACACAATCTGTAGACAATTTGTTCCATTCATTTATTGTCCTCTGTGAGAACGAGTGCTTCCTGATGTCCAATCTACATTGATCCTTTACTAATTTTACCTCATGTCCTCTAGTTCTGCTATCCTTCTTGAGTGAGAAAAACATATTTCTATCAATATTTTCATACCCATTCAATATCTTAAAAACTTCAATCTGATCTCCTCTTAACCTCCTTGTCTCTAGAGTTGTTAAACCACATTCTTTCAGGCGTTCTTCATAACTAAGGTCTCTCAGTTCTGGAATCATTTTAGTTGCTCTCCTTTGTATGCGTTCAAGCGTATCTATATATTTCTTATGATATGGTCTCCATGCTTGTATACAGTATTCTAAATGAGGTCTAACTATTGCTTTATACAGAGGTATAATTAACTTTTTTCCCTTGTATGTTATGTTTCTCCTAAACAACCCAAGAATCTGTCGTTAAACTCAATGGTCTGTAATTCGCTGACTTATTTAGCGAACCCTTTTTAAATAATGATATGATGTTTGCTTCTTTCCATTCAAAAGGAACAACCCTCTTGTTTAATGACAAGTTGATCACTCTTGCAAGTGGTATACTGATTTGTTCTACTGTTTCCATTAGCATTTTTTGAGGAATTCCATCCACTCCCGGTGATTAGTACACATGCCCAATTATGATTAATACATTTAGTAAAATACGAACGTGGCATAATTTAACGAATGCTAGCCAAAATACATAGTAATTATGATGTAATTATTAATAAATAAATTTTATTTTATGTATGAATATGCAAGGTATCCATTACAATATTAACTAAAATTTTAATTTAACAACTATAGTAGCTTGATATATTAGTGCCATATTATTTGATTGATTTATGTTGACTTCCCGACTTGCATACATTGACCGATTCTGCGATACGTCGGCGCACATTACGCAACATCAGTTGCAGCGATTAAAATTTCGAATAGGTTCAACAATTGTTGCGACGGTGAAATCAACACGAATCTAGTTGTGTTTAGTTGCGTACCAGTGTATATCATTGTTAAATCAATTTAGCACAAGAATCATAAAAAATCGAGTAATATAAAAACTTGAGTAATATACACCTAGCCTTTGCATAGCACGTAACAGCTTCAATTTACAACGATATAATGGCATGGGTTCATTGCTTTGTTGCGAGTTTGTATTTGACGTAAATGGATCATTACTGCAAAGATTTTCCTGGAGTTGTTGTTGAACCGATTCGAAAATGTTATCGCCGGAACACAAATGTTTCACAGCTTGAACCGGTCTATGACGAGACATCTCGTTGAGTCAGCCGTGGGTTATCTATGATCATGCAAAGAGGAAGCCAGTTGGGGGCAAGCTTAGTCACCCATTAGTTTACCATTCTTTCCTCTAGCAGTGCCACATGTTACATACTGAACAAATCAACATTTTAAGCCAAAGGGGCCACTACTTGTAGGCAGCTATACAACTATTCCTATATTCACAGCAACGGGCCAATTAGAGCACACGCAATAAAAGTATACACTCCTTAATACAAGAAGGAGTGTATACTTTTAATACAATATAACTCGCTAAGGCTAAATGGTTAATATTAATAAATTGTGATTAAATAAAAACAAATTAAAATACATGGTTTTTAATATGCCCAATAAACGTGTGTAGACTCATACGTTCAATATTCAAATAATCAAATCAAGTGATATTTTAAATATACTAAAATAGGGTTAAGAAATAAAAGTACTCCTGTGTAAACCATTAACATTATGACATATGAATGGGGATATCAACAACTCAACAACATTATATTCGGGGGGCGGGCTCGCATGCAGTTCCAGAAAGCAACGCCAGGATTGCGGCGGTGCGCGCAGGAGTCGTCCCAACTTTTGTGATATAAAATAACAAAACAATCACATACAGGCGCACAACAGCGGAACGTAAAATCGTTGCTGGTCGTGCAATTGTGCGTCTCGTTAAAACAGCTTAGCAACGTACGCTTGGCAAGAAATGAACACCGTGCTCATTAACTGTTACTGATTTCAAATATCGATTACTTGCGTAAACGTTTCTTCGGGTTTTATTTGCGAAAACTGTTTTTTATTGCACCATGCTTCAGAAAGCGGACACATGTGACTTAAACAAATAAAGTTCTACACGTCTAGTTTTCCTATACAACAAAACTTAACAATAATGATGCCTGTCAGTCACATGCATAGTTCAGGACGGTCCTCAAGGATTAGTAAAGGCGGTCCGAAAGGAGTCCGGAAAGGTTCAATTAAAAATATTCCCAGAGGACGTGCCTTCCAATGCTACCAACGCAATATAATTGTTTGCTTGAGCCGTTGCCGGTGGGACGCACTCGGGCGATGTTGTTTAATGTAATTCTCTAATTGCGACACTAAGCGCTACACGACGGGTGGCGGCATCTATAATTCATGGTGATTACTAATGCCCTTACAATTAGTATAGCGTTGCATACGCTTCGAAACACCTGTCTCAACCAAGCGACTCATGCACACCTTCCAGAAACAAAAATAGGTTCTCATCAGATATAATGTTCGACTGCGTCCGTGAATGAACTTTATTGCTAGATAAAACGTACTAGAGTTTCATATGAAAACTAAATGCAATGAAAAGACGATCTAAGGCAACTGTATTACGAACCAATAATGAATAACTAAATATGTTGCGTTGGTTTGATACGACATTATTCCGCTCTTTAAAATATATACCCAACAACACACACGCACGCAATGACGTACGCATGCATGCACGCACGCACAGCTTAGGACCGCCATCGGGGCTTAGAAAAGGGGTTTCGGAAAATAATCGATTTTGTAATAGCAATTCTGTGCAATCTTGATATACACGAACATTCTCTCAACCTCCCCCCCCCCCACGCCCCCCACAACCATCGAGGACGGGTCGGCAAATGCTGCCACTACAGTCGAATTGTTTGCTTGAGTGTTGTTGATGTTGGCTTGACACCATTAGTGCACGTCGCTTGTTGTCATTCTAGAATTGCGACACTAAACGCTACATGAAAAATGAAGGTATCCATAATTCATTATGGTTACTAGGTCAACAATTATTATAGCGCTGCACACGCTTCGAAACACCTGTCTCAACCAAGCGAACCATGCACACTTTCCACAAACAAAATTAACTGCTGATCAGATATCAGATATAATGTTCGACTGTGCATGTGAGTGAACTTTATTTCTAGATAAAACGCACCAGAATTTCATAAAAACACGTTAAAGGCAACAAAAAGACAATCAAAGACGACTGTATCACGAACCAGTAATGAATTACTAAGTATGTTGCGTTTTGTTGATTATTCAGGGCATAGAAAATGGGTTTCGGAAAATGTTCGCTTTAAAGCTATTCTGTGCAATCTTAACTTAATATACACAAAAATCCCCTGAATGTTTTCACCCGAACCATTGAGGACGGGTCAGCAAATGCTGTCAAAACGGTCGAATTGTTTGCTTCAATGTTGTTGATGTTGTCGTGACACCCTCAGCGCACGTCGCTTGTTGTCATTAGACTTTCGACTGGAAGCGTTATTTGACGCATTGTGCTATCCATAATTCATTAAGAGTAGTAGGTCGACGGTAGCCTGCCATAAGCTTCGAAACACACGGCTCAATCAAGCGAGCCATCACACGTTCCATTAACAACAATAGCTCATACGTGGGTGAATTTTAGAGTTAAATAAAACGTACCAGATACCTCATATCACTAATAAAATACTACCAAAGGCGAACCACAAATGAATTGCAGGTTATGTTGCCAACATATGGTGTTATTCCGAGTGCGCTATGTGATTGTGTGCACACTGCATCGATGGGGAGATGATTTAGCACTTCCCAACATTGTACAAATATGCATCGATGCACAATGAAGGAAACATTTTCTTGTAATCACAGCTACCGACATCTACTTGTTCAACGTTTTCGCTACCGTAGTTAGCCTTCACGAGGAAGACAAAAGGCTTGGTAAATGCACGGATATCTTTTATTCGATCGCACAGTAACTCGTGTTACCCAGCAACTACAATATTTGTTAACGCGCCAGCGTTTTCATACTGTGTAACGGGTTACGTGTCAACGGTGTGGGAAAGAACGGCACGTGTTCAGATTCTGGAATCGGGACTGAATGCTTGATGATACATCACTGGATATTTTAAACCAATAGGCGTGAACAGCATTTTGTTTAGCCACTAGTGGTGCTGAATCTATCCTAACGATATCGCAAAATCACTGCTGAACTGTAGGTCTGAACGTTCCCTCGAATCACCGACGGTGTCGCATGTATTTGGCTCGGTCGTGCATTAAAATAATGTAAAATTCCCCCGGGGGGGGATATTACGAAGGCACCAGTGTGAACGTCTTGCTTTGATTACGTAACTCAGAACAAAGGGAGTTCGTAGTTATGTACAATTGTTGGCCACACGTGATTTGTACGATTGTTCCTTGCTAAGTCAAACGTCAAACGTCCTCGTCAGTTCATTTGGTTTCGTGAAAACCGGCAGCCAAAACTGTACTGGGTAGTGCAAGGCGTCATAAGATCTTCCAATGGTTGCCTTTCTCCTGTGCAACCCTGAGCAACTCGGCTAGTTTATTAATATACCTTCCTTACTAGGTCACACCACTTATTACTCTAACAAACGTAACGTACGTAAATTATGTCCATAATGTCAACTACATATCCCTTCACCAAAAGTACGTAAATTATGTCCATAATGCCTACTCAGACATTTACATATCCCTTCACCAAACGTACGTAAATTATTATTATTATTATTATTACATCAGAATTTATATAGCGCCCGAATCCAATTAAGATAAAATGCTCTCAGGCGCTTTACATGAAACTAAATTAAAATAAATTAAACTAAATTAAATAACACTATAAAATACATACTTTACATAAAACTGCATAAATTAAATAAAACTATAACATATAGATTATTTTAAAAGTAGATAGTGTAAGGAGCTGATTTAAACATTAAAAATAAATAAACACATAATATTACACTTATAGTACACACATGAATAAAACATAACGAATAAGTCATTGGTATGTAGCAATGTCATTAAAACCAGAGCGTGACTCAATCACGTCAGTCGTATGCTAGTTTAAAATATATGTTTTTAAGTGTCTCTTCAAAGAGCTGAGAGTGTTCAGTTGTTTAATGTTCTCAGGCAAGTCGTTCCACAGTATGGCCGCGTGTCGGCTGAAACAACGTTCGCCATAAGTTGCAGTCCGTGGCACAGGTACGACGAGAAGTGACTTCTCCGTTGATCTTAAACTACGCGTTGGTTGATGTTTCTGCACATTGTCACTCATGTATGCCGGTGCCAATCCGTTGAGCACTTTATACGTGAAGGTGTTAACCTTAAAGCGGAACCGGTATTTCACCGGAAGCCAATGTAGCTCACGTAACACAGGTGTAATATGTTCGCTCTTGCGTGACCTGGTGATTAGGCGAGCAGCGCAGTTCTGCAAGTAGGTCACCCGACGAATTCGCTGTTTGGACGAAAACACAATGAGTTCGTTTTTTTCTTGGTTCAGTTTCAGCACGTTTCTATTCATCCACCCGCCAACATCAGCCACACAGGCTTCAATGGCTGACCTTTCACTGGCCCAGTTCTCATCAGGCTTGATGGACAAGTATATTTGTGTGTCTTCTGCATAAGAGTGGTAGCGAAGATTATGTTTCTTCACTATATCACCAACTGGTTTAGTGTATACGCAGTATAGTTTCGGTGCCAACACGGATCCTTGTGGCACGCCGCAACATAGATGTGCGTTGAATGAAGTTGCGGGGCCGACAGAGACACATTGCGTTCTGCCGCTAATGTAGGATCGCATCCAATCCAGGGCTTCTGCATTCACACCAAATGAGTGTTGAAGTCGCATTAAGCATAATGCCAAGGTCGATAACATCAAACGCACTGGACAGATCAAGCATGACCAAGACAACTACACGTTTTGATCAAGGGCTTCTGCGATGTCGTTCTCACAAGAGCTGTCTCGGTTGAATAATTATTTCGGTACGCCGACTGGTGCACATCGTGTAGATTGTTGATGTCCATGTGATCTTTCAAACGGTGTTCGACCACCTTCTCAAGAAGTTTTGACACGTATGGTAGGTTTCTCAAGTCTCAAGTAGTTATACTCCAAACAGCCCAATCTTGAGCTAACGCAGGAGTTTGGACCAACGGCTTTTAGTGTCTCTTCCGAAAGACACGGGCAAAGTGGGGTGAACGAAATTGCCCAAGCTTCGAAACGGCGGAGGTGGAATCGAACCACCGTCCTCTCGATCGACAGGCGGGTGCTCTAACCATTAGACCACCGCTTGACACAGGCCGATAATTATTCAGAACTTCCTTATCGAGGCCCGGCCTTTTAAGCAATGGTCTCACAACTGCACGTTTGAAACATGCGGGTACCACTGACATTGCCAACGATTTGTTAATAATGGCTGTAATCAAAGGCACGAAATGATCCAGACACTGCCTCAAACGCCGCGTAGGGATCGGGTCTAAGTCACGTGTCTTGTTGGGCGAATTTGTGATTATTCGCTTCACCTCGTCATGGGTGGCTGGCAGAAACCTTTTTAGCGGGATTCCGTCAAACATGACGTCATCGTCCAATGCTGTTTCGTAGATGTCACTTGGGTTGCCAATGTTGATGTTTCGTCGGATGGTAGCAACTTTGTCAATATAAATGTCACCAAAAATAGTCTCTAACTCTTCGGCCGATTCATGGGTTGGTAAGATTACCCGTCCCGTGTTACCCATCAAATGACACGTTAATTTGAACAGTTGTTTCTGATCTTTGCCGCAGTCTCTGATTTTTGCAGAAAATAATGTTTTCTTGGCACTGATCATCAGTTTGTTGACTGCGTTGCATTGCTCCCTGAACAGCTGTCGATGAACGGTAAGTTTGGTTCGCCGCCATACCTTCTCTGCTCGCCTGCGCGCGTGTTTGGCGTGTCTCAGTTCGTCTGAATACCATTGCGCGTTTGGTCTCAGTGTTATCGACTTTCATTGGACTGGAGCGTGTTTATCGACAACCACTTCAATTCCCGTGGTATAGGCGTGTACAAGTTCATTTAGCAGCCTATCTGTGTCGTTAACAATTGGCGTTAATTCCTTGATAAATTTGGGAATACAAATGTCCCGAAGCTTCCTGAAAGTGACCGACTGGCGAACGCTGTCTGGCTTCGTTAAGTTAATTCTAGAACACACAGCCAGATGGTCGCCGGAAGGGTTACCATTTGTGTCTCCGAGACATGGCTCAGAAACTGTTGGCATCCCAATCAACAAGGAACTAATGTCCCGTGTGATGACAACGTCAAAAGTATGGCCCTTTTTGTGTGTGGGTCCCAACACATGTTGTACCAATCCGTGAGCTTCTAACGTGCCATTGAAGCGCACCGCATCTGCATCGTTAACGTTGTCGAGGTGGAAGTTGAGGTCACCTGTAATGATTACTTCGTTAGTTATAACAGCAAGGCGGTCCAAGTACAAACTCCACTCGTCGAAAAACACACTGTTCTTAAAACCGTTTCGCTTAGAGGGAGGCGGACGGTACACGATGCACAAGCTCATATTCACATCATTGGAAATGACCGTACAGTCCATATGTTCGAAATGTGTGAACATGCCGTTCCGTGTAGAATCCAAGGTCGTAATGGTCAATCCGCATTTATAGAGTACGGCAACACGTCCACCGCGCTTCTCATTGGGTCGAGACCGCGCTTCTCACTGGGTCGAGACCGCGCTTCTCACTGGGTCGAGAGATGTGTTGTATTGTGTAACCAGATGACACGAGTTCGTTTATAACCTGATTGTCAGTGTCGGTTCCTAGCCATGTCTCAGATAAGGCTAGCACATCGATGTCCCGGGAAATAACAAAATCTGCCACCGACAGAGCTTTGTTCTTGACTGAACGAGCGTTAAGACAACATATTGTCAGTGGAATGTCATGTTCGCGGTGTTTAATGACACGCAGATTAATCAGCTGGGATACATTTGCAGTGGCAGCTTTTACAGCCCGTTGAACAACATCGAAGCGGTGTGCAATGCGTGTTTGAATCACACGTTGTTTGCGAAGGCCGCCTCGTTTGCCACTTGGAGTTGGGCGCGTTACGGATAGTCCCAAGCGTCTGATCAATGTATGTAATATATCCGGTAATCGCGGAGTGACACCCGTAGAGGCTGGGCGCAAAGTCCGAATGATATTCAATAGACGCATCGCGAAACAAAGAGCCTTGGTAATTGCAATAAACCGAATTAGGTAACTTGCTTGTTAGGCCTATGAAGACTTCTGGTCCACAAAATGTGTAGGCGTCACGGATGGCTGACGTCTGTCCAAAGGCTATATATAAAACTTCTTAAATTATAGATAACGTACTCTTCGTAGATATAAAAAAAACTACGTCGCAGCAATCACTGAACCTTCATGAGTGTGTAGTGACGGTATGAATCTGCAGCTCATCGTATAATCCTTTGAAAACCTGATGAGACACAGAGAGTTAAATTTTGGCTTGCTGCCTGTTAGGCGCTACCACGTGAACTTATGTCCGCAATGCCTACTTAGACAACTACATATCCCCTCACCAAACGTACGTGAATTATGTCCATAATGCCTACTTAGACAACTACATATCCCTTCACCAAACGTACGTAAATTATGTCCATAATTCCTACTTAGACTACTATATATCCCTTCACGAAACGCCATCAGAAACGTTACCCATCACGTAGAAAATAAACACAAACATATAGTGTTAACGTTGCTCAGGTTTAGACTGATCAGCAATGTTGTCTCCATTTGAATGATACCATACATAAGGTTAGGTGATTCCTTTATAATTGAATGTAAGGTAAACTGGATGTGTTTGTTATAATTAATGACTATTTTGTGAGGATGTCTAAATAGAGTTTATCTTCATTTCTTCGAGCAGCTTAAAGTACTCAACTTATATACAAAATGTATTGGCCGTTATTTACTACACTTATCTAGTTTTGACACTGCAGCACGTTTGATTGAGAGTCAACGTTGTTTCTTAAGTACAGCCACCGGCCCTTCGATTTCGATCGATAACACGTAATACGTGTTAGCGCGCCACAACGGAAACCAGGCGTTTATTCGTTGTTCTGGTGAACATGTCAGCGGCCAGAGGATTTGAACCTCGATGCATCGTCCTGACCACGTAGTGTACCCCAAGGACGAAGGTGTGTGTTTTACAGAAATAATGGTCTCACCTTCTAATCCGATCAGCAGTTTGCCTGCAATAGGAATATACTTCGTTGAAACAGTGGTACCTCTGCACTTCTTTCGCTGTTGGCCTCTCCGCACTGGATACCCTCTGAAAAGAAGACAGTACCGAGTTGATGTCTGAAACCGAGGCATGGTGCAACGAAGCATCACACAGCAGATCAATCACACGGATCGGCCAGTAGTGGCATACACAGACGACACTGCATTTTAATGCAAATGCAAATTAGACATTTTAAAATGCAAACGCACTTGAACCCAACCTGAATACATGCATACATGCACGCATACATTCATACTTACATGAATACCAGGCTTGGGTTCAAATGCAAATGCATTTGCATTTGAAAATTTCGCATTTTCATTTGCATTTAAATGCAGTGTCGTCTCCTGTTCCGCATTTGCACTTGCATTTACATTAATTTTGAATAAACAACATTTGCATTTGATTAAAAAATATTTTTATTTGCATTTTATTAAAATATTTGCATTTACATTTGATAAAAAAAAACATTGGATGCCTTTAATGCAAATGTCTCACTTGGCGGCAAGTTGCCAGCCCCAAATTTTTACTTTAGACAGATTTGTAGAAGTCACGATTAGCAGTCCACTTATCTCCCTACCAATGGACATGTTAATGTAGAAGGCCCTTCAATTCCTGCCTGCATGAATGACCCGCCCACCACAGTAGGTAGTGTTTGTGGGCTCACCTATGCTAACCTAATCTGTGAATGCAATCAGTGAAGTTCAGACAGTCTTTTGAAATCCGTGGCTATTTATAATGTAATCATCTTAGCAGTTACATTTAATAATTGGGATTGATTTGCTTGAATTAGTCTCACTCAGAAATTTTTCATTCTCAGGCAGACAGTAACACTAAAACTAAGCCTGCCAAATTTCACCGTAGTGACCATAATCAACATATGCCATACCACACCGTACACTTTACACAGTTGTGTCAATGAATGACATTATATGTTAACTATATTTTGTATTTCATTTGAGCAATTATGTCACTATATTTTTCTTCCCACTAAGCGCTAAGTTTCTGTTACATGCAGTGAATCCAAGGACTTCTTACTAATCAAATATGCCAAACCATTCTAGTCTTACCTCATTGTCGTTCTGAATGGACACGGTTTCTTTACAGAGATTGGGTAATTAAGGGAAGCGGCCTGGTTATTTCCTTTATGGGGGAAGATACCTCTCCACTTAAGTAAATACTGAAACATTATTAAATAATAAAGCATATGTTTTATGTAACTATGTTTAATAAAGTTGATGTAAACTTGTGTGTACTTTGTTGCATCTTTCAGTCATAATTTTGCATTTGAATAATGTCAAAGATTTAAACATGAGCCTGTTGGCCAACCTTTCTTCCTACTTAACTAAATACCTACATACATAATTACCTACATACCTTCCTATCTTCCTATCTACCTACCTACTTACCTACCCGCCTTGGTGTTTTTAACATTAGTAACACAAATACTCATCCTGTGGACGCGATAAACTGGTAGTTCTGCCACGATAAAAATATTTGCAAAATGTCACGATACACTACAGAAACATTCATATGTGCATTGGTACTTGGTATACCTTACTGACTCCCCGACATACCTGTTCTACTAACAGTACCACAACATATGTGGGAACCATTGCTTGCGAAGACTATCCGTCCACATCAATGCGCCACATTGTAATGCAGCCACGCACACGGCTAAGGGAACTCGGCCAACAAAATAGCCCAGGCTTCGAAAGATGAATCGTCCTGACCACTAAGTTACCCCCAACGACGAATCTGTGTGTTTTACTTAACTAACGGTCTCACCTTCTTCACCGATTGGCCTTCTCCCGTCAGCAGTTTGCCTACAGTTCGAAGATACTTCGTTGAGACAGTGGTACATGTGCACTACCTTCGCAGTACAGTCGCTATGTGGGCCTCTCCGCGCTGGACACACTCTGAAATGCAGCCAGTAGCGAATCGCTGTCAGAAACTTAGCAACAGTGCAAACAAATAAACATAAAAACAGTAGATCAATAACACGGATCGGCCAGTAGTGGCGTACACGTCACGTTTTCTCAGTTCACAGTTACGTACGAACTACCAAGCATACATAGTTATGCAAACAAACATTAAAAATATAGATAAATAAAGGAGGACTAGCATAGTAAACATGAAGAGCGGACCGTATGCGTGCATACATACATACATACATTCATACATACATACATACATACATACATACATACATACATACATACATACATACATACATACATACATACATACATACATACATACATACATACATACACACACATATACATACATCCGTACCTATCTACCCACCTACCTGTTTGTTTACTGCTATGATAACGATATTTATAAACTGTTAAGATACACAACATTATCACACAAAAAATAATATGCCTTGGTTCTTTGTGCTGTCAATGTAGACATGCTTGTGTTCGGTTCAACGTTATCTGACGCAACCAACAGTGGAATGTGTAGTGAAAGCATCGGTAACCTCCCGTTTGGACTATTGCAACTATCTGTTGTTTGGGACTTCACAACCAATAATACGGATGGGCGTCGTTTCCGCTCACAAGATTGGCTAGGGTTTAGTTGGGATGCCCCATTTCGATAATTCAACGCTCATGGATGGTGGTTGCGCAAATGAACGAGATGACAAAGACAAGTAAAAGAAAAAGTAAACATTTCATACACTGTAGTTACTAAATTATTTACAAGGAAACAATCAGACTCTTGGGTCTATGTAATATAATCTAATCTTCCGATCCTCTGACAATCTGACCGGGGTTAATCACACAGAGTAATTGTAGAAGCTTCTACTAACATATAATCTTAACACACACACACAAAACTGTTCTAGCATAAACTCCCGCAGGGAAATCTACCACATTTGGCTTGTAGACTTATCTAACGTGACTAGTCCTACAACCGCCTCCCTGTGCCCACAGCTACACAGTTGATTCTAAGGCATAATTATAATACAAAAAATAACATCATAATTACATCATCACATTTTATTTTGAGGCATCCAGTGCCTAAACACCCTCAAAGTCGAGTCTCTGGACTCTTACAAACCGTTCATTAGGCCTGCCATTTTTGTGGCGGCGTGTCCCCATTACCGCCCGACTTTACATGTGAGACGGAGGTGATTTTTTGGTCGTCGTGAACGGAGGGTTGTCGCCGTTTGTCGTCGCACTTTGGCAGTCGTGCCGTCTGCATTTGAAGAGCGGGCTGTCATGTACAGAAGAACGCACCGTCTGCAGTCAAACAGCGTGCCTTCCGCTTCCGTTACCAGTCGAAGAGCGTACTGTATGTCTCCAAGAGCGGGCCGTCCGCTGCCGAAGAGAGTACCGGCTGCAGTCGTAGAGCGTACCGTCTGCCTTGAAGAGCGGGCCGTCCGCTGCCGAAGAGAGTACCGGCTGCAGTCGTAGAGCGTACCGTCTGCCTTGAAGAGCGGGCCGTCCGCTGCCGAAGAGAGTACCGTCTGCCTCGCCCCGCGAGCCGTCCGCTGCCGAAGAGAGTACCGTCTGCCTCGCCCCGCGAGCCGTCCGTTGCCTCTCGGTCGTGTGCTCGATCATTACTTCTCTTACGTTTCCCCTTCTCCTTCTAAACTTGAGTGGAGAGTATACAATTCTACCGACATACGCAAAGTCTTAATTTCCACGTGGCTGGATCACACATGCCCTTCATTTGACATCCGGGCGCCCACGCTGGGCTACATGACCCTTATGTATCGACTCTACGTCACCGTGATCTGCTCGACGAGATGACGACGTGTGTACCCAGTTTCTTTTTATACTCCTTGTTTCTGAGATAACACATGACACTAGTTCACCAATCGCCGTCTCCTAGTCTAGTCCCACAGGAAGACACCCTTAAGTCAGATAATACCTCGGTTCCTTGCCTACTTACTATGCATCATTTTAAAGATAAACAAACCAATGCCATCCACGGACACTGCCATGCTTGAGCAAGCAAATTAAATAATATAAATCGGTTCTAACAAGGGCCGGTGCATTATTTCATACTTCAATGGTTTAACTAATAAATAACGAAACAGGACATAGTATTATGATAACAAAACTAGCAGAAATTATGCGTTACCCCACGCTAAGAATCTATTTTCTGAACGTCTCAACAAAAAAGTAATTTACACTAATAATATCATAATTCTTTCCACTAATCAAACAATGCCACTCTATTTACACTATGGGCGTATCTCTCTTTGTGACGCAACTGCTTCGATTGTATACGATATTAATCTTAGCGTAACGTTTTTTAGCGTAGCGCGACTTTCGATCCAGTTCAAAGTGGGACTTGTCAAAGCTACCTATTCTATGGGCTGAATGGTGTGCCGGTAGGTGTCGCTTTCTTTGATACGCTATTTTCGCTTGTCGAGACCGCTTACTTTTTCAGTGGACATTTCAAGGATTAAA
>OY759268.1:42715183-42742683 GCA_963662155.1 Lamellibrachia columna
ATGATATCGAACATATCATAGGAATCTCTATAATACACACATTACGATGGTATACATCAAAATGCATCTGCTATTTATAACATAAAACCACTTTGAAACATTCCTTTAGTTCCTTCTAAGGTGTGAACGTAAAGATGTCTACCTGGCCCAATGCTTTTGCCAACAAAAAAACAACAACCTCGACTGTATATACACTTATTCGTTCTTCACCAGTATTAGTTTTTAAAACAATGATAAACAGTATTAGAATACAACTAGTTTTCCAACGATACCAAACATGATAACATTTCGTTGATCTGTTAATCGGTTGGAAACAAAGAAATGACCGATCTCTATATTAGCCATCGGTCGCTACTCGGCGCCACTAGCACGACTCATACTCACCAACATTTCACTCGCCAGGTGACTATAGTAAACAAGCTAATTATACTCAACCTCACACGATCTGTTACATAAACCACGACATGTAATCTTAAACGACGACCCTCGTTTATTATTGTGAAGAAAATTCGTATTGTCATAAGTTCTAAAACATCAACAGATCTGGACCAATCTTAATAAACGTTATTTATATGGTTCAAGTGGTTATGCCATTTTCAGTGATACAAGGTGCTTGGGTGTACATTCTAATATGGTTAAAAAAGAAATATATAGTTTATATAGGTTCGGTGAATTGGTATTGAATTTGAAATCTAAGGTTATTTAAATGTCATATAAAAAGATATACATACAAATATGCATTTAAAATATGTGAATTCAATGTATAAACTAGTAAACAAAATATATACATGGGTCAGTTGAAATATATATGTATATATATATATATATATATATATATATATATACATAAATAGGTAATTATTTTTCATCTGACCCGCGCATATATTTTTTAGTAATTCATATATTGAACTCACATATTTCTAAATGCACATTTATTTGTTGTTATTATCTTTTTGTATATATACATATTTTATTGGTATATCATAGATATGAGAACTATTTTTTATTTTCTGTCACATGATTGGTCAGCTGTGGAGTGTCCACATATGGGGACATCGGGGCTTGGTGACTAGAACATACATGTATAATAAAAAAATTATAAACAGTTTAATAATCACACTAGAATGCTGAACACTGGCTTAAATCGATACACAACACTACTAAAACTACAAAACTAGACAACATGTACATGGTGGATCGCTGATTACACAAACAAGTCCTCGCGCCTCACTTCAATTCACTTCGTGTGAACATCCCTGAAACAGTTCCTCGCGACACTCATGCAGAGGAAAACGCCACACTTTTCACATTTCACACGGGTCTTGCCCTTGCATCCCTCGAGTCTGCATCGGACAGCGATCTTGAGGTCACAGGCAATTGGCAGGTGCTTCGCAGATGACACGCGAGACGCACGATCTGGCAGAGCTAATACACTGCCTCTTCTTGGTTCAGCCTCAGAATCACTGTCGGAGGACAAATCAGATGATGGTGCCTCAGCGTTGATGAGGGCCAGTGCCACAGCGATGCGAAAATCATAAAGTTGCATCTTTAATTGTGAGTCGATCCGATTTTCGATCCAGCAATTGCTCAGAGCCAAGTCGACAAAATGTGCAATTACACGCAAATTCCACCTTCTTGTACGAGTTTCCATCTTGTGGTATGATATCATCCGATCACACAGATCGACCCCACCCATGCTCTTGTTGTACATGGCAATGACGGCTGGACGACGCACCACAACATGCACCTTGTCTTTCTTGGACCAACGCTGACAGTCATCCTCTGGCTCTAAACCATAAATGGATGATGTAATCAAGATCGGTCGGCATGATCTCTCTGAAGTGAAAGAAGGATACATGTGCTTATTAAAAATGTGGGCAAAGTATTAATACCTTCTATACAAATCAAAACTATTAATCAATTACATACTATACTAAAATGTGTGTGTGTGTGTGTGTGTGTGTGTGTGTGTGTGTGTGTGTGTGTGTGTGTGTGTGTGTGTGTGTGTGTGTGTGTGTGTGTGTGTGTGTGTGTGTGTGTGTGTGTGTGTGTGTGTGTGTGTGTGTGTGTGTGTGTGTGTATGTGTGTGTGTTTGTGTGCTGGTAAACGTTTGTTCACACGCTCTGGCGTTAGTATATAAAAGAGTAAGAATTATGTCTAAGTTACTTGACGCTGAGGTGAAGATAACGGGAGAGTTATATCGCTATTGAAATGTCAAAGCAATGAAAGTCCATTTTCGTGTTGTAGAAGTTAATGTCATAGCATAGATCCTCAGCCATGTCACCAACTGTTTCCCGGTCGTCTGTGTGATCGGTGAGGTAGATGTGAGCGCTGGAACCATTGCAAATGTTTGCGTCATGTGCCAACGTAACCAGATGTACGCGTATCGCCGGTGGAATGTAAGCGATTAATATTCGCATCATATCACTTCCAAATTAACATTATGTTACGTTTCATACACAAGCATTCTGTTTCACTTGTCTAATTGTCTGTTTCAGTTGTTTATTTGATACCATAAGACTGATGATTCATTAAGCCCCAAGGCAACTAAAACGGGACGGCTAAACAACCGACAAAATTTTTATGCACAATGATGTCGAATTATTTATTTTTATTCAACCATCATTTAAACGTAACATAGATAGGAAATCCATTTACTCACTGAACAAGCCAGTTCCGTGTTTCCCCTAACCGATCGACGAGGCCCCGATTGAGTAAACGCAAGAAGCGGTGACGCCGCTCGCGCAGCGACATCCGGAAGCGAGTCGAAATAGTGGCGCTTACAAAACTCACTTATATATAAAAAAAATCCTGCAACTGCTTTGTCTTGCGCCGAAACAATGGCGTGTTTGTGTTTGACATTACTCAAACTTCATAATCGAACGTTCTTGATGAACTCGACCAAAACGGATTGAACTCGGCAGCAGTACGACTTGGTGTCTGCCAATGCATGAACTGGATATACGGGCTTTATTTATTAGGTTTAAATACATAATTAATAATTTATTGACTCAAACATACTTATATTCGAAAAGATTTACCTCTTCTTCTTCTTCCATATAAGCTCAGGACTCTATGTTTGCCACATATAAATGTGGCTAGAGTATTTTCGAGCTGTGATCACTATTGCGTGGGAGCGGGTAATGTAATGCCGGTTCGGGTCCGTTTTAGTCAGTATATGTCGCGTCTGCGTAGTTAGGCAATAATTTAGTGCATAAGCTATATGATATCTAATAATAAGGACTGTATAACTGGTCTATGTTGGCATGGTGAGAAGGCACTGTCTAAACCTTTCTACTGACGGTTGGCTAACTAATTCGTGTGTGCTATTGTTCCATAGTCTGATGGCGCTGGGAAAGAATGAGGATTTGTAGGCGTCGACGCGGGTGAAAGTCTGGTAAAAGCGATAAGTGCTGCCTCTGGTGCGAGTTGGTGCGGCGGCTAGTGACTTCGTTGTCACATCAACCAGTTTGTGGTTGATGCGGTACCTACTGAATTGTATCCTAGTAACAATTTGCTAGAGCGGTCGACATGACCCAGATAACGTGTATTAGTACGCTGAGACTTAATGCAATATTATGTATTACTCTGTAATATTCTTCAGCATGATCTATTACGCACGTACATTCAACATCGTGCGTAAAGATCAGTATCATTCAATTGGTGTATAGTATATCCGGTCACTTTTAGTATTGTTGTGTTAACGACGACGTCGTTTGCAGGTTAAATGTTCTCTACCAACGCGCTCGGAGACTTGTTCAGGTCGGCCATAGTGAATCACCTGCTGAAGGCCGATCTAGAAGCCCAGGAAGACTTACAGCATATGGGAGGTTACATTACCGACTCAGACGATGAAGAGCTGGACGCCCATTTAGGTTTTGACGACGATGCTGTATAGTGTTGAATTATACACATGTGGCACGTGATAAAAGGGCAGGTGGTCTCTAGAGGCGTGTTCCACTCCAGCAAATAAGATGCACTATGATTATATGTATATAGATATATGCGTGCGTACGTGACGCGTTCCCGCACTGACATACGCACTGCCCTTTTAAAATGTGCTCCGAATTAAAATTGCCCTAACAATGATGTTGCTTGTCTAAAACACAATGGCTGCAGTAGGCTCTTGTAGTAGTTTTCACTTAATAGCGTGCCATTTTTATGTAGTAGTTTGCCGTTTTATCAACGGAAAGTGCCCCTTCGATACTTTTATCCTTGCTATTTTATTACAAATTTAAAATTTCAGGACTTTTCGCTGAACACAATTCTTTCTTTTTGAAAATTTCTAGAATTTTTCCTCCTCAGTAGAAATTCACTAATGATCCTGTTACAAAAAGAATCTACTGGCTCTAAGCAACAACGAAACAGGGTCATCAGCCATTATCCAGTTAATTTGTTTGTCAGAGATACAATCCCATCATATACTTCGTAATCTATGTGTTATCTTTGATAGTGACTTTAACTTTCGATAGCATATTTCTCAAGTATGTTAATCCTGTTTCTATCATATACATGATCTCTGTCGAATTCGGCGTCACATATCTATGACTAATGCTAAAACAATATCAAAAGTACCAATTAGTAGCCGTCTTGACAATTGTAATTCTCTACTAAATAGCATTACTAAATGAGATGTGGTTAAACTCCAACGAGTCAGGTCATCAATTTCACAACAACTGACAATTGTTCCCAAACTAAAACTTCACTTGTACAAATGTGCTTTCTTTGTCGCTGCACCTAGGGTCTGGAATGAACTCCCCATCACTTTGAAAACATCTTAAGCTACAGCTATCTTCAGAAAAAAAACAATATATATATATTTATTTTAAATTGTATTTCCACCATAAATCTTCTGTTGTCCCTCGCTCTGATAACGACTTTGCGAATCGCTTTTCACGATTGTGTTTAATGATTATGTTTTGTTGCGCATCTAAGCTCAGGTTCCTCAGCAAATATGCGCCATATAAATTAATTATTATGTACATTCAATTATAGCAACAATGCTGATAGAGCTGGATGCTACAAATCAGAAGGATTTGGTTGGCAAGCGAAAATGCTGACTTGTTTGACACTATCTCACATTACTTACATTATGCACTACTTACATTTGCTTATTACTTATTGTATAGTTAGTTGTATTGATGTGTTTCATGGATGTCGGTTGTTAATACATTGCTTGGGATACTGTACATACGAGAACGTCACCAGTTCATGTCTTGCGTGAAAAGTTGTATATCAACATAGAGAATGTACTAAGAAAAATCGCTGATGGTAGAATTCAGTTTAAAATACTGCTTACATTTCACTCGTGTTCAATTTGTCCAAATGGATACTTTCCAATATTTCACGATTAATTGAAGTGTTGTTTGTTGATTTTTCGAATTGTTATTGTTCAAAATGGCTGATACACCAAAGAATCGTCTTTTGTTCAACACTTTTCCAAATGTATCTAAGACAATCTAAACTGATGTTGTGGACACGTATTAAAAAGAGCCGGCTGCGTTGAAATTGATTATAACAATATTGCATTCTAACTTATTCTGCGGCGTGTGCAAGCTCCACACAGGTCGGATTACTGGTAGATGTTAGAAGAGCACCTCTAATTACATACAAGTACTTAGTGCTTGCTCGGTCACGTTCAGATTCGTTTCTCACGCAAGGGCGTAATACGTAAACAAAATGTATTCTTGCTCGAGGAGGCGAATATGAGAACGCCTGCCTTTCGTGGACACTAGCGTCGACCATGAAAACAAGTTCTTGCACGCCCATATTCGGATTCATTTCAAACTCATGGGTGTGGCGTGTAAACAAAATGCATTATGGCCGGAGGTGACTGACGTGCGATGTCCTGTCTTCAGTGGATGCGGTATTCCTGTAACACAACCTTCAGAAAGCCAACGCCCCTCTTCCGTTCGTAATTGGGAATCTGAAATCTTGTATTCGTTTATTGAAGGAAATATCATATATATGTACACATATAGGCCTGAGCACGCGCACGCATGCATGCACGCGCGCAAACACACAAGACAATTCAACGAAGAGCTACCGGCTTTGTTAAAGGCGACAATTAGTGCTGTCTTGCGTTCGGCGTTATCGGCGAGTGCTGTCTTGCGTTCGGCTTGCTCGGCGAGTGCTGTCTTGCATGGCAGCAAGCAGTGTGGCTGTCAACAACAAGTCGGTAGCGGCTAGCGAGGGTGGACGGCGGCGGAGGTTAGAGTATGTGGTTCTGCGACTCTTTGACGCCAAAGCGTCGCATCATCCTACGTGCGCGAACCGTTGGGCGTGTAGGGTTATTTCGAGAGGAAACATGTACATTCTTAGATGCTGTATGTAACCTAACGGCCACATGGCAGGAGTTTCTCCGCTGTCTCAACGCCCGTAACTATTTTATAATTCCGCAAACACCAATCATAGCCGTCGTCTCCAACGGATTAATCAATCATGTTGTTACATACAAGAGCCCGTAGACCACAAGCAAGGCTTTGTTGCCTATACAAATTGCAAGTTAACTTTTGAATAGTTACGCAATGTTTGTACAAAAACACCCTAGTATCTACCATTCAACTCACATGATATCCCACACAAAGTTTATATCATAGGAATCTCTATAATACACACATTACGATGGTATACATCAAAATGCGTCTGCTATTTATAACAGAAAAATACTTTGAAACATTCCTTTAGTTCCCTCTATTATTCGAAGGTGTGAACGTAAATATGTCTATCTGGCCCAATGCTGTTGCCTACACAAAACAACAACCTCGACTGTGTATAAAATTATTCGGTCTTCACCATTATTGGTTTCTAAAACAATGATAAACAGTATTAGTATACAAATAGTTTTCCAACGATACCAAACATAATAACATTTCGTTGATCTGTTAATCGGTTGGAAACAAAGAAATGACCGATCTCTAGATTAGCCATCGTTCGCTATTCGGCGCCACTAGCACGACACTTACTCACCAAAATTTAACTCGCCAGGTGACTATAGTAAACAAGCTAATTATACTCAACCTCACACGATCTCCGATTTTCGACATAAACCACGACATGTAATCTTAAACGACGACCCTCGTTCTTTATTATGAAGAAAATTCGTATTGTCATAAGTTCTAAAACATCAACAGATCTGGACCAATCTTAATAAACGTTCTTTATATGGTTCAAGTGGTTATGCCATTTTCAGTGATACAAGGTGCTTGGTTGTACATTCTAATACGGTTAATGATACATTAAAAAAGAAATATATAGTTAATATAGGTTCGGTGAATTGGTATTGAATTTGAAGTCTGAGGTTATCTAAATGTCATATAAAAAGATATACATACAAATATGCATTTAAAATATGTGAATTCAATGTATAAACTAGTAAACAAAATATATACATGGGTCAGGTGAAATATATATATATATATATATATATATATATATATATATATATATATATATATATATATATATATATATGTATATATATAAGTGTGTGTGTGTGTTTTTTTGTGCTGGTAAACGTTTGTTCACACGCTCTGGCTTTAGTATATACAAGTGAAAGAATTATGACTAAGTTATATATATATATATATATATATATATATATATATATATACATATATATATATATATATATATATATATATATATATATATATATATATATATATATTTATATATATATATATATATATATATATACATAAATAGGTAATTATTTTTCATCTGACCCGCGCATATATTTTTTACTAATTCATATATTGAACTCACATATTTCTAAATGCATATTTATTTGTATATGTTGTGTATGTATATATGTATATATATATATATATATATATATATATATATATATATATATATATATACATATATATATATATATATATATATATATATATATATATATATATATATATATATATATATATACATACACACATAAATAGGTAATTATTTTTCATCTGACCCGCGCATATATTTTTTACTAATTCATATATTGAACTCACATATTTCTAAATGCATATTTATTTGTATATGTTGTGTTTGTATATATATATATATATATATATATATATATATATATATATATATATATATATATATATATATATATATATATGTATGTGTGTGTGGGAGTGTGTGTGTGTGTGTGTGTGTGTGTGTGTGTGTGTGTGTGTGTGTGTGTGTGTGTGTGTGTGTGTGTGTTTGTGTGTGTGTGTGTGTGTGTGTGTGTGTTTGTGTGTGTGTGTGTGTGTGTGTGTGTGTGTGTGTGTGTGTGTGTGTGTGTGTGTGTGTGTGTGTGTGTGTGTGTGTGTTTGTGTGCTGGTAAACGTTTGTTCACACGCTCTGGCGTTAGTATATACAAGAGAAAGATTTATGTCTAAGTTACTTGACGCTGAGGTGAAGATAACGGGAGAGTTATATCACTGTTGAAGTGTCAAAGCAATGAAAGTTCATTTTCGTGTTGTAGAAGTTAATGTCATAGCATCGATCCTCAGCCATGTCACCAACTGTTTTCCGGTCGTCTGTGTGATCGGTGAGGTAGATGGGAGCGCTGGAACCATTGCAAATGTTTGCGTCATGTGCCAACGTAACCAGATGTACGCGTATCGCCGGTGGAATGTAAGCGATTAATAGTCGCATCATATCACTTCCAAATGAACATTATGTTACGTTTCCTACACAAGCATTCTGTTTCACTTGTCTAATTGTCTGTTTCAGTTGTCTATTTGATACCATAAGACTGATGATTCATGAAGCCCCATGGCAACTAAAACGGGACGGCTAAACAACCGACAACATTTTTATGCACAATAATGTCGAATTATTTATTTTTATTCAACCATCATTTAAACGTAACATAGATAGGAAATCCATTTACTGACTGAACAAGCCAGTTCGGTGTTTCCCTAGCCGATCGACGAGGCCCCGATTGAGTTGCGTTTAGCAAGAAGCGGTGACGCAGCACGGACAGCGACATTCGGAAGCGAGTCGAAATAGTGGCGCTTACACAACTCACTTATATAAAAAAATCCTGCAACTGCTTTGTATTGCGCCGAAACAATGGCGTGTTTGTGTTTGACATTACTCAAACTTCATAATCGAACGTTCTTGATGAACTCGACCAAAACGGATTGAACTCGGCCGAAGTACGGCTTGGTGTCGGCCAATGCGCGAACTGGCAATACGGGCGGTAGCCAATTAATCAACACCTTTATTAGGTTTAAATTCATAATTATTAATTTATTGACACAAACATACTTATATTCGAAAAGATTTACCTATTGAATTGTATCCTTGTAACCAGATGCTCGCGCGGTCGACATGACCCAAATAACGTGTATTAGTACGCTGAGACTTAACGAAATATTTTTCAGTATGATCTATTACGCACGTACTTACAACATCGTGCGTAAAGATCAGTATCATTCAATATATATATATATATATATATATATATATATATATATATATATATATATATATATATATATATATATATATATATATATATATATATATATATATATATATATATATATATATATGTATAGTATATCCGGTCACTTTTATTATTGTTGTGTTAACAATGACGTCGTTTGTAGATTAAATATTCGTATAGCTACCAACACGCTCGGAGACTTGTTCAGGTCGGCCATAGTGAATCACCTGTTGAAGGCCGGTGTAGAAGCCCAGGAAGACTTACAGCATATGGGAGGTTACATTACCGACTCAGACGATGACGAGCTAGACGCCCATGTAGGTCTTGACGACGCTGCTATGTAGTGTAGAATTATACACATGTGGCACGTGATAAAAGGGCAGGTGGTCTCTAGAGGCGTGTTCCACTCCAGCAAATAAGAGGCACTATGATTATATGTATATATATATATATATATATATATATGCGTGACGCGCTCCTGCACTGACATACGCACTGCCCTTTTAAAATATGCTCCGAATAAAAAATTGCCGTAACAATGACGTTGCTTGTTTAAGACACAATGGCTGCAGTAGGCTCTTGTAGTAGTTTTCACTTAATAGCGTGCCATTTTTATGTACTAGTTTGCCTTTTTATCAACGGAAAGTGCCTCTTCGATACTTCTATCCTTGTTTGTTGCTTCCCCAGTAGAAATTCACTAATGATCCCGTTACAAAAAGAACCTATTTGCTCTAAGCAACAACGAAACAGGGTCATCAGCCATTTTCCAGTTAAATTGTTTGTCAGTGATACAATCCCATCATATACTTCGTAATCTATGTGTTATCTTTGAAAGTGACTTCAACTTTCGCCAGCATATTTCTCAAGTATGTAAATTTTTTTTCTATCATATACATGATCTCTATTGAATTCGGCGTCACGTATCTATGACTAATGCTAAAACAATATCAACGGTACCAATTAGTATCCTTCTTGACAATTGTAATTTTCTACTAAATAACATTACTAAAAGAGATGTGGTTAAACTCCAACGAGTCAGATCAATTGACAATTGTTCCCAAACTAAAACTTCACTTGTACAAAAGTGCTTTCTTTGTCGCTGCGCCTAGGGTCTGGAATGAACTCCCCATCACTTTGAAAACATCTTAAGCTACAGCTAACTTCCGAAAAAAGCAATACATATTTATTCTAAATTGCATTTCCACCATAAATCTTCGGTTGTCCCTCGCTCTGATAATGAATTTGCGAATCCCTGTTCACGATTGTGTTTAATGATTATGTTTTGTTGCGCATCTGAGCTCAGGTTCCATAGCATATATGCGCCACAGAAATTAATTATCATGTACATTCAATTATAGCAACAATGCTGATAAAGCTGAATGCTACAAATCAGAAGGATTTGGTTGGCAACCGAAAATGCTGACTTGTATGATACTATCTCACATTACTTACCTTTGCTTATTACTTATCGTATAGTTAGTTGTATTGTTGTGTTTCATGGATGCCGTTTGTTAATACATTGCTTGGGATACTGTATATGAACGGCGTCAATTCATGTATTGCATAAAATGGTGTATATCAGCATAGAGAATGTACGAAGAAAAATCGCTGATTGTAGAATTCAGTTTAAAATACTGCTTACATTTCACTCGTGTTCAATTTGTCGAAACGGATAATTTCCAATAGTTTACGATTAATTGAAGTGTTGTTTGTTGATGTTTCGAATTTTTATTTTTAAACATGGCCGATACACCAAAGAATCGCCTTTTGCTCAACACTTCTGCGGAGGTATCCAAGACAATCTAAACCGATGTTGTGGGACACGTATTAAAAAGAACCGGCTGCGTTGAAATTGATTATAACAATATTGGATTGTTATCGGATTACTGGTAGATGTTAGAAGATCACCTCTAATTACACAGGAGTATTTACTGCTTGCTCGGTCACGTTCAGATTCGTTTCTCACGCAAGGGCGTAATACGTAAACAAAATGTATTCTTGCTCGAGGAGGCGAATATGAGAACGCCTGCCTTTCGTGGACACTAGCGTCGACCATGAAAACGCCCATATTCGGATTCATTTCAAACTCATGGGTGTGGCGTGTAAACATAAAGCATTATGACCGGAGGTGGATGACGTGCGATGTCCTGTGGATGCGGTATTCCCCTAACACTACTTTAAGAAAGCCAACGCTTCCGCTCTTAATTGGGAATCTGAAATCTTGCATTCGTGTGTTGAAGGAAAGATAATATATGTACACATATAGGCCTGAGCTTGCACACACATGCATGCACGCGCGCAAACAAGGTTGATCCTGAAGTATAAAATGTTACGTGGTCACATTGCTATCATGGTCAGCGACCCAGCTACAAACATTCTAGCACATGCTGACAGATGCACAGGTTTCAAGGGTTCATCAACGACTGCACGGTCGAGCCGTCTCCGTTTTTTTTCTCGAAATTCCCCCACTATTACTCTTTCATCGAAAATTCCCCCACTATTACTCTTTCATCGAAAATTCCCCCACTATTACTCTTTCATCGAAAATTCAACCACTATTACTCTTTCATCGAAAATTCAACCACTATTACTCTTTCATCGAAAATTCACCCACTATTACACTTTCATCGAAAATTCACCCACTATTACTCTTCCATCGAAAATTCAACCACTACTACTCTTTCATCGAAAATTCACCCACTATTACTCTGTCATCGAAAATTCAACCACTATTACTCTTTCATCGAAAATTCACCCACTATTACTCTTTCATCGAAAATTCAACCACTATTACTCTTTCATCGAAAATTCACCCACTATTACTCTTTCATTGAAAATTCACCCACTATTACACTTTCATCGAAAATTCACCCACTATTACTCTTTCATTGAAAATTCACCCACTATTACACTTTCATCGAAAATTCACCCACTATTACTCTTTCATCGAATAATCGAATTACCCTTCGTAGTTATTACGTACAATTGTTGACGACGTCATGCGTCCTTTCTTCGTTTTTCCAAATTTACGTTATACAAAACAAGGCGTCGCTAAACTAAATTTCTAGAGATATCCATGGGCGGATCCAGACCATGGAAAAAGCGATGCCTAATGTCCCAACAGGACACCAGTAGGGAGCACGTATCCGAATTTCCGCGTGCGCGCGGACATGCGAACTACGGTATCACGTGCGTACGAAATATAGCAAAACCACAGTAATACTGATATTTCTCAATTTCTTTTGTCATGCTTTCGTGCTTCTATTGCCACATTGTTTTTTTGGGTGGGGGTATCTATAATGTTTGCTAGTTAGTATAATAATTATATCTTAAAACGAACCAAAAGTCAAACCGTAAACATTTGCAACTGCAATTATGAATATTGCTCACCAAATAAAACTAGATTTGTATACACCTATTCCTGTACACCTATGCATACTCAACTTGTAACATATTTTGACTTTTCTCAGTTAAAATTATTCTCTTTCTGCCAGGATAGATCGTTTGTTTGAGACTTTGGGTTGGTTCTGTGTACGCCAGCCTCACTCAAACGGGACGTAGGAGGTTGGCCCTAAAGACTTGTGGGAGATGAAATTCTGACCCCAAAACAGGTGGTTAAGGTCCTTGCCTCGCCTTTCTTTTATTTCTTAAATTTCCCAATCGCAAGCAATATGCGATAAGCTTTCACATTGCACAACGACTTGAGGGAATTGAGATTCAAACTGAATACGACAATCGTGTATTAGACCGTGAAGATGAGCGCCAACAGCAGCACTGTTCTGTGTGTAGAAGTAATGAGCGCAACTTTCTGCCAAACACAACAACTGCCACGTGTCTTAATGTATTCATGACTTAAAATGACATCAACGACTAGGAAGAGATTCCATTTCATCGTTTCGCGGCACGCCCACGTACGACTGCTTTCATTGACGTATATAAGCTGCTGTCTCCATTCTCATGCAAGCACATCACGAAGCAGAGAGATTTCCACGAAGACAGTTCTGTTCGGTCGAAATAAGCGTCGCATAAGTGACAACAACACAGGTATGTTTCGTTTACAATAATTTAGCATATATATGGGAAAAGGCACAGGGGAAGGCAGTGTTAGTTGAGCCATGTTTCATAGTTTTTGATATGTAGGACACAATCATATTCGTAAGTCAAAACTGGTTTTACTCACATAAAGTATGGTTATTAGTCAATCATTTAGAGCATTATAATACATCTAGCGTGCAGAGGTAAATAAATGTAGCTGATTCAAACAGGTTTAATAAACTGGCTTAACTAACACAACTAATTACTGCCCTTGGATGGCCAACCCTCGAACGAAGGCGCATTATCAAACAAGCCACTACCTTCTACAAAATTCTAAACAACATTATTGAGATCACCCCCCCGTCGGGCCTACTAACTCGCTCTCGAACCCGTGGACAATATATAGCCCCCAAGTGTCGTATAAATGCAATGGTCTTTTCATTTTATCCCAGAGCCATTCGCATATGGAATATGATTCCATCAAAAATTACCAACATAAAAAACCCAAAATCATTTCAAGAAGCTATTATGGAACTCCCTTTCACCACACCTCCTCACCTAAACTGCCTTTAAAACACAGTGCTCAGCGTAAACTTATCCATGGTGTGGGTATGGAGACTGTCTATGTGTGCATGTGGCAAGGCAGCGACAGTATCCATACACACAACCAACCTATTAAAAACTTTCGTTAAACATCCTATACATAAAATAAATAAAACTATCAGATAAAAACCATTTCAGCAACATTAATGATACTAGTCTTTTAATCGAACGTACCACCCACGGCGCATGCGCACAGTCCACCACAAACTCCTGCGTTAGCCCAAGTTTGGGCTGTTTGGAGTAAACCACTTGAGACTTGAGACTGGTGTGGGGTAGGTTAAGCCACAGTTTGGCGTAAGTTGAGTCACAATAAATTAATCTTCTTCCCTGTGCATAATTAAAACATTTGCAAGTGTACAGACAGTACAGTCTAATCACTTACGTTGATAGTTTACTCACCTACTACTTCTCTGACCGTTGTGACAAATGGCATCAATCGTGTTATAATAAATAACGTGTTCATTAATGTAAGATGGTATGATCACTCTGCAATGCAGGGGGAGCATTGCATATGTGTGTGTTGCTATGCGGTAATAGGTCAAGTTGACGATTGTATTAAATCACGCTTATAAATACTATACATACTAAGTACTAAACATCTGCTTCGTTGTGTTTCATTCCAACTTGGCAGGGCAAAATGGCACCATTAGGTAATACAATAACTGTATAACAGTTACTAAATTATTTATTTCTAAGGCACCACAGTCACACGAATACAAAATGATTAGGAAACGCTAAAACGTGGTAAATTTTACAATAATTCTTATAAATATTTAACCCTTCATCCGAATAAATTATTGTTGGAAAACGTTACATATAAGCCCCTACGTGATATGTGAATATACTATGCTCATTAAAATATGTACCGATAAAAGTTACGTTGTTGCCCATGGAGCTGTGATGCAAAACTCTTTACCGTCTAATTGTATCAGGCAATTAATTAATTTATTTATTCATTCATCCATGACGTCAATATCATCAACATTTCAGTATTGGTTCGTATCGTACATAAGCATAACCGGTAAACTAAAAACGCATATAACAATATAATAGTTTACTGTACTTCTGATTCAATTACAATAATAAATTTAAAAGAAGCTAGTTTAGTCTATGTAGCGAACTTTCGCTTAGTGACTTAGCCAATGTGTACATGCGTATTTATCACAGGCGCCTTGTGCAAGAATGTTATATAAAAACGTAAAATATTATGTTAAACGCTTACGTTCAGTTCAATAAATAAGTGTTTGTGTATCTCGCTACATAACGCTAACCGAAAATATACCTTGCGGAAAAGCAGACGCGGTCACGGTCGTTCGCAATTAAGTTGACAAAAAACAGTTTGAATAATTGTGTTGGGCTGCGTCGATAAAACTGTGTTAGTCGTTTAACGTAACCCACCAGTTTTTGCTGCCACGCCGGAATAGCCTAGCCCCATTTCTAGTTTATATTTTATTGTGTTACGCGAAAATAACATAAATATTAATATGAATTGCATCAGGTATTATCTTCGCGTAACGCTACGCAACTACGTAACACTACACGCGTAACACAGTGGATAACGCCCACAGTCACACTACGTTCCTTCTGATCGTTCATCAACATCATTTCACAAAAGAACACAATAACTAGAGCTGGGCCTAGTCTACTCAGTCACGACAGCGAAAATGAGTGGGTTACGTCTGGCCAGGTTAATTTCGTTTGCGCAGAATGTACGCATACCACGCGTTAGTTACCCATATTCTTACATAAATAAACTAATTAACTTGCTTTTTATAACTAGTTTCTTGTTAAAACAAAATGAGAAACTAGTTTCTTGAAAAAACAAGAAACTCTTAAAACTAATTTATTGATATAGCAACACAGGTAACTACTTTTTTATATAACAAGACTTTTGTTAGCAAATTTCTTGCAACAACACGAAACAAGCAAACAAGCAAACACACGCACAGTGACTTAGCCGGGAATGGACGCGTGCGGGGTTTCTTTCCTCACACATATGGGGAAATATAAGCCAGGCCAGTTTTCTTACGAATTATAGTCCATTTGTTTAAGTTTGATATTTCTGGGGATTTTCACATCCTAAATGTACTAAATATTCCCATTTTCATTTGTGCACTTTTTATTAATCGTTGCTTACACCTTTTCATTGTAGGCCTAGCTTGTGACGATGTTAGGAAACCTATGACGGAATTAGGTGCACATTGTAAAAAGGGGTGACTCAATTCCGTCAAACGTTGCTTATTAGACGTCCCTAATCTGTCATAGTTGTGTGTGTGGCTTTTTTTCTTAGTTATAATGAATGATCCACACATTTCACAGACGAGGATGCCTCTAATGGGCAGAAAAAAAAGAACATAATACATTAGTTCACTTAATTACGTTCAGAAATATTTTATAAACAACATCAACGTTGGGGATACACATGTATACAAAATTAAATAAGTCACCTTTCGGAGTGTTTAAATTTGGATTGTAACTTTCTGAATTAAGTGGCACCCATTTTAATAGAAAACCACACAAAACAATAGAAAACACTCACCAGAATATGCAGCGTCTAATTTGGTGTCAGTTGCTAGCGCGGTGCGCGCATCAGGGGAGCATTAAATCAATACGAAGGAATTAGGTATATGACGGAATTTGGGCTCCATACGTTAGTCTCGCGATGGTGTTTACACGACAAATCCTTGCACCGCAATAACACGAGACACCGTGTCTGCCGACCAATTCTACAATTACTCGCTCGTGTAAAATTGCCTTTATAATTAAACTGAGTAACATAATTTCCGGTTTAGGCGGACGTGAACAACGCTGCAGATGCGTGAATTGGAAGAAGGAGCCGTCTACACTAACGCACATAGCGTTTAAAATTAAAGGTATACACAATTTGCGTTAGGCTACTTGTAATTTCGCGTGGCTACTCATTGCATTGCATAACTAGTGTGTATGTGTTTTTATGTGTGTTGTACTTTAGGCGCATACCTGTACAAACACGTTAAACGGTCAAAACAATACAAATGTTTATTCGAATATCAAGTGCGTATGATTATATATATATATATACATGCATACATACATATATATATATATATATATATATATATATATATATATATATATATATATATATATATATATATATATATATATATATATATATATATATATAATTTGACGCAAATAAAATGTATCACGTTAAATTCAAATAGGCATTTATATTATTTTGGCCTTTTAATATGTGCGTACGGGTGTGCGCATGCCTGTATGCGCACAGACACACACACACACATACACATATATATATATATATATATATATATATATATATAAGATATATATATATATATATATATAAGATATATATATATATATATATATTATATATATATATATATATATATATATATATATATATATATATATATATATATATATTTATTATATATATATATATATATATATATATATATATATATATATATAAGATATATATATATATATATATATATATATAAGATATATATATATATATATATATATATATATATATATATAATAAATATATATATATATATATATATATAGGGAGTGAGGAAGGAAGAGAGAGACACGTATGGAAAGGAAGTGTTTAATCTAAAATGCATTTGAAGTAATTGTAATGCAGTTTGAAAGCAGTGTCGTTCGGCCGTAGCGTAACGTCTGCTTTTGTTGTAGGTTGCTTGGCCTGAAGAGTCCATTGATCTAGGATATCTCTGAAACATAGAAGACTTCCATCGTCACACTAGACTACAATAAACCGTCAATCCGCCTCTCACAGAACGAGACGTTCACGATGGCAGTTTCGGAAGGCGTGATCCCAAATAATGCTACGTTCAAAATTATCAGCAGAATCATCGAACCGCTGTTGGCAGTATTTTCGATGGTTGCAAATGGTCTGATTCTCGTTGCATTCGCCAGATGCCGCCAGTTGAGGAGCCGCACATCTAACATTCTGTTAATTTTTCTCGCAATCGCAGATCTATTGTTTGTTCTCTTCACCGTTCCATTCGGTGGTTTGATCCACCATGGCTATCCGCACAATTACTACGGATGTTTGATGTTAGTGTCCTTGACAACATTGCCCATACTTCTGACCGTGTCAACCTTACTTGTTATTGCTGTGGAACGTTTTGTTGCCATCAGGTGGCCATTTAATCAAGCGCAATACTGCTCACAGTCGAGAATGTTTAAGTCGTTGGCAATGCTATGGATTGTCGACGCCATATTTTGTTTCTTGCCGCTTGCCGGTTTTAATAACGGTTGGAACAATAACGGTAAATGTTCCTACCATAAACTAATCGACCAGTCGTTCCATATGTACAGTGCTTTTTTTCCGTTGACATTAGTGCCGATCCTCATAATGTCTGCCATCTACAGTTATATATTTTACGTGGTTGTAAAGATGTCGAAGACCGTAGGGCCCGCCCAGAATGCCGAACTTGCCGCTAAAGAGAGCCGTCAGAAGGCGTTTGCCGCCGCGAAGAAATGCGGTGTAATAATTATCGCCTTTGTTGGCTTCGTTCTTCCCACAGAGCTATTGAACGTAGTGAGTGTTTATCATGGGTTTAAATGTAGTGCATGCATGAGGATTGGTTCGTGGGGATTGCTGTTTCACGGTGTCGTCTGTCCAGTTATTTATCTCTACCAAAACAAGCTACTGCGCACAGTCGTCTCCCTGACCTTACGCTGTCGTCCCATTGACGCGCATCAATTGTCACTGTTAGATGGCGCCGCTGCGTAAAGTGGCCTCCTACTCCTCCACTCTTCTCTTCTAATCTTCCTCGTCTTTATCTTCCCCCAATCGTCCTTATTCCACCATCCTCCCCTTCCTTCAGTCCTTCTCATCCTCTTCCTTCCCCGATTTATCATCGTCTTCCTACTCGACTTCTCCCTCCCTCCCTCCCCTCAAACACCTCTTATGGGACCAGAAAGCCACGTTGAGTATGTTTTATATGCAACTATTCCATAAAGAGTTATTATCCGTGAGATCCAGGGTGAGGCTGGCACAGATACTGGGCGTCGATTTCTGTTTTTCTTCTCCTTCCACCACTGATCCCGTTTCACTGCCGTCTCCAATCCATCATCCGTCGCACTCGTTCTCTACTCCCATTCCACTCCTGCCAAATACCTCTTCACACTGTCCTCCCATCTCACTCTCGGTCTTCCTCTTCTCGTTCTGCTCTCCACTCTGAGCACATCCGCTCTTTTCGTCAATCGTTCCACCTTCCAGTCTGTCTATATATCCAGCCCACTTTAACCGACTATGTTTAACAATATGTAGACACTACCCGTCACGAGGGTACGCACGCATGTCCATACAACGTTTTTGCAGTTTATTTACCTTTGATCTGTACAATCTGGCATCCTTGAGCATTTTTCCAACTATCGTCGCCATTCCCCAAATAAATGTTAGTACGGCACGAATGTAGTCGTTTGAAAGAATCTGGACAACGTAATGTAATGCTGCTTTGTCCAAGGTTGAAACATTGTCATCAGTTTCCAGAAATATACTGAACGTTAGAATGGACACGTGATGAAGCAACCAAATCATTAACGCCAATCCTATTGTCATCTAGTCACTCTCGCCCCACCTGAGATCATTGAATTGATCAAATGTGGCTAGTAATCAGACAAGCCATGATGTCGTTCGGCACAGTTGTGCAGATCGTTTACCATGCACGTTATTATGTGCGCATCCATGAGAGACTAACTGTGAAAATGAGAAAAGATGAGTTGCTGCCACAGGTGTAGAGAGCGAAGTAGCGCGACACTTGACTTGTAACAGCTTTGCAAAGACGCTGAAAGTGTTCACATGTTGCAGTAAAGTACATTTTGTATGTATTCGGTCAATCATGTATATTTCAAGGTTTTGAGAAAATTTTTTTTTCGTTAATTCGTTGGTAGATTTGCATTTAAGATTTCCATTTAAGAGCCTGCAAGTCACTTTTTGGAATGCACCAACAAAATGCCTGACCCTATAAACAATGAGTTAGATGCCTCATTCGAAATGCTGTTATTTATTTGCACATTCAATGAAAATTGGCATTATGACTCCTATATTAATGTCCTCATCAATATTATATACCCTTAAACATAGGTGTAGACACTTCGTTTCTGTTGCTATTAAGCATACTTACGGAGATATGGATTTAATTAAATATTTTGTTAATGACGGCACATAATTTGCATATTTCGGGATGATAATGTGTAGGATCATTTCGGAAACACCTTGAGCAGTACAACTGACCCCCAAATTGCAATAGACAATTCATTTGTTGCGTTATTGTCACTAATTACCGATATATTGATGAACATTTTATTTCCTTTAATAGCGACCCTAATTTTTATATTTTGAAAACATTTTAAGGGTACCACGGTGACATCATTTGGATTCCTCATAGATACTCCTCTGATATATACTTATAAAACATAATTTCTCTCGACACGCGCATAAAGATTTGCAAATAGGGGGAGGGGGCGCAGCCACCCAAGCAAAGGGGTCCGGTTATGTATTTACTATTCTTGACATGGAGTTTTCCGGCCATTACGTGTGGCAAGTTTGCTCAGGTGGATGATTTGTGAACCACCGTGGATAGTGTTATCATCATACTAACCAAAGGAAAACTGTGAAACCTTTAATTTATTAGTGTATTGTACGTATGCATGTATGTTTAGTGTGCACCTTACAGTAGCAGTTCAATGGGCGCTCAGAGGATTAATGAAAAGCATCCTTCTTGGAATCTTCCATTGGTACTTGGATGTCGAGTTTGATGTTTTTGTGTACATGGAGTAGCACCAACGCATTGAGGCGGTCCTGGTGAAGGGTACTCAGAGGTCGCACAGAGTATGCCAAAAGAGTAGGCCAAATCAGTCATTATTTTTTAACTGCATTTGTTGCTTTCAAAATTGCAGTCAGTAAATCAAGGATGTTTTCATACATTTCACCAAGTAGTTTGTCGTTTTTTGTAGTTTCATCTTTCCATCACCCACTTCCTTCAAGCCTTCACGCCTCCTCCGGATGTTGATATTTTCTCTAGATAGCACTAGTCGTCGTCGTCTCTTGGGTGATTATCTGAAGAATATAGAAAGGGTCTGCAGAGTCTTGGATAGTGCCAGATTCATGTGGTTGTTTTACAAACTGGTAATTATGTAATCTAGGCTCTTAGACTAAGTCAGAAAAGAGTAAAGGCCAACGTGTTGTTCAAACAAAACGGGGACGGGTAGGGCGTGCGTCCCCACGCCTCAATGGATCCGCGCATGTGTATTATTGTAAATGTTATTTGTGTAAACTTGGCAAACAAAGTTGAGTGAGTAGCTGTCGATTAGCCAACGTGGAAAATATGTATATATGAAAATTTGTGAATATATATATATATATATATATATATATATATATATATATATATATATATATATATATATATATATATATAAAAGAGTAAAGGCCAACTTGTTGTTCAAACAAAACGGGGACGGGTAGGGCGTGCGTCCCCACGCCTCACATGGATCCGCGCATGTGTATTATTGTAAATGTTATTTGTGTAAACTTGGCAAACAAAGTTGAGTGAGTAGCTGTCGATTAGCCAACGTAGTGAATGTGTGTGTATATATATATATATATATATATATATATATATATATATATATATATATATATATATATATATATATATATATATATATATATTGTGTCAAGTTGGCAAACAAAATGTTGTGAGTAGTTGTCGATTAGCCAACGTGGAAAATATATATGTGTATATATATATATATATATATATATATATATATATATATATATATATATATAAATACGTATATATATATATATACGTATTTATATATATATATATATATATATATATATATATATATATATATATATATATATATATATATATATATATATCCAACGTGGAAAAAATGCATGGATGGTATTTGGATAGAACTGTACTAAGCAAAGCACAATTCATTTCGTACCGTTGTATATATAATGCGTTGCAATGCACAATTGTATTTTTTTTTTGTGTGAAGACAAAAACAATAAGCAGGATTTGCAGTTTGATACACGATACAAACCACTTAACTGTGTTGAACGGGTATTATCAATATCTGAACGATCATTTAGTGCATATGTCATATATAGGTGTCAACATATATTCATGAAAAAACGGGAAAATGCTAATAGAGAGCGGGAAACACCCTCGTCCACCCCAACGTTGTCGTTTTGGCGTGTATCTTCGTTTTAACGCGTTATTTTCGCAGGTCGCTATCTTGGGTGTGCCGTTCTTGTTTGCGGTCAACGCACGGGAGATAATATGTGAAATCAACTGAGACCAAAGAAATAACATGTGCATAGAATGGCCTCGTGTGCAACAATTACGTCAATTTGTCAATTAATTATTATTATTTTTTTGTTGCAAAAACCGACCCAAAAATAGGGGAAAGCAGTACTTCCCGTCCGAAAGCGGTAATGTTGACACCTATAATCATAGAAGTACTAATCGGGCGCCTTGGGGCCGCCCACTCCCAATATATTGGGTGGGTGGGGGACTCGAGTATGTTTTGCGAACCCAATATTTCGCCAATGTATGCCACAAACCAGGCTTGGCTTTGATCGGCAAAGGTAGGCCTACTGTAATTCCATTATCATTAATGCCAACATGTATCGTTGTCTGTGCATTATTAATAAATATCATTGTATGGTGTAATTGTTATTTAACAATATATTTAATACACACTCGCACGCATGCATGCACGCACGCACGCACACACACACACACACACACACACACACACACACACACACACACACACACACACACACACACACACGCACACACGCATACACGCCCATAATTTGAACAAACCATCAACAGAGCTGGACCCCAAAACGGAGGTCTAATGAAGAATAATATATCAATAACCAGCATGTCTAAAGTTTAAAGATAAGAAAGTAATTCCATTTAGCATTTGTCAGATGTAGGGCCTTAAGGACAAGGTCCTAAACTGGAATGTTTTCTCATTATTAGCTAAGCAAGTAATGGACGATATTAATTGGCAGCACGAAGCATAAGTGAATAGTTGGACATAAGTGAATATTAGAATAGCTCTGCTATAATGATATGCATCCTGGAATTTAGTAAATAATATTTCCATGATAGTCACATACGAACTACCAAATTATATCTTCCGGAGAGTGGGTATTTTTGGTAGTGATAATAGCCAAGCTAATCCAATATGACGTATTTCGTTTCCAAGGCAATAATCTATTTTTATATTAATGGTTTTGATGACCTCTACACGTCACTAGAACACGTTGTATAATCCTTTTTTATTGTTCTGCAACATGATAAAGAAACAATGTTTCAGGTTTCACTGACACAGTTTATTTCTTTGTTCTGTTAATTATTTTTGTTAATTATTAATAGCTAGCGGTAATTAATAGCTAGCGTTACGATTTGCCTGTTGATTATCACCCCCTTCCAGGGAGTCCAAAAGCCATAACAGTAGTTATTGTGTCCATCTAAGAACCCAAATGTGGCACCTTTTATGTGGTTACTAAAACTATAAATAAAAAAACCCGGGTATCCATACCTGTGTGGAGGTATCTAGAAACGACTTCCATGTGGCTTACTCACTCGTCACATGGCGACTAATAGAGGGACTAGTTGGTGATCCAGGCAATCGGGTGAACTGAAAGCTTATTGGTGGATTTTAATATTGTAATATCGCTCATTCACTCTTCGGCTGGCTAGTAAGACAGGAACTAATCATTGCTCCGAGCAATCTAATGTACAGTCTGGGATTGGAACGCCTTACCGTGTTTTTGCTCTTTCGTCTAATGAATATTCGTGGGTTGTCGTGTTTCTAAAGGGAGAGAAATAACGAGCTGGGGACTATTCGACAAACACCTTGGAATGTGCGCACACGTGTTTTATTGAACAACAAGCGCTATACGTAGAGTGTAGCGTGTATTATTATTATTATTATTATATCGGAATTTATATAGCGCCCGAATCCAATTAAGATAAAATGCTCTCAGGCGCTTTACATTAAACTGCATAAATTAAAGAACAATATAAAATACATACTTTACATAAAACTGCATAAATTAAGTAAAACTATAACATATAGATTATTTTTAAAGTAGATAGTATAAGGAGCTGATTTAAACATTAAAATAAATAAACACAGATATTACACTTATAGTACACACATGAACAAAGCATAACGAATAAGTAATTGGTATATAGCAATGTCATTAAAACGAGAGCGTGACTCAAGCACGTCAGTCGTATGCCAGTTTAAAAGTAAAAAAAAAGGTAAAGTCATCCCCCAGGCATTACGCCTTAGGAAGCCATGAAGGCTTATATGGCCAGTGCTTAAACCTGGTTTCTGTAGTGCGAAGCAACTTAGAGTGCAGTTATACTGACTCTCCTGGACGGGACACTAGTCCATCGCAGGTACCTTCCAAACAGTGTGTGTACTCATTTGCAGCTGAGTAGACTGAGGCAAAGTAGGGTAAACGAAATTGCCTAAGCTTCGAAAACGAACCGTGCCCAGTGTGGGTCTTGAACTCACAACCCTCTAATTTAGAGTCCAACACCTTAACCACTAGGCCACGGCTGCCCCCCTTGCCAGTTTAAAGAGATGTGTTTTTAAGTGTATCTTGAAAGAGCTGAGAGTGTTCAGTTGTTTAATGTTCTCAGGCAAGTCGTTCCACAGTGTGGCCGCTGAAGTGTCGGCTGAAATAACGTTCACCATAAGTTGCAGTCCGTAGTACAGGTACGACGAGCAGTGACTTCTCCGTTGATCTTAAACTACGCGTTGGTTGATGTTTCTGCACATTGTCACTTATGTATGCCGGAGCCAATTCGTTGAGCACTTTATACGTGAAGGTGTTAACCTTAAAGCGGAACCGGTATTTCACCGGAAGCCAATGTAGCTCACGTAACACAGGTGTTATGTGTTCGCTCTTGCATGACCTGGTGATTAGGCGAGCAGCGCAGTTCTGTATACGCTGCAATCGTTCAATTTATCATTTGTGATGTATTGCCTGACTGCCATTATTTCGGATGTGGTAGAAACAGGACTTGGAGATCGCATTAACCTGTTTCTCCATTGATCAACGCATGTAATGTATCCGGAAATCGCGGGGTGACACCCGTAGAGGCTGGGCGCAAAGTCCGAATGATATTCAGTAGACGCATCCCGAAACAAAGAGTTTTCGTAATTGCAATCAACCGATTTAGATCACTTGCTTGTTAGGCCTACGAAGATATCTGGTCCACAAAATGTATAGGCGTCATGGGTGGCTTCTTAAATTATAGGTAACATACATTTTGTAGATATATAAAAACTAAAGCTTCATGAGAGTGTAGTGATAGTAAGAATCAGCAGCTCGTCGTATAATCCTTTGAAAACATGATTAGACACAGTTTTAAATTTTGGCTTGCTGCCTGTTAGGCGCTACCACGTGATCTCAAGCTTACGGGTTTTTCAATACCACGCGAGAAGTTTTTATGACGATGAGACGATGGACTTACGGGAATTTACCAAAGTCGCACTCCATCATTCCGAACAGATTACCTGCACGCACGTCGGTCAATATTTGTTGTTCAGTCACCTTCCATTTCACATGTTGTCGACGATGAAACGTGGCGTCTAGACACCTTTTCATATCAATTCTGTTCTCATGTCTTTACACTGACATTCCCACAGCTCAATGACCTAGACAATTTGACGCAGGCATGCGGTGTTCTTTCGAGTCTCGGTGATAATTTGGGCCATGGGTTTTCCGTCGGGTGCGCGGGCAACCGTGGTTATAACAACCCTGGAACTGATACTCCGTCTTCGTTTTGCACCAGTCCACCGAAACTTTACCAGTTGTCTTCTTCCGACCACTGACCTGATGCCAGATAGAGAGTCCCTTCCGTTCGGCTTCCCACGTCAACCATTGCACGGTCATCTGTCCGTGTAGCTGCCACGATTCGGGACGAAATTCGCACTCTTCACGTCGACGCGTGAATCATCCCGTCATCATATCTTGCATCAGAGACCGATTCGGGACGAAACTCGCTCTCTTCGCGTTGACGCGAGTATCATCCCGTCGGCACATCTTGCACAGGAGACCACAGGGAAAGATCGTTGTCGTCGTAACCGACGAGCGATCGACACGGTCGAGCGGTCTCCCCGTACTCGTTCTGACGTATCTTGGTGACCCCTTTTTCGAGGTATCTTTGAAAGTGTATCAAAGGACTTCCCACAACACCGTCTTTCACAGTAGGTCTTCAAAGTAGGTCTTCTCCAGTAGTAGTTTTTAGTCGAATGTAGCTAGCTTCTTTCAGTGGAAGCATAGTATCGACGAGTTTCTCCAAACAGTTCAAATGACCTTTCATGACTTCGTATCCCTACCCTTTCAGACACTTATCTTAGCTGAACCCCGGGGCAATGTAATTCATGTCTACGAATTTCAGTTGATTCGTCGAAAGACGTTTTCTTTCGTTTGATGACGAAAAGGGTCGGATAACGTCTTCGTCTTCTTATTCTTCTGATGTCTCGGCGGTGATGAAGTGGATGATCAGAAACTGTTTCATGGAATTGAGATCGTACTTCCCGGAATTGAACCCAATGAAGGGTAATTGACGTAGCCACCCACACAGATGACCCACCAGAGTTTTGTAGGGATTGGTCGGTCGCGGCGGCGGCGGCGGCGGCGGCGGCGGCGGCGGCGGCGGCGGCGGCGGCGGCGGCGGCGGCGGCGGCGGCGGCGGGGCCGCGGCGGCTTCCGTTCGTCCCAGTCGATCTTCGCTTCCGCTAGTTCCTCCAACACTTCCTCATAAGAGTCGTTCAGCTCTTCGTAGGCGGCACCGCTCGTCGGTCGTAGAATGTCCATTGTGTTGGCCACCAACTTGTCGGTATCTCCGTCTGTGACGAGACATCTCTTCGTGTCCGGGTACTTTCGACGCCACGCTCAACGGGACGTGACGCGCTATCCAGTGGAATTTGTCGCTGTCCGACGGAAGTTGCGTGGTGTCGAAGTTACACTTGAAATCGAAAGTGTCGCAATACGGGTAATAGGGCAACATTTCCTAGAGTGGACCAATGTTCTTGTCGTCCAGTCATTGGAATATCGACGGTGTCGGGTGGTACACGCCTCCTGGATAGACTCGACGTACGCCCCCTCAAACGTATGTTCGTGTATCTGCAGTTTGGATACACATTTCATATGGATTCGCCGCACTTTCGCACAAGTTCGGCGGTCGTCTTGGCAACGTCGTCAGACTCTACAAGCTTGTACACACACACACACACACGTTCATTTTGAAGGTGGTATGTATTCGATAGAGGTAATTGAGCGTGACCCCGGTAAAATATTCGATGA